>JANHCV010000016.1:0-561733 GCA_025594325.1 Blastocladiella emersonii ATCC 22665 | reverse complement strand
TTTGCTGCCCATTGCTCCCTTATGTGACTCAAGTCACCCCCAACCTTTGTTATACTCTTTGATAGATCTTTGAAAGATCTACAACCTAGCGTCAGGCAATTGGCAAGAAGCACGTGTGTAATACGGCTGCAGCAGCGTTCGAGTTTGGTCCTTGGTCAGAGTCACCTTGGAGCCGCCACACTTGGGTTGTGCAGCGTTTGAGGTGCGGCAAACTAGAGCCGTACGCAAGCTAAGCAACTTTGCTAGCCATGACATGCACACGTTCTACGTGAAATTTCTGAGATACGCCCGCTGGACACGGCTTGAGCTGGCTTCAGGAAGGTTCAGCAAACAGCGACAACCCACTGTTCTTGATCTGATCCGGCGTAACAGTGGCTCAAAACGCAGGTACGGTGCACGCCTTCATGTACTTTAGGTAAACGCAATTTTCTTGTATGGTGCAAAAGGGAGGGAGCAGCCGCTTGGGGCTGGGAGCTGCTGTGTTCACCGTGCTCACTGCCACTGAGCCGGATCTGTTCCACCTCTATCCCGTGGATTCGCCACGATTGCGGGTTGAGTCTAAGATGACCACCTGGCCACGGGATCTTACGCTAGGCGCCCAATCATGATACGTGTGTGTCTGCCGCAGGACATGCACCGTACGCGGCCCAAGCCTCAACTGCTCCACTGGAGTAGCGAACCATCGCAGCCAGAGCAACTCTGGCTCCTTTACAATACTATGACGCGGACTGGACGAGATGCGACAGGGACTCGAACCCTGCTCGCCAGCCCGGAACTAGAGAGACCTGACTGCTTTGGCTCACTACTCCCCGACGATACATAAAACAACTTTGCCCAAGTGCCTTCTGGGCCCCCGCGCGTGTGCGTACTCTGCGATGTGAACGTGATGCACCCACCGCGCAACGCGGCATGGGCTCAATCAAGCGTGTGGTGTTGGGAGGCAGTTGTGCGTCGTCTGCCCGTCTCCCGAGGCAGAGCGCCAAAAGCGCGTCTCGAAACGCGTCTCGCAGCGGTCAGGCAATTGTCACCTGATGCCCGAGCTGTTTTCGCTTGCTCGCGCGGCGATCGCGACCGCTCACTCATCCCCAAAGTCGAGACTTCACCAAACCCGCAATGACATCTCATGGAATATATGACCCGCTGCAACATGCATCTGTGCCTCGAATGGATGCGATCCTGGCGTCTGGAACGCAGACTCGGACCGCCGCCCTTCTCGCCACGGAGGCAACTCGACTCCTCCCGTCTAGACTTGATCCAGCGGCGGCAGCTGCGTTTGAGGGTTTTGGGTGATCCGTCTTGCTGCATTGCGCCCCTACGCTGCTACTGCTGCCCTCAAGTGAAGGGTATGATCGAAAAATCGTGTGCTGGCGGCCCCCGCCGCCAGCACCCACCCCCACCCTCAACCTTTGACCGGCGCGGCGCGGCGCTCTCTCGTCGTGTCTCGAATGGACTCGCCTCCCTTCTCGCTCGCTCGCTCGCTCGCTCGCGCGCGTGTGCTTGTCGTCTGGTTTCCGCGCGCCCGCGCAGGTCCCACCCGCCCCACCTGCGCTGCTCGCGCCGCTGCTCCTGGCCTCCGTGAGAGCCGCCTTCGCTCGCTGCCTCGCTGTGGGATCTCGCTGCGCAGCGAGCAAGGTACTCGGACCTGCCGCCAAACTCGAGATGGTGCTCAAACTGGACGGGCGAGTGGTCGGTGCGGCGGCGGGCGTAGGCCGACCCGGCCCACGAGCAAGCAACACGGTGGGTTGGGTGACTTGATGGTGTTCGTCCGGCTTGTCGTCGTTGTTGACCTCGCGTCGCGCTCCCTCCGCTCTGCTCTCGATCCCATCCCGAATCCCAGAGCGGCCGCGCCTGTTCTGGGCGGTGGGGCAGCGGCGGCTCGCTCTCCGACGCGGAACGCACCTGCTGCCGCGGCGCACCATCGCCGCCACCCTTGCTACTTTGGTTTCCTTGCTGTTATCACACGCGCGCGCGCAGGTCTCACGCTTGCATGTGGAAGCAGCAGCCCCCGCCTGTCGCTACTTGCTACTGCGGCTGCCTGCCTGCACGCGCGCCGTGCTGAGCACGCGTTCGACTCAGCAGGGTGCTCCGGAACACGCTTAGCTTCAGATCGGCTCCCTCACGCCTTCCCTACTCTGTCCTGTTCCTTGCCTGCTTGACGAGCCACTGCTGCTCACCTTGCGTGCAATGAGACACAGCTGGGAAAGATCGCGCTCCATCTCGTGGGCAGCATTGAGCGCTCAAAGTTTGCTTACTTCCCCTCTACAGCGCTGCTCAAAGGTGCTGCTTGCGTGCACGTTACTCTTTGCTACAGACTCCATAACGCCGCCTGCTGGACGGATCAACGGTGGTGATTGAGCTTTGACGTGTTGGCAGGCAAGGTGGAGTTGCGCGCGACCTCGCCGCAGCAAGAGGGTTGCGGCGAGGGACTTTGCGCGTCAACGCCCGTTTGGAATCACCCTTTGACCTAGGCGCGTGTTCTCGACAGCAATCTGCAGCTGATAGCTGAACGAACATAGTTGGTCAAAGTGAGCATGCTCAATCTGGTCTTCTTGGCCTCGTGGGGTCGGTTTGGACACAACTCGATGAGGTTGACAACGCCCATTTGGAATCACCCTTTGACTTATGCGCGCGTTCTCAGCGGCATTCGGCAGATGGAATAGTCTACTCAAAGGTTTCTGAAGGTGTCCACGTCCAATCTGATCGTTTCGCCCTTGTGCGGTCGACTCAAGCGTGAGACACATTTGCTGCCCATTGCTCCCTTATGTGACTCAAGTCACCCCCAACCTTTGTTATACTCTTTGATAGATCTTTGAAAGATCTACAACCTAGCGTCAGGCAATTGGCAAGAAGCACGTGTGTAATACGGCTGCAGCAGCGTTCGAGTTTGGTCCTTGGTCAGAGTCACCTTGGAGCCGCCACACTTGGGTTGTGCAGCGTTTGAGGTGCGGCAAACTAGAGCCGTACGCAAGCTAAGCAACTTTGCTAGCCATGACATGCACACGTTCTACGTGAAATTTCTGAGATACGCCCGCTGGACACGGCTTGAGCTGGCTTCAGGAAGGTTCAGCAAACAGCGACAACCCACTGTTCTTGATCTGATCCGGCGTAACAGTGGCTCAAAACGCAGGTACGGTGCACGCCTTCATGTACTTTAGGTAAACGCAATTTTCTTGTATGGTGCAAAAGGGAGGGAGCAGCCGCTTGGGGCTGGGAGCTGCTGTGTTCACCGTGCTCACTGCCACTGAGCCGGATCTGTTCCACCTCTATCCCGTGGATTCGCCACGATTGCGGGTTGAGTCTAAGATGACCACCTGGCCACGGGATCTTACGCTAGGCGCCCAATCATGATACGTGTGTGTCTGCCGCAGGACATGCACCGTACGCGGCCCAAGCCTCAACTGCTCCACTGGAGTAGCGAACCATCGCAGCCAGAGCAACTCTGGCTCCTTTACAATACTATGACGCGGACTGGACGAGATGCGACAGGGACTCGAACCCTGCTCGCCAGCCCGGAACTAGAGAGACCTGACTGCTTTGGCTCACTACTCCCCGACGATACATAAAACAACTTTGCCCAAGTGCCTTCTGGGCCCCCGCGCGTGTGCGTACTCTGCGATGTGAACGTGATGCACCCACCGCGCAACGCGGCATGGGCTCAATCAAGCGTGTGGTGTTGGGAGGCAGTTGTGCGTCGTCTGCCCGTCTCCCGAGGCAGAGCGCCAAAAGCGCGTCTCGAAACGCGTCTCGCAGCGGTCAGGCAATTGTCACCTGATGCCCGAGCTGTTTTCGCTTGCTCGCGCGGCGATCGCGACCGCTCACTCATCCCCAAAGTCGAGACTTCACCAAACCCGCAATGACATCTCATGGAATATATGACCCGCTGCAACATGCATCTGTGCCTCGAATGGATGCGATCCTGGCGTCTGGAACGCAGACTCGGACCGCCGCCCTTCTCGCCACGGAGGCAACTCGACTCCTCCCGTCTAGACTTGATCCAGCGGCGGCAGCTGCGTTTGAGGGTTTTGGGTGATCCGTCTTGCTGCATTGCGCCCCTACGCTGCTACTGCTGCCCTCAAGTGAAGGGTATGATCGAAAAATCGTGTGCTGGCGGCCCCCGCCGCCAGCACCCACCCCCACCCTCAACCTTTGACCGGCGCGGCGCGGCGCTCTCTCGTCGTGTCTCGAATGGACTCGCCTCCCTTCTCGCTCGCTCGCTCGCTCGCTCGCGCGCGTGTGCTTGTCGTCTGGTTTCCGCGCGCCCGCGCAGGTCCCACCCGCCCCACCTGCGCTGCTCGCGCCGCTGCTCCTGGCCTCCGTGAGAGCCGCCTTCGCTCGCTGCCTCGCTGTGGGATCTCGCTGCGCAGCGAGCAAGGTACTCGGACCTGCCGCCAAACTCGAGATGGTGCTCAAACTGGACGGGCGAGTGGTCGGTGCGGCGGCGGGCGTAGGCCGACCCGGCCCACGAGCAAGCAACACGGTGGGTTGGGTGACTTGATGGTGTTCGTCCGGCTTGTCGTCGTTGTTGACCTCGCGTCGCGCTCCCTCCGCTCTGCTCTCGATCCCATCCCGAATCCCAGAGCGGCCGCGCCTGTTCTGGGCGGTGGGGCAGCGGCGGCTCGCTCTCCGACGCGGAACGCACCTGCTGCCGCGGCGCACCATCGCCGCCACCCTTGCTACTTTGGTTTCCTTGCTGTTATCACACGCGCGCGCGCAGGTCTCACGCTTGCATGTGGAAGCAGCAGCCCCCGCCTGTCGCTACTTGCTACTGCGGCTGCCTGCCTGCACGCGCGCCGTGCTGAGCACGCGTTCGACTCAGCAGGGTGCTCCGGAACACGCTTAGCTTCAGATCGGCTCCCTCACGCCTTCCCTACTCTGTCCTGTTCCTTGCCTGCTTGACGAGCCACTGCTGCTCACCTTGCGTGCAATGAGACACAGCTGGGAAAGATCGCGCTCCATCTCGTGGGCAGCATTGAGCGCTCAAAGTTTGCTTACTTCCCCTCTACAGCGCTGCTCAAAGGTGCTGCTTGCGTGCACGTTACTCTTTGCTACAGACTCCATAACGCCGCCTGCTGGACGGATCAACGGTGGTGATTGAGCTTTGACGTGTTGGCAGGCAAGGTGGAGTTGCGCGCGACCTCGCCGCAGCAAGAGGGTTGCGGCGAGGGACTTTGCGCGTCAACGCCCGTTTGGAATCACCCTTTGACCTAGGCGCGTGTTCTCGACAGCAATCTGCAGCTGATAGCTGAACGAACATAGTTGGTCAAAGTGAGCATGCTCAATCTGGTCTTCTTGGCCTCGTGGGGTCGGTTTGGACACAACTCGATGAGGTTGACAACGCCCATTTGGAATCACCCTTTGACTTATGCGCGCGTTCTCAGCGGCATTCGGCAGATGGAATAGTCTACTCAAAGGTTTCTGAAGGTGTCCACGTCCAATCTGATCGTTTCGCCCTTGTGCGGTCGACTCAAGCGTGAGACACATTTGCTGCCCATTGCTCCCTTATGTGACTCAAGTCACCCCCAACCTTTGTTATACTCTTTGATAGATCTTTGAAAGATCTACAACCTAGCGTCAGGCAATTGGCAAGAAGCACGTGTGTAATACGGCTGCAGCAGCGTTCGAGTTTGGTCCTTGGTCAGAGTCACCTTGGAGCCGCCACACTTGGGTTGTGCAGCGTTTGAGGTGCGGCAAACTAGAGCCGTACGCAAGCTAAGCAACTTTGCTAGCCATGACATGCACACGTTCTACGTGAAATTTCTGAGATACGCCCGCTGGACACGGCTTGAGCTGGCTTCAGGAAGGTTCAGCAAACAGCGACAACCCACTGTTCTTGATCTGATCCGGCGTAACAGTGGCTCAAAACGCAGGTACGGTGCACGCCTTCATGTACTTTAGGTAAACGCAATTTTCTTGTATGGTGCAAAAGGGAGGGAGCAGCCGCTTGGGGCTGGGAGCTGCTGTGTTCACCGTGCTCACTGCCACTGAGCCGGATCTGTTCCACCTCTATCCCGTGGATTCGCCACGATTGCGGGTTGAGTCTAAGATGACCACCTGGCCACGGGATCTTACGCTAGGCGCCCAATCATGATACGTGTGTGTCTGCCGCAGGACATGCACCGTACGCGGCCCAAGCCTCAACTGCTCCACTGGAGTAGCGAACCATCGCAGCCAGAGCAACTCTGGCTCCTTTACAATACTATGACGCGGACTGGACGAGATGCGACAGGGACTCGAACCCTGCTCGCCAGCCCGGAACTAGAGAGACCTGACTGCTTTGGCTCACTACTCCCCGACGATACATAAAACAACTTTGCCCAAGTGCCTTCTGGGCCCCCGCGCGTGTGCGTACTCTGCGATGTGAACGTGATGCACCCACCGCGCAACGCGGCATGGGCTCAATCAAGCGTGTGGTGTTGGGAGGCAGTTGTGCGTCGTCTGCCCGTCTCCCGAGGCAGAGCGCCAAAAGCGCGTCTCGAAACGCGTCTCGCAGCGGTCAGGCAATTGTCACCTGATGCCCGAGCTGTTTTCGCTTGCTCGCGCGGCGATCGCGACCGCTCACTCATCCCCAAAGTCGAGACTTCACCAAACCCGCAATGACATCTCATGGAATATATGACCCGCTGCAACATGCATCTGTGCCTCGAATGGATGCGATCCTGGCGTCTGGAACGCAGACTCGGACCGCCGCCCTTCTCGCCACGGAGGCAACTCGACTCCTCCCGTCTAGACTTGATCCAGCGGCGGCAGCTGCGTTTGAGGGTTTTGGGTGATCCGTCTTGCTGCATTGCGCCCCTACGCTGCTACTGCTGCCCTCAAGTGAAGGGTATGATCGAAAAATCGTGTGCTGGCGGCCCCCGCCGCCAGCACCCACCCCCACCCTCAACCTTTGACCGGCGCGGCGCGGCGCTCTCTCGTCGTGTCTCGAATGGACTCGCCTCCCTTCTCGCTCGCTCGCTCGCTCGCTCGCGCGCGTGTGCTTGTCGTCTGGTTTCCGCGCGCCCGCGCAGGTCCCACCCGCCCCACCTGCGCTGCTCGCGCCGCTGCTCCTGGCCTCCGTGAGAGCCGCCTTCGCTCGCTGCCTCGCTGTGGGATCTCGCTGCGCAGCGAGCAAGGTACTCGGACCTGCCGCCAAACTCGAGATGGTGCTCAAACTGGACGGGCGAGTGGTCGGTGCGGCGGCGGGCGTAGGCCGACCCGGCCCACGAGCAAGCAACACGGTGGGTTGGGTGACTTGATGGTGTTCGTCCGGCTTGTCGTCGTTGTTGACCTCGCGTCGCGCTCCCTCCGCTCTGCTCTCGATCCCATCCCGAATCCCAGAGCGGCCGCGCCTGTTCTGGGCGGTGGGGCAGCGGCGGCTCGCTCTCCGACGCGGAACGCACCTGCTGCCGCGGCGCACCATCGCCGCCACCCTTGCTACTTTGGTTTCCTTGCTGTTATCACACGCGCGCGCGCAGGTCTCACGCTTGCATGTGGAAGCAGCAGCCCCCGCCTGTCGCTACTTGCTACTGCGGCTGCCTGCCTGCACGCGCGCCGTGCTGAGCACGCGTTCGACTCAGCAGGGTGCTCCGGAACACGCTTAGCTTCAGATCGGCTCCCTCACGCCTTCCCTACTCTGTCCTGTTCCTTGCCTGCTTGACGAGCCACTGCTGCTCACCTTGCGTGCAATGAGACACAGCTGGGAAAGATCGCGCTCCATCTCGTGGGCAGCATTGAGCGCTCAAAGTTTGCTTACTTCCCCTCTACAGCGCTGCTCAAAGGTGCTGCTTGCGTGCACGTTACTCTTTGCTACAGACTCCATAACGCCGCCTGCTGGACGGATCAACGGTGGTGATTGAGCTTTGACGTGTTGGCAGGCAAGGTGGAGTTGCGCGCGACCTCGCCGCAGCAAGAGGGTTGCGGCGAGGGACTTTGCGCGTCAACGCCCGTTTGGAATCACCCTTTGACCTAGGCGCGTGTTCTCGACAGCAATCTGCAGCTGATAGCTGAACGAACATAGTTGGTCAAAGTGAGCATGCTCAATCTGGTCTTCTTGGCCTCGTGGGGTCGGTTTGGACACAACTCGATGAGGTTGACAACGCCCATTTGGAATCACCCTTTGACTTATGCGCGCGTTCTCAGCGGCATTCGGCAGATGGAATAGTCTACTCAAAGGTTTCTGAAGGTGTCCACGTCCAATCTGATCGTTTCGCCCTTGTGCGGTCGACTCAAGCGTGAGACACATTTGCTGCCCATTGCTCCCTTATGTGACTCAAGTCACCCCCAACCTTTGTTATACTCTTTGATAGATCTTTGAAAGATCTACAACCTAGCGTCAGGCAATTGGCAAGAAGCACGTGTGTAATACGGCTGCAGCAGCGTTCGAGTTTGGTCCTTGGTCAGAGTCACCTTGGAGCCGCCACACTTGGGTTGTGCAGCGTTTGAGGTGCGGCAAACTAGAGCCGTACGCAAGCTAAGCAACTTTGCTAGCCATGACATGCACACGTTCTACGTGAAATTTCTGAGATACGCCCGCTGGACACGGCTTGAGCTGGCTTCAGGAAGGTTCAGCAAACAGCGACAACCCACTGTTCTTGATCTGATCCGGCGTAACAGTGGCTCAAAACGCAGGTACGGTGCACGCCTTCATGTACTTTAGGTAAACGCAATTTTCTTGTATGGTGCAAAAGGGAGGGAGCAGCCGCTTGGGGCTGGGAGCTGCTGTGTTCACCGTGCTCACTGCCACTGAGCCGGATCTGTTCCACCTCTATCCCGTGGATTCGCCACGATTGCGGGTTGAGTCTAAGATGACCACCTGGCCACGGGATCTTACGCTAGGCGCCCAATCATGATACGTGTGTGTCTGCCGCAGGACATGCACCGTACGCGGCCCAAGCCTCAACTGCTCCACTGGAGTAGCGAACCATCGCAGCCAGAGCAACTCTGGCTCCTTTACAATACTATGACGCGGACTGGACGAGATGCGACAGGGACTCGAACCCTGCTCGCCAGCCCGGAACTAGAGAGACCTGACTGCTTTGGCTCACTACTCCCCGACGATACATAAAACAACTTTGCCCAAGTGCCTTCTGGGCCCCCGCGCGTGTGCGTACTCTGCGATGTGAACGTGATGCACCCACCGCGCAACGCGGCATGGGCTCAATCAAGCGTGTGGTGTTGGGAGGCAGTTGTGCGTCGTCTGCCCGTCTCCCGAGGCAGAGCGCCAAAAGCGCGTCTCGAAACGCGTCTCGCAGCGGTCAGGCAATTGTCACCTGATGCCCGAGCTGTTTTCGCTTGCTCGCGCGGCGATCGCGACCGCTCACTCATCCCCAAAGTCGAGACTTCACCAAACCCGCAATGACATCTCATGGAATATATGACCCGCTGCAACATGCATCTGTGCCTCGAATGGATGCGATCCTGGCGTCTGGAACGCAGACTCGGACCGCCGCCCTTCTCGCCACGGAGGCAACTCGACTCCTCCCGTCTAGACTTGATCCAGCGGCGGCAGCTGCGTTTGAGGGTTTTGGGTGATCCGTCTTGCTGCATTGCGCCCCTACGCTGCTACTGCTGCCCTCAAGTGAAGGGTATGATCGAAAAATCGTGTGCTGGCGGCCCCCGCCGCCAGCACCCACCCCCACCCTCAACCTTTGACCGGCGCGGCGCGGCGCTCTCTCGTCGTGTCTCGAATGGACTCGCCTCCCTTCTCGCTCGCTCGCTCGCTCGCTCGCGCGCGTGTGCTTGTCGTCTGGTTTCCGCGCGCCCGCGCAGGTCCCACCCGCCCCACCTGCGCTGCTCGCGCCGCTGCTCCTGGCCTCCGTGAGAGCCGCCTTCGCTCGCTGCCTCGCTGTGGGATCTCGCTGCGCAGCGAGCAAGGTACTCGGACCTGCCGCCAAACTCGAGATGGTGCTCAAACTGGACGGGCGAGTGGTCGGTGCGGCGGCGGGCGTAGGCCGACCCGGCCCACGAGCAAGCAACACGGTGGGTTGGGTGACTTGATGGTGTTCGTCCGGCTTGTCGTCGTTGTTGACCTCGCGTCGCGCTCCCTCCGCTCTGCTCTCGATCCCATCCCGAATCCCAGAGCGGCCGCGCCTGTTCTGGGCGGTGGGGCAGCGGCGGCTCGCTCTCCGACGCGGAACGCACCTGCTGCCGCGGCGCACCATCGCCGCCACCCTTGCTACTTTGGTTTCCTTGCTGTTATCACACGCGCGCGCGCAGGTCTCACGCTTGCATGTGGAAGCAGCAGCCCCCGCCTGTCGCTACTTGCTACTGCGGCTGCCTGCCTGCACGCGCGCCGTGCTGAGCACGCGTTCGACTCAGCAGGGTGCTCCGGAACACGCTTAGCTTCAGATCGGCTCCCTCACGCCTTCCCTACTCTGTCCTGTTCCTTGCCTGCTTGACGAGCCACTGCTGCTCACCTTGCGTGCAATGAGACACAGCTGGGAAAGATCGCGCTCCATCTCGTGGGCAGCATTGAGCGCTCAAAGTTTGCTTACTTCCCCTCTACAGCGCTGCTCAAAGGTGCTGCTTGCGTGCACGTTACTCTTTGCTACAGACTCCATAACGCCGCCTGCTGGACGGATCAACGGTGGTGATTGAGCTTTGACGTGTTGGCAGGCAAGGTGGAGTTGCGCGCGACCTCGCCGCAGCAAGAGGGTTGCGGCGAGGGACTTTGCGCGTCAACGCCCGTTTGGAATCACCCTTTGACCTAGGCGCGTGTTCTCGACAGCAATCTGCAGCTGATAGCTGAACGAACATAGTTGGTCAAAGTGAGCATGCTCAATCTGGTCTTCTTGGCCTCGTGGGGTCGGTTTGGACACAACTCGATGAGGTTGACAACGCCCATTTGGAATCACCCTTTGACTTATGCGCGCGTTCTCAGCGGCATTCGGCAGATGGAATAGTCTACTCAAAGGTTTCTGAAGGTGTCCACGTCCAATCTGATCGTTTCGCCCTTGTGCGGTCGACTCAAGCGTGAGACACATTTGCTGCCCATTGCTCCCTTATGTGACTCAAGTCACCCCCAACCTTTGTTATACTCTTTGATAGATCTTTGAAAGATCTACAACCTAGCGTCAGGCAATTGGCAAGAAGCACGTGTGTAATACGGCTGCAGCAGCGTTCGAGTTTGGTCCTTGGTCAGAGTCACCTTGGAGCCGCCACACTTGGGTTGTGCAGCGTTTGAGGTGCGGCAAACTAGAGCCGTATTACGCGCTCACGCTCTTGCAGCTAGGACTCCTCGCTGGCAACCACCAGCCTGCGCTCCTCCGGCCTCGTGTGGATTCGCTCTTCACCGCCTACCCCCTTTTGACCCCCTCTAAGCGCACCTGCCGCTCGCCCCGCCTCCGTTACCAGTCGCGCCTCCATGCTTCTTTCTTCCTCAGTCGGTTTCTCTTCCGCACCGCACCGCACTCACTCTTCCAGCGAACGAACAGCTCAAGATGATGAAAGGCGAGATGGTGGAGTAGTCAAAAAATCGAGATCTATGATTGGAATAGTGCAATAGGGGTGCAGACTAGGTGAGGGACGAGTGAATTACAGGGGAATGTACTTGCGCGAGAGCGGGTACTTGGTGCGAATGTACTCGCGGACGGGGCCGAGGATGACGAGGCGCTCGATGCAGAGGCCGAGCACGACGTTGGACATGACGTAGGTGAAGAGCTTCCAGCGGAACGGCACGGGCAGGACGTTGTGGCCGAGCAGCGAGTTGTACGGGTCCATGGACCACGTCGGCTTGGGGTAGCCGAGCTCGACGAGTGACGATGGGCTGCCGCAGTTAATGCGGAACAGGCATGTGAAGGCCGACGGGTCCGAGAGGATGAGCGTCGAGATGACCGTGAGCAGCACCACGTACAGGAGCGCGTACACGCGGTTCGAGAACCACGAGCGGCGGAAGTAGTGGCCAAAGTTGAAGACGGCGCCGTTGTTGATGAACTGGCACACGACGATGGCCGAGATCATGGTCGACTCGTAGTTGTCGCCCAGGAGCCACCACTTGCCGAGGTCGACGACCGCGGACGCGTCGAATTCGTTGCAGCGGAACCAGTCCTGCTGGAACAGCCAGTAGATGCCGAGGAACAGGTAGGTCCAGTTGACGGCGGCCTGCGACAGGATCGAGAGGATGGTCTGCGGCCCGAGCAGCTGCGCGGTCGGGCGGCGGGGCTCGAGGTGCTTGAGCGCCTTGGCCTGCGTGAGCGCGTAGATGGTCGACACGACGATGATGCCGTCGATGTAGATCCACACCCACTGCGGCAGCACGACCGAGAAGTAGTACTGGACCAGGCAGAAACTGGACATGGTCATGCCGTACATGATGAGGAACTTGAACCCGGCGAACGACGACGCGAGCGCGGCGCGGCCCTCGGCAATGAGGTCGACACACGAGCGGACCGACTTGGTCTTGGACGAGAAGGGCGCGACGATCGAGGCCTCGGCCTCGGACAGCGCGACACCGACGTGCGCCGCGTTGAGAGCACCGCAGTCGTTACCGCCGTCACCGCACATGGCGACGATGAGCCCGTCGGCCATGTGGCGCTTGACCACGTCGATCTTCTGCTCGGGCGACATGCGGCCCCACACGCGGAACGACAGGAGGTACTTGTCGGCGTCGCCCGAGTCGACGAGCTTGGCCCACGCGGGACCCGAGGCGGCGAGGTCGAGCGCCTTGACGTTGCGCTGCTGCCACAGGGCGTCGAGCTCGGCGGGCGAGATGATCTCCTCGGTGTCGACGTCGCGCCAGACGAGCGAGCCGGGGGCGGGGACCGACGACGAGGCCGACGACGACGTGTTGCTGTTGCGGCGGCTGGACGTGACCGAGTCCTCGCCGGCACCGGCAATGTCGGCATAGATGCAGCGCGCGTACTGCTCGTTGACGATGGGCGTGAGGCCGCACTCGCGGGCAATGTACACGCACGTGAACACGTTGTCGCCCGAGATCATGACGGTGCGGCACAGGCCGCGGTGCAGCTCGTCGATGGCGTCCTTGGTGTCGGGCTTGAGCGTGTTGCGGAAGACGACGAGGCCCATGAGCGACACGTCGCGCTCGACGTCGTCGCGGTCCTGGTGGATGGCGGCGTCGATGGACAGCGAGCACGGCTTGGACGCGAGCGCGAGCACGTAGCCGCCGCGCTTGGCGTAGCCGCGCGCCATCTCGTCGTACCACGCGGGGATCGAGCCGGGCACGCACATGGCGCGGATCTTCTCGTACGAGCCCTTGACGAAGATGTGCAGCTTCTTGTCGACGGTCGACTCGACGAGCGAGGCCATGGTCTGCTTGGCGTGGATGAACTCGTAGCGCTTGACGATGCGCGCGAGCGACTCGCCCGTGGCGGCCGTCACATCGTCGCCCTGCAGGGCGCAGCCCGTGAACTCGAACATGGACACGTCGACCGGGTTGCCGAGCAGCTGGCGCTCGTGCGCCGTGAGCGAGTGCGCCGTGGCGAGGCCGAGGCGGTCCTGGGCGCCGAGGCGGGCGTAGTCGGACTGGAGCTCGATCAGCTTGCCCGACGACGCGTCGCCGTCACCGCCGCCGTTCGGCAGCGAGGCCGAGGCGGGGAGGAAGCCCCACATGTCGAGCCCCTCCTTGGTCAGCGTGCCCGTCTTGTCGAAGCAGAAGAGCTGCGTCTTGCCGGCCATGGTGATGCGCGGCAGGTCAATGCAGTACACCTGGTGCTTGGACACGAGGCGGTCGGCGGCGACCGACTGGCCGGCGACGAGCACCGCGGGCAGCAGCGGCGAGATGATCTCGGAGATGATGAACAGCGCGTAGAACCACGACGCGATGGTGCCGTTGCCCATCTCGTACAGGACCATGGAGAAGCACAGCACGCCCCACGTCAGCATCATCACGAGCACGACCTTGAGCTGCTCGTCGAAGACGAAAGTGATGGGCGTCGGGTGCAGCATCTTCTGGATGAGCTGGCCGCGCGACGTGTTGACGTTGGTCTTGAGCACCAGGCCGTAGGCGCCCTCGTCGGCCTGCAGGATGCCCGTGCCGGCGAGCAGGATGTGGCGCTTGTGGTGCGTGAAGCTGAGCGACGACTCGTCGTTCGTCGGGGCGGGGAACTTGCGGATCGGGCGCGACTCGCCCGTGAGCGAGCTCTCGTCGAGCAGGGCCTGGCCGCGGCACAGCAGCACGTCGACCGACAGGACGCCGGCCGAGACCTGGACCACGTCGCCGGGCGCGAGGGCGCGGCTGTCGACGACGGTCCACGCGCCGTTACGCAGCACCGTCACGTTGGTGGTCATGGAGGCGAGCATGCGGATGCGGCGGTGCGACTTGAAGCTGACGCGGGTCTTGATGAGCGAGGCGATCAGGATCACGACCGTGAGGACGAGACCCATCTGCCAGTACGAGAAGTAGTACCAGACCCACAGGCAGCTGCCCTGGTACAGGTAGAACCAGCCGCCGACCTCGGACGTCCACAGGTCGACGAAGCTGCGGGCGGGGATGTCGATCTCGTTGAGGCCGATCAGGTCCTGGCGCTGGTCGACCGTCTCGGTCGGGAGGCCGCCCTTGTCGGCTGTGGCGTTGCCGAGGGCCGCGAGCTCGCTGAGGCCGTCGCCGAGCGAGTACGGGTACGGGGTGAAGTCGCGCACGAGCGGGTTGTAGACGTAGCGGATGCACTCGTCGTAAAAGTAGGGGACGCGGACGTGCTGCGAGATGTGGACCTGGTGGGCCGTGACCTTGAGTGAGAACTTGAGGTACTGGTCGGCGAGGCGCTCGACAGCGGCGACGAGGGCGAGCATGCCCTTGATGAAGCCCTTCTCGGCGTGGTCCGTGGCGCGGATCGCGTCGATGCGGCGGGTGACGACGACGAACTGGGCTTGGTGCACGTCGCGGACGCGGATGCGGAACCAGTTGCGGACCGTGACGACGCCGCCGATGCGCCAGACGACGAGGGTGATGACCATGAAGTGCCACGCGAACACGAAGCCGAAGGGGATCTGGTAGTCGGTGAGGTAGAAGAGGACCGTGGGCGTGGCCGAGAGCGAGCCGTAGTAGTCGTAGACGGTGAGGGCGAGGAAGACCTGCAGGTACAGGATCCAGGCGACCGAGAGGTAGAAACCGAGAGTGCCGAGCGGGTGGTTGACGTAGTAGGCGAAGCGGATGTAGCCCGGGTCGCTGGGCGACAGCTTCTTGGCGGGGGTCACGGAGGCGGCCTTCTCGGCGATCTTGGTCGAGGCGGGCAGGGCGTGGACATCGAAGAACGAGTCATGGCGGAAGTGCTCGAGCAGCTGCTTCTCGCCGGGGGCGGCGGTCGCGGCGGCGAGCGGCTCGTCCGAGTCGGAGCCCGAGCCGGCGGCGAAGGCGTCGGCGGCCTTGCGGATCGAGCGCTCGGAGACGGTCTTGAGGGCGAGGAAGAAGGCGATGACGGTGGCCTGGATGCCGAGCATGCCCCAGAACGACTTCCAGATGGGCAGGTCGAGCGTGTAGGCGGGGACGACGCGGACGGGGCAGGCGAGGAAGGCGGTCGCGTCCTTGTCGGCTGCGCTGCGCAGGATCTGGGCGTTGCACACCTCGAGCAGGCGGTCGGCGCGGTTGGTGGGCTGCACCTTGGTCAGGTTGACGACGAGGAGGCCCGTCTCGGGCTTGCCGGCGTCGGCCATGCACGGGTACCACGACTTGTACGTGTCGAAGGACGAGTCGAAGGACGACGGGCACGCGCACGGCGACACGGCGTCGGCGGGGCACGAGGCCTGGCAGGTGCCGTCGACGCAGTAGGTGGTGCCGGCGGGGCACTTGGGCCGGTAGGCGTCGGGGCACTTGGCCACGTCGGACGCGCAGAGCTGCGGGCACGACTGGTCGAGGAAGCTCGGCAGCTCGCTACGGACAGGGATCGGCGGGCGCGTGAGCGATCGTTGCCACCTTCAGCAGGTCGAAGAGCCGGCGAGGCGACGTACCACATGGTGCCGTTCGGGTACTGCTGGTTGACCGTGTGGAGGAAGGGGGTCGCCGCGGCATAGCCAGCGACGGCGGCGACCAGGGCGGCGCGCAGGCCAAATCGAGAACCGACCATGGTGATGGCGGCGGCGGGTCCGGGGAGAGAGCAGCGACGAGTACGAAGCGTTCGCAACGTTGCAGGGAGAGATGGAGAGAGCGGGCGCCTCGGGGAAGAGGGGAGGAGGCCCAGAGGAGCAGCGGCGACGGCGACGGGCGAGCGAGGTGAAGGGGTTGGAGGCCGGCCGGTGCTGGTGACGATCTAAGAATGATGGAGGAGGGGAGGGCACCTATTTAACTGAGGGCGAGAGAGCGGGAGGGGGGGGGGGGGGCGAGAGCGAGAGGGGAGGGAGGCTGGGGCGGCGGCCCGGGTGCAGGCCCGGGTGTGGCGAAGGCGGCCGTCTCAACTTGCCGCCCGCCCGCCGATCGCTCAACTCAACCGACCTTCAAGTCGGGCGCTAGACCCTCATCCTCACGCTTCCTGACGACGAGGACCACGGCGGCCATCGTCGCGAACGATCTGAGCCTGATCATGGCTCCCTGGCGGCGTACGATGGCCGCAGCTCTGCGGGCACGGCGACGACGGCCATGCAGCGCTCTCCCTCGTCGTCGCCAGGGATGCTGCGCCTAAACTCCATCGAGCCGACCTGGTGACGACGTCGCCGCGCATCCGCTGCGAATTCAGGCTGCCCACAGGCTCCCCACATGGGCCACGACGATGCACGCGATGGCGACTTTGCATGAAGCGCAAAACGTTGCTGTGTGCGGGTGGGCGTGAACGGAGTTGAAGCGTGGCATCTGCGTTCGCGGAGTTGTGTCGTGGCATCTGTTCGTGGCTTGGCCCCGATGACATCACCGCCTCGTGTGAGGCGCGACGCGACTTTGCCCACACCTCCACCACGAACTCCGTCGACCTCACCCGTCGCCGAGCGAGCGGGCAGAAGGTCGTCGCTGTCAACTCGGCCCAGCACTGAGTTTAGTTGAGCACGAGGCGCATGACGGTGGCCGGGCGGGCGGCGCGGGAGGGCTCTGGCCGCTGGCCGCGTCGACCTCATCCGTGACCTCGCGCGACCCCGAGTTGTAACCCAAAATCAGCTGCATCAAAAGTGAAAGCCGAGCGACGGAGGCGGTCTGGACGGCGGTCGGGGGAGCCTGCCCTTATGTACGCCGGTCCGCGCCAAGCGACGCGCCGAGTCGCCACGTCAACGGCGGCCACGTTGCACTGCGGCTTGATGGACTGACCTGTTTCCCCCATCGCACTTCGGAAAGTGCACAAGCTCAAAGCCCGAGAGCCACCGGAACTCGGGGGACCATGAATCGTGTGGGCTGCCACGCGCTTCGCGAGCTCCGCTCCGCCGCGTCCGATCAACTGCATGTTCAGGTAGTCCATGGCCCCATTTGTATTGAGCAGGCGAAGGCGCACGACATGAGCACCAGGTAGAAGAAGTCTGTGTTGGACGGGAGCGCCGTCGACCACAGCGCGAGGCCGAGCCGGATCCCGCGCGGCGAAGGCGGTCTTTTGTGCGCCGCGTTGATGGCCACGCTGCCGCTTCCGTTCGGGCTGGCGGACGCGGACCCGTTAACGGACGCGGCCGCTGCACTTGTCGTGCTGGTCAGCCCCTGCTCCTTGGCAGCCAGGCCGCGCAGCCGTGCGACCTTCCACCGAAAGATGAACGTGGCCACGACGCGCGACACGACAATCTCGATGACCGTGCCGACGAGCAGCTCGACCGCGATCATCGTCGATGCCGGGAACTGGACCTTGGTCGAGTTGGTGAGGCCGGTCGCGCACGCGACGCCGAGGCAGACCAGGTAGATGATGATTGCCCCGACGCGCGCCATGAGCATCATCTCGGAGCGGGCAATCTGCAGTCGTAAGTCGAAGGCCATGAGCTGGATCTTGTCGGCCTTGCTCGTGATGGCGGGTTGCGCAGCCAAGTGCGGCGTTGACGCGACCCTGTCAATGTCGCTTGTCCGCCGCAGGCTCGTCGCGCCCGCGCCCATGCTCGATCGGACCATAGACTCTGCCGCGACGGCACCCGTCGTCGACATGATGCCGCGTGGCCCCGAGTCGACGTCGCTGCCAATAGTCGTTGGCGGCGACAGGACGCAGTACCCGTGGGTTCGAAGGAAACGCAGATCTTCGGCGACGCCCGAGTCCTTGAGCGACGTCATGATCACGTTGCCGAGCATGTAGATGAGCACGTCGGTCGTGTTGTTGGTGTAGTTCATGACCGCGCAGATCGTGACCAGGGCCTCGCCAATCTACACGGCAACGACCCGGACGTCAGTTTGTTGTGGTCGGACGTGGCCCACAGACACGGCTACGTACGCGAGTGTAGAAAGTTCCCCACAGGATAGGATTGCCGAACGTGGCGAGCATAAACTCGTCGATGAAGAGGACAAAGGTCGCGTAAAGCATGCGGAACCCGAAGATCACCCACGTCGCGGCCGCCGCGCCTGGTTTGGTGGCGAGGACCGTATACATGAGCTTCGGAATCCCGCGCGTAAGATGGTAACCAATGTACAGCAGGGCCGAGTAGCCAAAGTTTCGAGAATAAAGGTCGAGCCGGCCCATGGCGCGGTACGCGATCACACAAGCGAGCATAGCGATGGTGAAGGACCCGGCCATGACCACGACGGCTCCGGTAGTAGAGGTCGTGAGGTACGAGGTCCAGTACGCGACGGCGGCCAACATGGTGACCCAGAACAGCGAGAGCGGGTTCTGCTTTGGGATCGGGGATGGCGATGCTGCACCCAGATGCTTGACTTGAGTGTAGAACACGAGAGGCAGGACAACCATCAAGTACAGGTACGAGAAGTGGTCGCACAATTTGACCGCAGCGCTGTGGGCTTCCGCGGACCCACCGAGCTGAACAACAGCGACGCGTACAGCCGTGACGGTTGCTAGCCCGAGAAAATAGAAGCGGTACGCGAGCAGAACGACGCGCGACTCGAAAACAGCACCGTAAACGATGGAATAGTGCGAACGGAAGAGGAGGCCGCCGAGCCCCCACGTCAAACCATTGTAAACAGCGCGCGCATTATCGGCCAGCGGGAATCCCCACTTACTGAGGTTTTCCTTGACGGAGACGATTCCCGTGATGAAAGCGACGACGCTCACAACGACACATGTCGCGATGAGAATTGCCGCGCTAACGGCAAACCGCAGTGGTCCGCGCCGAGGTAAAGAAATGAGCGAGCTAGACTTTGCGCGACTCGCACGCCCAGCTTGACTGTCGCGCTTGCGCGCGGTTGGCTTCGGGCTCGGATCGGAGCTCGCGGAGCTCGCGGCGGAGGTGCGGCGTTCATCCATGATAGGTGCATTAAGTTAAGTTACATTTGCGATTGAGGAGAGAGCATAACTATTGGGTGCTCGATCATGCGCGTGTGTGTGTGCCGGAGCTGCGGCGGTGGCGGTGCGAGACACTTGGCCCACGCGCCGCGAAATCATGTGAGCAGTGTGAGACGCATTTTCTCTCTCGCCTTGCACCACCCCTGCCCACACATCACCGGGAACGTTGCCGATTAGCTCAGCAAGAAAACGATTCGAATAATAGAACGACAGGAAACACGCAAATTGATGGAGAGCCACCCGCTACTCGTTGATGGAGCGGTACAGGCCGTCGAGGATCTCCTGGTAGTACGCGCGGGCGTCGTGGCGGCGCAGCTTGAACGTGGGCGTGAGGAGGTTGTTCTCGACCGAGAAGGGCACCGTCTCGAGGTGCAGGGCGCGCGGGTTCTCGAAGCCCTTGAGGCCGAGCGCGCGGCCGTGCTCCTGGAGCGTGGCGAGCGCCTTCTTGACGACCTCGGGGTTGGCCGCGAGCGCCTTGTAGTCGGCGGCCTCGACCGACGGTGCAAACTGGTTGGCGACGGCCCACTTGATGAACTCGGGCTCGTCGGGGACGACGACGGTCACCGTGTACGACTCGAGCGAGTGGCCGTACAGGAACGCCTGGGCGACGATCGGGTGCTGCTGGTACACGCCCTCGACGCGCTCGGGAGCCACGTACTCGCCCTGCGACAGCTTGAAGATGTTCTTGACGCGGTCGATGATGACGAGGCGGCCGCGCGCGTCCCACATACCCACGTCACCCGTGTGCACCCACCCGTCCTTGTCGACGGCCTCGGCCGACTTCTCGGGCTCCTTGTAGTAGCCCTTGAACGAGTTGTGCCCGCGGATGCAGATCTCGCCGCGCGGGAACGGCTTGTCCTTGGACGTGTAGTTCATGGACGGCACGTCGATCAGCTTGACCTCGTTGCACGGCAGCGGCACGCCGACGTGGCCGGCCTCGTAGTCGCCCGACCAGGTGATGCAGGCGGCAGCGTGCACCTCTACACACACGGGCAACGCGTGAGTGAGTGAACGGACGGCGGCAGTGAGCGCTCGGATGCGTCGAAGCGTACCAGTCTGTCCGTATCCCTCGATGACCTCGACGCCGAGAGCGACGCGGAGGAACTGCATGACCTCGGGGCTGAGCGGCGCACTGCCCGTCAGGACGAACGAGACGCGGCCGCCGAGCAGGGCGCGGATCTTGGAGAAGACGAGCGTGTCCCACAGCAGGCTCGTGTTGTAGCCGTTCTTGAGCGACTCGAGCTTGGCGTTGTAGGCCATGTTGAACAGCGTCTCTCCGATACCGCCCTACAGCGTGCGAATGAGGTGAGCGGTCTTGTCTCGCGCCGGTAGCGCTACGAGAAGCCGTGGCGGCCGTACCTTGGCGCGAACGCCGGCCCAGACCTTGTCGTAGATGCGGTTCAGGAGGCGCGGGACGGAGATGAAGCAGGTGGGCTTGAGCTCCTGGATGTCCTCGAGAATCTTGAGGGTGTCGCCCTGGTAGAAGCCGACGCACCCACCGTGCTGGATGGCAAAGACCTGGACCGTGTTCTCAAAGACGTGGGCGAGCGGGAGGTAGCTGAAGTGCACGCCGCCGTTGGCAAAGGTCGGGAACTTGCCGGCGTTCATGGCGGTGGTGACGGCGTTGTTGGTCGAGACCGACATGTGGTGGGTGAGGACAGCGCCCTTAGGGTGGGGGCCCGTGGTGCCCGAGGTGTAGCAGATGGTAGAGATGGTGCCTGCACAGTCGAGGGGATGGAGTGAGTAGAAGTAGGCGAGGACGCGACGCGACGCGACGCGCCACAGAGTCAAGCCTCACTGCGTCCGGTCAGGCAGAATATTAGGAACAGGAAACGTACTGGGCTCGGGCGGGTTCTCGGGGGCGGGCGCCTTGGCGCCGAGGTGCTCCATCTCGTAAAGTGAGATGAGCTCGATGCCGAGCGAGGTGGCCTTGTTGACGACCTCCTCGCCAACCTCGCCAAAGGTGACGATGGTGCGCAGGGTCGGGATCTGGGCGCGCACCTTGAAGAGGTTGTTGAGCTTGGCGACGGAGACGAAGGCGAGCTCTATCTCGGTCTGCGAGATGATGTGGACAATGGCCTCGTCGCCGAGCGTGTCGTAGAGCGGGACGGAGACCATGCTCTGGCGGAACAGGGCGAGGGCCGAGATCATCCACTCGGGGCAGTTGATCGAGTAGATGCCGACGTTGGCGCCGGCCTTGAGCTTCTTGGCGACGAGGGCCGAGCTAGACGGGGGCCGCGACGAGTGTGAGCTGCGCTACACGGAGCGGACTCGTGCGAGGACGAAGGGGCGTACCCGAGGTGGTTGACGCGGTTGGCGACCTCGGCGTAGGTCTGCCAGACGTAGGGCAGCGCGGTGCCGTTGACGATCGGGCGGTGGCCGAGGTACGGGCGGGAGCCGTACAGCTTGGCGGAGCGGGCGAACGTCGCCCAGATGGTGGGCGCTACACGGGTGCGCAAGTAACCGGCGTCAACTGGATGCTCTAGGATGCGGAAGGAACAGGACGACGTACTGCGGCGGGGCGTGCTGGTGAGCTCCTTGTCGCCGAGGTACGCGGCGCGGCGCGGCTACACACGGGGCGATCGGGGGCGCGGCCTCACGCGTCAGCACGAACCGGCCGCGGACAGGAACGAAGGCGGCCCCCGCAGAGACGCGTCGTGCGCACCTTGCCCTCGCCGGGGACGTCGGGGGCGCCGGGCGTCTCGATCGAGAAGACCTCGGGCTTGACGGCGGGCGCGCCAAACAGGTATTCCATCATCATTGCACGTTGTTTAGCGGGTCAGGGTGCGCAGAGGACGGAGCTGCGGGTTGCGCGAAGAGAGAGCGGGGGAGTGCGGCGGGGTGTTTGTAGGGACGGGGAACAGCGCCGAAGCGCAGGGCGGCGCGCGCGTGCGAGCCGGGGCCGCCGTCCCCCGCTTCGTGTGCGGTGGGTGTGCGGTGGGCTGCGCGGTGGGCGGCGGCAGGGACGCCGATGTCCGCGGCCCCGCCCTTTCAACAACCTCCCGCCGCTACGGCCTCTCGGCTATGAACGTATGTGTATAGTACATCTAGGCGCCGACGTGCGGGTAGAAAACGCGCGTCGCGTTGTCCCACACGGCCCCGGCGACCGTCGCGGGGTCCTCGCCGCGCACTGCCGCCACCGCGAGCAGGACCTTGATCATGGCGCACGGCTCGTTGCGGCCCTTGACCATCTTGCCGACCTGGTGCCGCTCGGGCTTCTTGGCGCTGTTCGCCTCGGCGAAGAAGTAGCCCGGGAACGGGTACGCGTCGCTGGGCGAGGCAGGTGCGAGGCCCGCCGCGGCCGCCTCCTTGACAAACGCAGCCGACGCGTGCGTCGGACGAATGTCGCACCACGGCGCGTCTACACCAGGTCTCGGGATGAGTGACATGTCGCCCACCAAGCTCTTGCAGACCGGGCGCGTACCAGTCTCGAGCATCAACCGGTCGAGCGGGATCGCCTTGACCATCTCGAGGTTCTCCTCCGTCTTGAGCGAGCAGCCGTTGATGCCAATGTACAGCCCGAGGTCCAGGTGCCGCTTCACCTCCTCGACCGTGCCCGTGAAGCTGTGCACCACGCCCGTCGAAAAGGCGTCGCGGTGCTTGCTCAGCAGCTCGTGCATGTCCACTACGCGTTGAGGCGATGGTCAGCGGCCAGGTACCCGTGAAGCACCCCAGAGACACGTACTCCCGGGGTTGCGGTCGTGGAGGAACATGGGCAGGCCCGTCTCGCGCGCCAGTTCAAATTGGCGCGCAAAGTAGGTCCGCTGCACGTCGGCCGGGCAAAAATGCAGCCGGTCATAGTCGAGCCCGCACTCGCCGATCGCCACCACCTTGCCGGCACGCTTGCCCTCCTGCGCGAGCGCGAGGAGCTCGCCATAGTACGCGTCGGGATCGTCGCCAAAGTCGAGGCATCGCGTCGGGTGCACGCCGACCGTCGAGTAGAGCCCGTCTACACGAGCAAGGGTGAGTGGCCCCCGTCGTGCTTTACGAGCGGACACGACGCCGCACCGTGCTCCTTGGCCAGCGCGAGCGCCTCGCGCGACTCCTTGAGGTTGCCGCCCGTCACCATCATGCGCTCGACGCCGCTCGCCTTGGCGCGCTCCAGGACCGCGACCAGGTCTTCTACCATGCAGCAACCGTCCATCAGCGACTTCCTCCGAGCAGTCGGGCCTGCTCGGAGCGCCGTACCAGCGTGCTTCTGCTTCCCATGGTACTCGCCACGGAACATGGGATCCGTAAGGTTCAGTCCAATGTCTGTCCTCTCGTCGGACTGCTCGTCAGTATGCAGGGTCGCAGTAGGGCTCGGCTCGGCCGCGACACGAACCGAAGAGGCGCAAGGTCGTCGTCATGGTCGCCAAAAGCGGAGCAAGTCGATTCGTGGCACAGATCAGGGCGCGTTGCATTCACTATGGCGTGGTGGCGCCTGCTTCATGGAAGTGTGAAGGTGTGAGGAGGGAGAAGTGAGGATACCGCGCTGGCTGAGCCGTGGTCGGTGCCGACCTTCGCTCGTGGTCCCTTCTCCCTCTTCTCTCTCATCGACTGCCCTTCTTGCCATGAAACATGAGTAGCGCCGATGACCTGACCGACATCGAGGACACGCCCGTGCCGCACGCATTTGCGACGCGCGAGCTGGCCGCCATCCGCTCGCAGCTGCTCGGCTGGTTCGACGTCCACCGCCGCGACCTCCCGTGGCGCCGCTACGGCCCTAGCACGAGCGTGTCCGGCGGCGTCGATGCCGAACCCGAGGCCTCGACGTCGACTGAGGCGCCCGCCGTCGCAACGGCCGCCGTGTCCGAGCTTGTGCTGCCCTCCCCGAAGCCCTTGCGCGTCGAGCCCGAGGCTTCTGCTGCCGCATCGCCACCAGCAGCGGACCCGTCTTCGCCAGTGAAGCGCCCTCGCCGCGCAGCTGCCGTGCAGGCGAGCAAGCGCGCGCGTTTGACGGTCGATTACGGCTCGGACGATGACGACGGCGCGGATCGGCCCGCCTCAGCCGCCGAGTCCTCAGCCAGCGAGGCCGAGCTCCCCTCCTCCAGCGACGACGATGACGACGACGCCGGTAGCTCGTTCGAGGACTCGGACGCTGGCACCGATCCGCGCCCTCGCCTCAAGCGCAAGTCGCCCGCCGTCAGCTCGGCCGCTCCTGCTACGACGGCCACCGGGCCCGCCGACCGCGGCCAGCGCGCGTACGAGGTGTGGGTGAGCGAGATCATGTGCCAGCAGACGCAGGTCGCGACCGTGATCCCGTACTACGAAAAGTGGATGGCGCGGTGGCCGACGGTGCACGCGCTCGCGGAGGCCGACATCGAGGAGGTCAACCAGGCGTGGGCCGGGCTCGGGTACTACTCGCGCGGGCGCCGGCTGCTCGAGTCGGCTCGACTGCTCGTCGAAAAGTACGGCGGCGCACTACCCGAGACGGCCGAGCGGCTCGAGAAGGAGATTGGGGGCATTGGCAAGTACACGGCGGGCGCCATTGCGTCCATTGCGTACGGCCAGCGCGCCCCGCTCGTCGACGGGAACGTGGTCCGCGTGCTCTCGCGCCTGCGCGCGCTCGGCGGCGATCCCAAGGCCAAGAAGTCCATCGACCTACACTGGTGCGTTACCTCAGTCTGCTGCGCCTCGACCACCCCACTTACCAACTACTCGAATCTAGGAAACTGGCGGCCGCGCTCGTCGACCCGTCACGACCAGGTCCGTTCAACGAGGCGCTCATGGAGCTCGGCGCGCTCGTGTGCACGCCGACGTCGCCGAGCTGCGACACATGCCCGATCCGCGCGTCGTGCTGGGCTGCGACGCCGGGCCGCGACCTGAGCTGCACCTGCGACGCGTGTTCAACGTGGTCCGAGGCGGCGACGGACCCGCCGACGACCGCAACCGACTTCCCGCGCAAGCCCAAGAAGAAGGCGCCGCGCGAGGAGACGATCCACGTGTGTCTGCTGCACCGCGCGGGCGATGGCAAGCTGCTCGTGTCGCAGCGGCCGGCGACGGGTCTGCTCGCGGGCATGTGGGAGTTCCCGAACCGCGCGGACATGGACACGGTGGCGGCGCTCGCGACGGTCGTCGCGGGCGACAGCGCGGAGCTCGAGCCGCTCGGGTCCGTGGTGCACCTCTTCTCGCACATCCGCCAAACGATGCAGGTGTACCGCGTGCGGTGTCCCGAGGGCACCGGCGACGACGTGAGCGCGGCCGAGCTCGGCGAGCGCGCGGTGCGGTGGCTCACGGTCGACGAGCTGCACGAGGATGCGGTCTCGACGGGGATGAAGAAGGCGCTCGCGCTCCTCGACAAGAGGCCCAAGGGCAAGGGCGCTGCTGCCAAGGCCGCGGCGTCGACCAAGGCCAAGCGCGTCACGGCGGCGGCCAAGCAGAAGGCGGCGGATCCGAAGCAACGATCGATTTCCGCATTCTTTGGCAAAAAGGAGAAGAGTGACGACGACAAGAAAGGGTGATGATATACTCGTTCCGACTCCCCTAGAACCGGACACCGCGCTACATGGCGAGGGGAAGCGTTAGTGCTCGTTGCGGAGCGGCAGCTCGCAGGATCGCGCGTACCGACATGAGGATACCCTTGAGGTTGTTGGCGGCCCACTCGGCCTGGGTTTTGAACTGACTCGACGCCTTGCCGATCTTGGCCGAGTCCTTGAACCGCGCGTCCAGGAACGCCCACGTGTTGGCGTAGCCCGGCGACCGGTCGGTCGTCATGAACAGCTCCGTCGACGAGTAGACACCGGCGAGCAGCGCGCGCTTCGTGTAGTAGTTGGTCTACGCGCGGGTTGACGCGAGGGTCAGCGACGCGGCGGGGTGGCAGCGGAGGAGAGAATTCATACGTCGTAGCTCTTGTCGCCAGCCAAGAACCACATCTCGTCGACGAGCTTGTGCAGGTGGTGCAGCGCAAACGGCACGTTGGTCGGATGCGCCAGGACCTTCACAGCTTCGGGCCACTGCTGGATGTACGGCGCCATGAACTCGAGGCGCTTGCGCGACAGGTGCGTGACGGTCTTGGTCATGCCGGGCTTCTTGTCGGGGTTCTCGCTACACGCGTCGCGTCGCGATGGGCGCCGTGAGTCATCGGCAACGCGAATTGCTTGCACCGACGAGGCCGTACGCGAGAAGAAGCTCGTGCTCGGCGCGCACGACCGAGATGCCCTCCTCGAAGAGGTGCTCGATGAGATCGCGGGTGCCGTGCGGGGCCAGGCCGCGGATCGTGGGCGGGAAGTTGTGCAGCTTGGCGGCCTCGGCAATGGCCTTGTCCGTGAAGGAGTGCTCGGGGACGAGCGACAGCGCCGTGCTGAGGAGCGTCTGGCGGACGTCGTCGATGGAGCCCGATGGCCCGGCCGTGGACATCATGGCAGCAGAGGCCGCGCGCGGCAGGCGCGCCACGGCGGCGGTGGACACGAGTGTGCGGAGCATGGTTCAGGTTGTTGATAACGTTGCAGAGAGCGGTGTAGTCCCTGAGGTTCAAGGGTTTGTGAGGGGAGGGAGAGGAGCGGTCGCCGGCCGTGTTGATCGACGCGCGGCCCTCGTGGTTACGTCACGGCGCGACGCTCTTCTCCACGCCGGCCATCCGATGGCAAACTCACGAAAAGTCGCAGATTGGACCAAAGACAGGGGTTTCTACTAGTATAATACAGGGACAAGGTCGAGCACGCGAGCAGCGACGACCGCGGCAAGCGCTTACAGGAAGAACTTCCTCCGCGACGTCTCCATCTTCTGGGCGAACGACCACTCGTAGTCGCCGTACTTGGTGTCGAAGGTGCCCTTCTGCAGCCAGCGCAGCTTCATGGTGAACTTGGGCCCGAGCTCCTGCAGCTTGACCTTCTCTTTGTTCTCGAACACGTAGCGGTGCCGCCGCACGAAGATGAAGTCGCGCTGGTTGTGGAACGTGACGACCTGCCGGCCCTCGAACTCAGGCACTGGCGGGAACATGGTCGCAAAGTACCGCCCGATCGTGTGGCCGAGCCGCGTGTTGAAGTTGTTGAGGATGATCTCCGGGTGGTGCGGCGACACCTTAGGGCCGCCGTTGATCTCGTGCGAGAGCTTGATGTTGGACAGCTTGAAGTAGGCGGTCGGACCGTCGGGCAGGTGGATGAAGATGGCCGCGTCTGTTCAGCGAGACGACAAGTCAGCACGGTCACGGCGCGCATGGTCGATGCAGAATACGTACTCGGGCCGTCCTGCTTCTTGTCCTCGTGCAGCACAATCAGGTCCGTGTAGTCGCGCTCCTTGCAGTAGCTGATGATCTCCTTGATCTCGAAACCGCCGCGCTTGCGCACCTCGGCGGTCGGGAACATGCGGGCAAACTCCTTGGCAAACTGGTGCAGGTCCTTGCTCGGGCGCATGTTGGTGGTGACGCACATCTTGGGCGCGCGGCCCTCGAGGAAGTACGAGGCAAACTCGTCCGTGTCCTCGTCGGCAAACACCTCCTCGTCGTCGCCGACAATGGCCTCCTGGTACTCCTTGGCGTTCTCGATGGTGCGCGGGATGTTCTTCTTGAGGCGCTCCTCGCGCAGCTCCGGGTTGGCGTCCTCGAGCTTCTTGCGCCGCTTGCGCTCCTCGTGCTTCTCGCGGTTGCGCTCCGCCTTCTGCTTGTGGTACACGTCCTCGCGCTTGTGCTTGTTCTTGATGTCGCGCGGCGTTTTCATGGTGTCTTCGTGGTTACGTTCTCACGTTCACGTCGGGATCGCTCTGTGATGGTCGCGATGCAGGGCGACGGCGGGGAGCAACGCGTAGATGCGAGTGGCTGCGCTGCCGTCAGGTGATGCGCGCTGACCCGTTGCGATGGGCACCTCGATGTTCCTCTTTGCAACGCCATCGCCCTCCCCACTTGCGAACCCTCAAGAAACCCGCATAACAATGGCCATGAACTCTGCGCACGCCCAGCAGCTGCACGACGGCGTCACGCTGCTCCTGTCCAACTGGTTTGCCCTGCGCACGGCCGTGGAGCAGGGGTGGGGCGGGCACGAGTCCGAGGACAAGGCCAAGTGGTTCATGAACACAGTGGCCGAGTACCTCGTCGACGAGGGCCACAAGATCGACGTCGACGACATTGCCGACGTGCTCGACGACGTGATGAGCGAGGAGTTCAAGACGATTCTCGAGGACAACTCGGGCTACGAGATGGGCAAGGTGCTCTACCTCATGTACAAGGACTGCGCCGCGGGCAACTACGCGCGCGTCGACGCCCTGCGCAAGCAGTTCCCCAACACGCGCCTGCCGACGGCCAGCCGCGCGGCCCAGGCCGACTCCGACTCGGACGACTCTGGCAGCGACGGCGAGGACGAGCCGGCCCCGCTCACGGCCCCGCCCGCGGGCGAGGACGGCATGCAGGTGGATGGCACTGAGGCCGAGCCGCAGCGGCGCGGGCCCGTGGTCGACGAGGACGGCTTCCAGATGGTTGGGCGCCGTGGCCGCGGCCGCAAGTAGATGGCCGGTCCCCAAGCCGCCTGGAGTGTGATTTAGTCTTGGTTAGCTGTGTAAATGTATCATGTCCCCACCTTTTCTTGCCGTGTGCCTCCGCCGTGATATTCCCGCGAGCGAGTATGATATATGGCAAGACGCGAGCTCACCTGACAGGGCGATCAACAGGCTCGGGTCGGCGGCGACCACCGCGGCCGCTGCTGCCGACCCCCTTCATCACCCCCGGCACACTCTGACGGACCCCGCCTCTCCCGCTCACTTGCGGCAAACCACGTAGCTTCAGACGGCCGCCCCGATCGCGCCCTCAACGACCGTCCACGGCGACTGCGGCGACTCGAGAGTCTCCACCCACCATGCTCCGCCTCTCGCGCTTCTCCGCCGCGCGCTCCCTGGCAGCTCGCCAGGCCTCGGCTGCCCTGGTGTGTGCCTCTGCGACCTCTGATCGCCTGGGTCGAGACCCTGACGTGTGTCCTGCGAGTGTAGCTGCCCCACTCGGCGCGCCCGCTCTCCACCGAAGCCCCCAAGCCGGAGACGCCCGCTGCCGCTCCGACCACGGCCCCCGCCGCTGCTGCCGCTTCGCCTGCTGCCGCGACGTCCGCTGCCGCCGCCAAGCCTGAGCCCAAGATCAGCAAGCCCGACGAGGAGCCGTTCGAGGACGCCGGCTCGTCCGCGGCCGGCTCGGGCTTCAAGCGCGTGCTCTACTCGACGCTGTTCCTGACTATGGTCGGTGTGGCCGGCACCCTGTACCACGCGGCCAACGACGAGCCGTTCCGCAACAAGCTCAAGGCCTCGGCGCCCATGCTCCCGTGGGACGCGCTCGCCGCCGGCACCAAGACCGTCGAGAGCACTGTCGTGACCGTCGCCAAGCAGGCCGAGGTCAAGGTCAAGGAGGCTGTCCGCGAGACCGTCTCCGCGCCCGCGCCTGCCCGCGTCGCCGCTCCCACGCCCGCGCCCGTGCAGCGTGAGGTCGCGGCTCCCGCTCCTGCCGCCAAGGCCGAGGAGCCCGTCGTTCCTGCTGCGACGCCCGCGCCCGAGCAGCCCGCTGCTCCCGCCGCCAAGAAGCAGCCGGCGAAGCGCGCCGCGTCGCCCGCCCGCGAGGCCAAGGCTGCCCGCGCGCCCGAGGAGCCCGTCGCTGCCGCTGCCGCTGCCACGACCGCGGAGGCCGTCGTCCCCGTCGAGGCCGCCGCTGCCGCCGTCGTGGCTGCCGCGTCGACCGCCGCTGCGACCGTGGCTGCGGCCAAGGGCGCCGAGGAGGCCCCCGCCAAGGTGCAGGCCGCGCTCGAGTCCCTGTCGGGTGCCGATGCCGCGTTGCTCGTCGAGGACGCTGCGCCGCGCAAGCGGCCCGAGGGCCGGTCCAAGGCCGTCGACTCGCTGCAGCACTCGCTCAACCGGCTCAACGCCATCATGAGCGCGCTCGCGCAGACGTCGCCGTCGGTGCGCCCGTCGTACAACAAGATCCGCGAGGTGCTGCAGTCGGCCGAGCACGACCTCGACGCCGTGGCGACGCAGCTCGACCTGCTCACCGACGAGCAGAACGAGCTCGTGACGGCGGTCCTCGCCCAGCAGGCCGAGGAGTTCCGCGCGGTGCTCGCGACGCACGAGGACGCCCTGCGCGCGCAGTTTGCCGCGGAGCGCGCCCAGGTCGAGGCGGCCGGCGCGGCGGCGCTGGCATCCGAGGAGGGCAAGCACGCGGCGACGCTGGCGGCGTACGAGCAGCAGTGGGCGGCGGCGACGCGTGAGCTGCTCTCGACGCAGGCCAAGGAGCTCGAGGCGACGTGGCGGCGCCAGCTGCAGGACCGCCTGGACCACGAGCGCAGCGGGCGGCTCGCGCGGCTCGACCACCTGACGCTGAAGCTCAAGTACCTGGAGAAGATCTGCTTCATCAACGCCGAAAAGCTGCACTCGTCGTACCACGTGCACTCGCTGTACTCTGCGCTGCAGGCGCTGCACGCGACGCTGTTCGACACGAGCGCGGCGGGCCGCACGGCGGCGCGGTCGATGCCGTTCCGGGCGCAGTGGGAGCTGCTGCGCAAGCTGACGCTCGGCGACGAGCTGATGCGCAGCGTGCTGGACACGGTCGACGCCGACACGCAGAACGCGGGGATCGCGTCGTTCCCGGAGCTGCACGTGCGGTTCACGCAGTCGGTGGTGCCCGAGGTGCGGCGCGCGGCGCTGCTGCCGGCGTCGGGCGAGAACGACAGCGTGCAGTCGCTCGCGGCGCTGGTGGCGTCGATGCTACCCGAGTCGTCGGCGGCGGGCGACGCGATCCGCACGGCGGCGGCCAAGTCCGGGGCGACGGCGCAGGGCACGGACGTGCCGCCGGTCGGGTTCCTGTCGTACACGGTGTCGCGGGCGCTGTCAGCGCTCATGATCCCCAAGACGCCGGCGCTGTACAAGGAGGGCGGCGTCGAGAGCGTGCTGGCGCGCGTCGAGTGGCACCTGCAGCGCGAGGACCTCGAGGCGGCGACGCGCGAGCTCAACGCCCTCGCCGGGTGGCCCAAGATCCTGGCCGAGGGCTGGCTGCGGGAAGCGCGCCGCCACCTCGAGGTCAAGATGGCCATGGAGGTGCTGCAGACCCAGGTCGGCCTCATGTCGCTCGGCGCCGTCTGAGCGGCCCCGTCGTTCTCTTCCCCCTCTTGCCCTCCGTTTTGTCGAATCTACCCACCCCACACGTAACAACATATACATCCCTCTTTGTCGTCTCCCTCCCTCCTCCGTCGTTGCCGAGGTGGCCGAGTCGGCGGCAGCGGTGCCGCCCGCGGCTGATCGGCGGCCCTGCTCAGGGGGGCGACAACGGCCATCCGCGTGCCATAAAGTCGAGTGGCTGCCACTCCTTTCAACGCGTCCCCCACGCGTCTCGCTCGCGCGCGGCGGTCAGCTTGCCCACCCGTCGACAGCTCCTTCCGCTTCCCTCATCGTGCATGAACGATTCCCACTCTATGCAATGAAATGGCCGCTCCATGAACATGTGATGTCGGAGAAGAAGTTCCGCGAACTTATGCTCGAATTCATGACCCGACCGACATCACGCGCGTCATGACGTTCCGGCGACGCGTCGCCCGCGAGGAGGCGCAGATGTTCCGAGAGATCCTGCGCCAGTCGACTACCGCGCGAATCGAGCACTGCCACCGCCGCGCCCTCGCCCTCGCTGGCCCGCAGGACCATCCAACCGCTTGGGATGCGGCGCGGGCTGCGGCGCTCGGCACGTTTGCGCGCGCCGAGTCGGACCTGGAGCGTAACCTCGCTAGCGCCATCCAGGAGGTGAACGCGCGGTACGAGCTGCACATGCACAAGGCCGACTGGTACTGGGGGTACCGCGTGTGGGACGAGTCGACGCGCTACTGGCTCGCGTCCATGCAGGAGTACGAGACGGGTGTGGTCGAGAAAGTCGCGAGGGCGGTGGAACGTCTCCACGCGACGGACGTTTGCACCTCGAGCCCCGACGTGCCGAGTTTTGTCCCGCTCATCTCCTACTCGGAGCTACCCTCGAGTCCATCGACTTCTTCTGCCGAGCTCGTCCAAGGGCTGGGCTCCGGCCCGGGCACAACGCCCGCACCCGCGCCGGCGTACGGTCTCCACGCGCCCATCGACCTCGCCGGCGCCACGCACGGCCTCAACGCGCCCGTCCACCTGCCCGCTGCGGCTCCCGGGTTCCACACGCACGCCGCTCAACCTGCCGTCGCGGTCGGGTTTGGTGTCCCGCTCGCCCAACTCGGGCCTCTCGCTGCTGCCGCCGCCCATCAACTGGATCCGTTCCTGTAAGCTCAAGCTCAAGCTCAACTTCGAGATCCGCATGGCTTCGCTGTCGTGCAAGCAGCAGCCGCTGTCGCGCTCGTTCTCGAACTTGACCTCCCATCATTGTCCATTGCCTGCATGATTTCCTCCCTATATATACTCAGATCTATTCACCGTCCAATGCTTCACTCCCTTGTTCGCCACGCTGCGCTCTTCGACGTGCGGCGGGTCCGAGGACGTGCAGTCGCTCGCCATTCTCGCCGTGCAGATCAAGGACAAGGAGGGCATCGAGCTCCTCATCCAGCTGGCCACGGCGCTGTCCAAGGACAGCGTGCTCCCCCGCAAGCAGTTCATGTTCCTACATATTCGCGACCAAGTCCGCGGCGTTCTCGGCATCACGATCACGTTCTACGATTCCGCGACGATCGAGGCGTGGTGCTACTTCCACGCCGAGGGCGGCGGCCACAAGGCGTTCCGGTACCTGCGCGGGCCCGGAAAGGCCGTGCCCGCCGGCCTGACTGACGGCGTCCGTCACAACGCACACGGCACCCCGCACCTCATCAACCTGTTCATCCCGGACACGCGCACAGTGCAGCGCAAGGCCAAGCAGGACCTGGACAAGAAGAACCCGATCGGGCTCCAGTACGGCCGCATCGAGGACGTGGCCAAGTACGTGACGGAGCAGAAGGCCAAGGGCAACATCGTGGAAGTGTGTGTCGCGTTCGACGGCACGGACAAGCCCGACGAGCCGCGTCACTATGAGGACGGCATCGTCCAAGGCGGCCCAGAGTTTGGTAACCTCGACATGGCGTTCAAGCTTCTAGCGGAACCCGGTGCGGCTCGCTTCGTGCGTTTTTGTCGCTCGATACGCGCGCCCTGACGTCCGGATCCGCGTGTAGTCCACGACGAGCGCTTCAAGGACGCGTCCGACCCCAAGTTCGCGCTCCCCGTTGAGCTGATCGACAAGCTCAAGGTCGACGAGCTCAACGACGCGTGCGATGCGGCCGAGCAGGCCGTGTCCGAGTTCCACGCCGCGCCAGCCGCAACAGCAGCAGCCGCGGTCGGGTCGGAGAGCGGCGGCGCTGCACCAGCACCGGCCACCGCCCTCCCAGGTTTCAACGAGAAGAACAAGCTTTGCAAGTGCGCGCAGCAGGTCATCGACACGCTGCGCTACCTCTGCGAGCGCGCGAACGTATACTCGGAGGCGCTCGCTGAAAAAGAGGAGAGGAAGCGGAGCAAGATCGAGAGCCCCGAGACCTCGGACGCCTCCAAGGAGAAGGCCAAGGTGGCCCTCGCCAAGCTGAGCGCCAAGCGCAGCCGTGTCCATATGTACGCTCAACAGGTTTGTGGTCGGCGATCATGACCGCTTACCTTTGCTGTGTCTGATTAGGAACATTTCCTGGCTCGAGCTCCACGCGCAGCAGCTCGAACAGCAGGTGGCCATGGTCATGACTGAGCAGGGCCCGGTACAGCGCCCGACCAAGGTTGCCCTTGATCTGCTGCAGCTCATCATCGAGGCGCTCGACGGTGCCCACGACGCGCTCGTGGCCGTCACCGCTGCGGCGACGAAAATTCTCGTCTTCACCGTGACCGACGCGCTCAACAACCTGCAGTTCGTGGTCGCTCGCCTTCTCGTCGCATCCGAATCCGCCAGCATCATTCTACCCGTACTGCGATACATCAACTACGAGCTCAAGAAAGCTGGTATCTCGGTGGCCGCCCAAGCGTACGTTCTCCTCGTCCCACATCAGCGGCGCTTGCTGACAGCGAGTTTGCTTGTATAGGAGCGACGGCTCGAACGCCAACTGCCTCATGGGTCGCGGACCTGGCGCGGCGTGCTACCCGCAGATGGTTCGTGACGCGCAAGCGCAGTGGAAGAACATGGAGGAAGATGCGCTGCGCGAGTGGTTCAACTGCAACGTCGATTCGGCCATGTCGCTGCTCAACAACTCGAGCGACGTCAAGGCCAAGTGGAATGAGCACTACTTCACGACCTGGAAGAAAGACGTGCACATCAAGGCCATCATCAAGGTCCGCGACAAGCTGAGACGGAGCCCTTCCGCGACGGTCACACAGGCGGCGTTCACGAGCGTGCAGACGGTGCTGTGGATCGACGCGCGCCTGAAGCTCAACCCCAAGCACGACGTACGGCGAGTACCATGGGTTCCTGTGGTTCGAGTCGGGCTCGACGGTCAGCTGCACGAGATCGTGACGGTGCACGACCGCGACCACGCGTTCAAGCGCGCCGCGATCCACTTCAGCGAGAGCTCCATTGAGGGCAAGACGGACCACACGCTGATCGACAAGATCATCAAGCTGTTCCCCGAGGTGCTCGGCCCAAAGTGGAAGAAACGCGATCGACAAAACGTTCCCGAGGCGCTAAGGCTGTTCTCAATGGAGTGCATCGACAAGGTGCGCGAGGCGGCCGGACCCAACAACGAAAAAGGTACTGGACTCTGCATCATCCTCAACACCTGCCGCAAGCTCCAGGACGCGATGAACAGCTCCAACCTCGGCATTGAGCAGCGGCACCAGCTCGTCGACGAGGCCGGCAGCATCTTCTACCTCGCGTTCCTCGAGAAGTGGTGTTTGGCCGACGGCGGGTCGCCGACCAAGTACGTGTCCGGCATCCCCACCTGCACCATCACGGCCCTGTTCAGCATCATTGGCGCGTTCAAGGCCTTTGACGAGCGCTACGTTCGCGCCAACCCAGGGCCGAACGCCAAGCCGTGGCGGCAGCGCTTCCTCACCACCGACATGGTCGAGGCGTACTTCTCGGGCTGCCGCAACGCGTGGGGCCAGGACGGGCGCGCCAAGTCCAACACGCTGCCACGCATCGTGATCCTGCTCGCCATGAGCAAGGCCGACCACTCGGCCGAGCAGCTCGCGAAGCCGTTTGACGAGCGCGGCGGGTTCGTCGGGTCCTCGTCGCGGCACTCGATGATCGGCGGGTACAAGCGCAACACGGGCGTGTGGGGGACGATGCGCGGCGAGGGATGGGCACGCGGCACTCCGATCGCTCCCGCCGCCCCCGCCGACCGCCCGCGCAAGCGCCCAGCAGACGAAGTCGAGGGCGGCATCGAGTCGAGACCGAGCAACCGCGGCTTCCACCGCAACGGCACTCATGTGGGTCCCCAGTCGTAGACACGGTCGGCGAGATCGTGCCAGGCGCAGCTTCGCGCCGCGCGCCGAGTCCAACGGGTCACGGGCCCGCGAGGGAAGTCAGAGATCGGGCAGTTGCAGCAAGAGAGAACATTTTTGTAATGCATAGTTATCATGTTTATTGCGATCCACGGGCTTGCCGAGGTCAAAGAGAGAGAGAAAAGCGGCCGAGGCGATGTGGCGGGTGGCGCAAGCGGAGGCCTGAGAGGCGGATTGGAGTGGCAGTCTATGGCACGCGTCGGCTTCCCTGTGTCGATCATCGCTTCCACAGCGCGCGCGGTTGTCGCCCCCCCTGGGCCCTGCTCGGCGCCGACCCACCCGCTCGGCCGTCCCCCGCCCACATGTCCCCCCGAATCTCCGCCGCCGCCCCCGCCGCCGCCGTCGTCGCTCCGAGGCCCCAAGAGGGTTCCGGCAAGGACGGGCGTGGGCGAGGGGGACTACAAAAGCGGTCCATCGCGCTCCGGCCCATCCTCGCTCTCCCACGACGACATCGATGGAGCACACCATGAACTCGGACTCGGACCCGAAGCCCAAGCGTGACCCCTCGCCGACCCGCCGCGGTGCCGGCGAGGCCGTTGCCGTTGCCGCCGCTGCTGCTGCTGCCGTGACCGCCATCACGGCAACGTACACGCCGATCCGCGGCAAGGCGCCGGTCCTCGAGGGCTGGTTCCCGCAGTGGGCCGTCGCGCAGGTTGCGTGGGCGCTGCCCGCCGTATCGGCGCGCATCTGGGCCGACGCCGGCATGACGGCGCTGCGCGGGCTCGACTTGCGCGAGGACGCGTCGCTGTACCCGCTCGTCCCGCCGTCGCACGACGCCCTGGATGCGGCCAAGGCGCGCCCGGTACGTGCCAAAGTGTGAGCGTGTTCTGAATAGAAGCTGACTTGCGTGCCTGCTGTACAGGTCTCCGTCGCCGACTTTGCCGCGCTGCCCGTGCCCGCGTCTCGGCCCGCGTCGGCCGAGCACCCGTTCCGTCACTGGACAATCCGCGACTACCACGCGCAGTACGCGGCGGGCGCCGTGACGCCGACCGATGTCGCGCGGACGCTGCTCGCCGCGATTGCCGCGTCCAACGCGTACTCGCCGCCGCTGCGCGCCTTCATCGTCGTCGACGACGCGCTGGTCCTCGCGGCCGCCGCCGAGAGCACGGCGCGGTGGAAGGCGGGCGCGCCCAAGAGCGTGCTCGACGGCGTGCCCGTCGCCGTCAAGGACGAGCTCGACGTCAAGGGTCTGACCCCCGCCATGTTCGGCACCGACTTCTTCAACGCCGACATTGACAAGGCCGCGCACGACAGCTTCTGCGTCGCCCGGCTGCGCGACGCCGGCGCGCTGCTCGTCGGCAAGACCAACATGGCCGAGCTCGGGCTCGACGTGATCACCTGCAACCCGATCGGCCGCTGCGGCGTCGCGCGCAACCCGCACGACCTCGACCGCCACACGGGTGGAAGTTCCGGTGGGAGCGCCGCGGCCGTGGCGGCGGGCTTCGTGCCGCTGGCCGTGGGCGCCGACGGCGGCGGCAGCGTGCGCATCCCCGCGTCGTACTGCGGCGTGTGGGGGCTCAAGCCGACGTGGTCGCGCGTGTCGGGCGCGCCGACGCCGTGCCTCGACCCGTCCACGGGCCACATTGGCCCGCTCGGCGCGTCGCTCGAGGACGTGGCCATCGGGTACGCCGTCATGGCGGGCCACGACCCGACGGTCCCGCTCAGCCTGCTGCAGCCGCTGCCGTCGCTCCCGTCCTACCTCGCGACCGCGACCAGCAGCGGGGCGGCAGCGCCCACGCCGCTCAAGGGCCTGCGCCTCGGCTACTACGGCGACTACTTCCGCGACGCCGACCTCGACGTGGTCACGGTGTGCCAGGCGGTCCTGGACGCGCTCGTGGCGCAGTGCGGCGCCGAGCTCGTCGACATTGTGATCCCAGACCTGCACCTCATCCGTACGGGGCACGTCATGTCGATCACGTCCGAGATTTTCTCGCTGGTGCGGCACCGGTACCCGACCAAGATCGGGCGGCTCGGGCTGCCGACGCAGCTGCTGTGCCACGCGCAGGCCGCGGCCAAGGTCGACGACTACCTGACGGCGCAGCGCATGCGCACGCGCACGCTCGACGTGCTGCGCGACACCATCTTCGCGCACGCCGACGTGATCGTGCTCCCCATGACGCCCTTCTCGGCGCCCCCCATCACGCCCGGCAGCGTCGCGCATGGCATCAGCGACGCTGCGGGCACCATTAACGGCATGCGGTTCGCCACGCTCGGCAACTTCTCGGGCCTGCCCGCGCTCAGCTGCCCCGTCGGCGTCGACGCGGCCACGGGGTGCCCGATCGGATTCCAGATCCTCGGCCGGTGGTGGGACGAGGACACGGTACTGCGTGTCGGTGCGGCCGTGGCGCGTGTCGCGGGTACAGCGGCGGGTGCGGGACCGCGGCCGAGCGGCATGTTCTTTGACGTGCTCGGGAACGCGATCAAGGCGGCCGCGGGCGGTGAGTAGGAGCCTTCGGCGCGGGTGACGATAGACGGCAGAGGTTGTTGATACATGGCGTCGATACATTTGGCTGGGTTTTCGCGGCAGGCATAAATCAACAACTCAGTGCGCACGGAAAGCCGTGCGACTATCAAAAATTTGCTGCGACAGTCGGCAGGCGAGCCAACCGCTGCGCCCGCCCGAGCCGCGCGCGGGAGTGCGATGCGCGCAGCCGGACGTGCAATCATCGGCCTTCTTGATCATCGACGATTCACAATAGGTAAGTATACAGAACAAACCCGCGCGCGCCTGGGCACGGGAGCCCTCGCTTATATACGAGAGCGTTCGCGCGAGGTTGTGGTCGCGAAGCACCGAGTCCGTCAGACGCGTCAGCTCACGCGCCGCGCCACTCGGTCCCTGAAGCAGTCCGCTCGCGCACAGGCATTGGACTTCGAAATAAGTGTATTTACACGAGAATAGGGGGGGAACGCGGCACGCCGACACTTGGAATGGGTTTAGTTAAGGAGGTCCTGGATGCGGATCCGTCGAGGCTCCGGCCGCGCCTCGGGGGTGGCCACGGCCACTGCAGCCGCTGCGAGCGCGTCGAGACCCGAATTCGATGCCGCGTAGCCCACGTGCGAGGGCACATGGCGCTGGTATTGCGGCAGCGGCGGGAGCTGGTAGTAGTTCTCCTGCGGGTAACGCTGCTGCGGCGGGTCGTGCTGCTGCGGCGGCGACGGCTGAAGCACCGCTGGCGGCGCTTGGTATTCCCACGCGCCCTCGGCCGCGGGTGCCGCGTACGCGACGGGCGGCGGGAATGGCCGCGCGTCCTCGAGCCCTAGTAGCCGTGGCCGCGATCCAGGCGGCGACACGAGCGCGGGGACGTTGCGCGACTCGGGGACCGACGGCTCGACGGCCATGGCGTGCGACACCTGCGCCGCGCGGCCCGCCGGGTACGCCGCCGGCATCATGGACGTGCCCGACTTGCACCGCTTGCGCGGCGCCGCGGGACAGGCCGGTGCGTGCACCGCCGGGGGCTGGATGTGGACGGACGTTGTTGAAGCGGCGGACGCCGTGGTGACGGGAGCCGGTGTAGCAGCAGCCGCGGCCGCAGCGCTCGCGTTCGCGCGCCGCTCGGCCTGCCACTCGCGCTCCTGGTCCGTCAGCACGAGCTCGCCGACGTTGAGCTCGGGCGGCGCGCCTTCGCCGCACGTGTGGCCGGGCCCGCCGTCGGCCGGGGCCGCGCAGATGCGGATCCGGCGGCCCCACGCGCGAGTGACCTGCATCGACGCGCGGAGCACGCCGAGCTCGTGCGCCGATGTGTTCTCGTGAGCAACCGTGGCCGCAACCGCGTCGAGGCTCGCGGACAGCGGGCCGGATCCCGAGCGCGGGCCGTTGGGCGACATGAGCCCGCCGCCGGCACCCTTGGCCGAGGTACCGCTCGACACGTACGGGATGGCCACGTTGCACGCGTGGCAGACCACGGCGCCGCCGGTCCCACTACGCTGGACCGAATACAGCGGGTTGAAGAGGAGGCACTCGAGGGCCGTGACGGAGAGCGTTCCCGAGTAGCGCGCGAGGTTCGGCGGCGGCGTGTACGGGTGCGCCGTCGAGCGCGACGTCGTGGACCACAGGTAGTAGCCGACGGCGCAGATGGCGTGCTGGTCGGTTGCCTCATGGTACTTGATCGTGTACTGGAGACTGAGGGCGGGCGAGATAAGATCAGTGATCCGATCACGACGGTGGCGGAGTCACCGCATCACAACGCACCACGGCTGGCCGCGAGGGCGGCGCGCGAGCGGCATCGTCTTCTGGCACGCGTGGCACGTCAGGGTGCCCTGTGTGTGGTGGTGCGTGTACATGAGCTGGACCGCGGGCCGGTGCAGCGGGGTCGGGAGCGACGGCGTGGTGGGCGTCGGCAGGGGCGACTCCCAGCTCGCGCTGCCGCGGCGGCTGGACGAGGTGGCGACCATGGGGCTCCGGCTGCCGGACGATGAAGAAGAGAGTCGGCGCTGGCGAGGGGTGGCAGTGCGCGGGCTCGGAATGGCCGCGGAAGTGGGAGAAGCGGAGGCGACGGGCGGGTACGGCGCGATGGCGATGCGTATGGGGCACGGCGCGTCCTGGCGGCGAGAACTCGGCGATTTACGCTTCGCGGCCGATGTGGAGAAGGATGGCGCAGCAGGGACGGGAGGGTATGATGCAGTGGAAGGAGAGGAAGCGCTCATCGCGGACGACGAGTGCAGTTGCTGTTGACGTTGCGGTTGCGCCATGGCGGTCCGACTTGGCGCAAACGGAGGGGGACGGCGGCAGATGGTCCGGGACCGATGCGAGACACGAGACAACGAGCGCGGCGGCAAAGGGGCGACTCGATGCGCGAACAGCGACGCCGAGAGGTGATGGAGGTGGGGAGGGGAGGGGAGGAGGGTTACACGAGGCAGCACAGCTGCGTCGGCCAGGGACAGGAAGCGGGCCAGCACCAGCGGTGGGTGCGGGGAGGGGCGCGCTACTTGTAGGCGCAGCAGGCGAGCTCGGGCCGACGGACATGCGTGCGTGCGTGGCGGCGCCGAGGTCGCTTGAGGTCGAGCTTGCGGGCAAGTCGGTCGCATGACGTTTTCGTGCCTGGGGCCTGGGGCCGGTCCTGTAGCCTGTCATCATCGCTTATCTCGTACGCGTGCCGCCACAGCCACGCGGCGCGCCCGCTGCTCATTGGCTTGGAAGAGAAGCCGCGCACGAGGCCAGTTTATAACCGACCCCATGACCGCGTCGCGTGCTCCAAGCGCTCGCTGCGCTTAAACGCCCGACTGCGCCACAGTGCAAATCCTCCGCGTTGATGTTCGCTACAACGCGCTCAATGGTGACGCGAATGTTGGCCGCTGGCCGCGGTCCCCTCGCCGTGATCCTGGAGGTGATCGCGCGGGCAGCGACGGGGCGACACGAAACCATCGCTCTTGTGGTTTTCAACAGGGCCATGGGTCCACGCCGACGATGGCCCATCGTGGCCATGAGCGTCACAAGACCCCTCCACGCACCCGATGATTGTCTTGATGCCGGGAAAGGCGGGGAACCCGAGCCGAGCCGTGCTGCGCAGGACGTGGACGTGGGCGGCGCCGAACGAACGTGTGGCAACAACGATGCCCCGGCGGCGGCGGCCATGGCCGGTCGGTGGCCGCCGTGAGGCTCAGCTCGACGCCCTGCTTCACCATCATCGCGCTGATGTGGCCGGGAAGCCAGCCATGGGCCCACGCTGCGGACCGAGCCTCATGACCCAAAGATGATGGTCGGGGCCAGGATGGGGGCGTGTGACTGTAATCGTTGTTGCGCTCGTAATGAAGGGCCTCGCGGGCCCGGCTTCGGCGCGTCGAATTCACGCCGGCCATGGCCGCGGCCAACTCGAGGACCTCTCAACGCGATGGTTTGCTGCGCAACCGACGGACAAGGGGACGGGAGCGTGAGAAACAGTTGAATTACATTGGGATAATGAGACATGACTCGATCGAGGCGCTGGCGCTGGCGTTGGCGCCGGTTCAGAACATGCACGTCTCCTTGAGCGTCAGGCGCGGGATCTTGGTGCGGTTGTCGCCGTGCTTGGCCCACGCCCACACAATGGATCCGAGGACAACCGTCGACCGCGGCTCGAACGGCGAGTGCGGGGTGATCTCGCGGATCGCCGCGACACTGGCGGCGCGCAGGGCAGCCATGGTTGGGGCGTCGACCGTGATGGCGCGGCCGTCGGGCGAGGTCGCGTCGGCGAGGAGCTGGCGCAGGGCGAGCGGGAGCACCACGATGTCGAGGTGCACGAGAACCGAGGGAATCACATTGTCGCTCGGGATGCCAATGTCGGCGGCGTCGACCCACTGCACGGCGTCGAGGTGCGGCATCAGGTGCTGCAGGTCCATGGCGAGGTACTGGGCCTTCTTGAGGAGGTACACGGGCTCGCCCGACGGGAGCGCGGCCACGTCGCGGAACACGGGGAACGTGGAAGCGAGGGCGCTGACGAGGCGGGCGGCGCGGCGCGAGTCGCCAATCGCCTGCATGACAAAGTGGCCGAGCGAGGGCGACCCGATCTCGAGCAGTGTGCGGCCCGTGTCGTTGAGGGCGCGCGTCAGGAGGTCAATGAGCGGGGCAGCGGGCGAGGGCGCCGACATGGTGATGCCGGGCATGCCCGTGGGCGCGTCGACGTGGGTGGGCAGGTTGGCGAGCGAGGCTACCTCGTGCGACGAGATCGAGGCCAGGCGCTTGGCGTCGAGACGCTCGCTGTCGAGGTGCATGGCCATGAGCAGGAACTGGATGTTCTCCCACGCGCCGCGGCCCGTCAGCGCCTTGAGCTCGGCGCGGTACCCGCTGCCAAAGTTGAGCAGGGCGCGCACGGCGAGGAAGTTGACGTGCTCGAGGTCCGAGTCGAAGCGCAGCGGGAGCGTCCGGAACGAGGCGGAGACCAGCTCGTCGTACACGTCGCGGGTGAGGGTCTCGTTGAGGAAGCGACGGCCGGCCTCGGCGTCGGTGAGCAGGCCGCGCGACTCGGCGAGGGCAGCGCACGTGGCGTGGACCTGGGCAAAGATGTCGTCGGCAGCAGGGACCGGGACCGAGGGGGCGAGAGCCGGGGCGGCAGTAGGGGTCGTGACGGTCATGTTGGGAAGGGAGGGTACAGCGGCCGGCGGGGGGAGGAGCGGTGATCGGACAGCGGGTCGAGCTGGGAGCGCGGGGATCGGGGAGACTTTATGCGGTCGGCCGCGTTGCACAGTGTTTCACGGGTTCTCCGTGGATGCTACATTGTGGGGATGGAGGCGGAGAGAAGGAGTTCGAGCGGGCCGCGCAGAGTCTTCGTCGCTGTCGACGTCGCGCGCTGTCACCTGCATGCGGGCGACGCGTCGGTGCTGATGGGCGTGGCAGGCCATCGATTCACCTTGGATTTCGAGTGACTCGCGCGTTTGCTGCTCCGCCACCCACCACCCAGACGCCAATGTATCTCTAGTCAACCGACAACTCGGCGCAATGTCCTCGACGCGCTCGAATCTGCCCCGGCCCGCCGCCGCGCCTCGGATCGTATCGGGCCTCCGCCGCACGGGCAAGGTCGCTCTCCGCGGGGGCGCTCGCCCGCCGCCCAAGTTGCCCCCGCTCAGCGCCAACCTGCTCCTCCTCGTGCAGCAGTCCAAGCGGGAGCTCGGCCCGAAGCCGCTCGTGTCGCTCGCCGGCTACCAGCTCCACTGGTCCAACAACCACACCAAACGAGTGCGTTTCCGCCTCGAAACTGGCTCCTGCTGGACCCGCTGCTCACGCACGACGTCCGCATGTAGCCCTTTGTGCCCAAATACGCGGCGCCCGGCACTGCCGCCGTGACCTCGGCAGCCACTACGCCGGCTTCCCGTCCAACCGCGAATGGAACGTCCACACCGCGCGCGAGTGCAGCAGGAGCGCCTGCTCCGCGTGCTTCCGCTTCCACTACGCCGGGTCCGCATCCTGCCGCGACGCGAACACCTGCTCCGCGTGCTACCGCGACGGGAACGCCCGCTCCGCGCGCTTCCGCTACTGCCACTCCGGCTCCGCGTCTTGCCGCAATGGGGACACCCGCTTTGCCCGCTGGTGCGACGGAAACACCTGCTTCGCGACGCGCTTCCGCTACTTCCACGCCGGCTCCACGTCCTACCGGTACCGCACCGTCTGCTTCGCGCCCTGCTGCAACGTCCACGCCTGCTCCGCGTGCCGGCAATGTCGCTCCTCCGCCCCTAGCGGCCGGCCCGGCACCTGCCGCTACCCCCGCGCCCGCTCTCGTTCCCGCAACGACGCCCGGAGCGACTCCCGCTTCCTCGATCCCGAAACCTCGCCCTATCTCGGCTCGCCGACCCGGAAGCACTTCCCGTCCTGCGACTGCCCACCCTGCGACTACCCAAAGGACGCCCACGGCGCCCGTTCCTGCTTCTGGTGCTGCTCCGCTGTCGTACAACACTGCCCATGCCGGCTCGACCCCGCACAAACTTCCTCCGCCCGACACTGCGCACCCCACCCCCTCGGCACCGAAGCTTCGCCTTCCGTCTGTCTCGGCTTCGGCCACCCCCGCCCGAGTCATGTCGCCGCTCGAGGTGCCGCAGCGTCAGTCACCTGCGACGCTTCCTCCTTCGCGCGCGACGCCCGCGCGTGGACCACCTCCCGCCACCGTCCCCTCATCGACCGCGACTTCGGCTCCGCGCGTTGACGCGCGCAAGGGCACCGTGATCGCCCCGCCGACGGCGCCGCCGCGGATCGTCATTCGCCCCAGCTCAGCACCTAGAACTCGGCCGCCAACCGTTCCTCGCTCCGTGCTGGGAACCCCAACCGTCCCCATCCAGGTCGAGTTTCCCGCATCTCGGGTCGCGTCGGCGCCCACCACTCGGTTCGCCTCTACTTTTGCTCCTGTTCCTGCGTCACGGTCGTCGTCCGCATCTCGACCTGCTTCTGCGCCTCGGGCTTCTCAATCCGTTTTCTCCTCCGGGAATCCGCCGTCACCACCACCACCGCTTGCCGTGCAGCCGGCGCTGGTCGACCCGCGACGTGGCAGCGTTCCGGTGCAGTCGCAACCGCCCGCTGTCGCACCACCACCGCCGCCCACTGTCGCACCCGAGAGACCTGCCACGGCACCGCGTCCCTCGCAACATCTCGCTGCACCGCGCTCGGCTCCCGCTGCCGCTGTACCCTCGCCGCTTCTCGGCAAGCGCTTGCTCCTCAGCCCGTCGAGCGTTCCGACCCCATCTCCCGCACCTGCTTCGGTCAATGTCTCGGATCGCTCGCGTGAGACACCCAGCGCTCAGCTGCGCGCCGGTTCCGGTGGAGCGCTCGCGCTCTCCGCGGCCATGCGTCGCGCTGAGACCGTCTCCCCGCGCGCACCACCGACCCCCTCGCTCGCGACCCGCACGGTGCTCGTCGCCGACAAGACGCCGCAGTCGCAGCCGTCCGTCGTGTCCTCGACTGCGAAACCCGCCTCGACCAACCTGCGTCTCACTGGCCGCGCCTCGCTCGGTCGCTCGCAGACGACGCCCTCCCCCTCCTCGTCGTCGGACCTGCTCCGTCCCATGACGCTGCTCGCCCGCGCGGCCCGGTCACAGTCGCAGGGCACCCAGGAGATTGACAAGCCGGTCGCCATGACGCCGCACTCGCAGATCCCGCTCACCGCGCTCGCTTCGCGCAAGCGCAGCTCGTCGCTTCTCGATGAGCCCGCCGCGCTCAACGCGAGCCCCGGGCTATCTGGATCGGCGTCGAAACGCCGGCGTGTGGCCTCGCCCGACACGATCCCGCAGGCGACACCATCCTCGAATCGGCGTAGCGTGTCGCAGCTTTCGGAGCCTCGAGCCTCCCCGTCAGCAACGACCCCGAGTCAGCCTTCACCTCGTGTCGACACGCGGGCGCACGCGGCCTCAGTGACTGCTACGCCGCCCGCGGCTGCTTCTGGAACGCCACTTTCGCACTCCGTGGCCACGTCGAGCTTCCCGGGTTCGACTGGCCGCCGCGACTCGGCCGTCTCGCCACGTCCTTCAACTGCGCCGGCTGCTGCTTTGCGCAAGTCTCCGGCTGCGGTGGCGGCGGCGAATCCAGTCGACCGACCCGCGCCAGCCCAAGACGCCGCGCTCGGCTCGCAGCCGGCGTCCTCGCCGGCACCGGCACCGCCAGTCGTGTCCGCTCCCGCTCGCTTGCCACCCTCGCCGCCCTCGCCACCGTCGCCGCCGATCACAGTTCCCTCGTGCGGCCAGTTGACGTCGCCCGCTATGGGTCCGACGCCAGGGCGGCCTCGCCCAGACTCGCCGCCGACTGTACTGGCACCGGCGACGTCCGCCTCACCAACCAACGTCGCAGCGGTCTCGGATCTCCTCTCGCGCGCTACGCTTGTGCCCAAGCACGACAGCCCGATCAAGCTGTCGTCCAATGTCGCCGAGATTCCTTCCGCCATCGTAGCTCCAGCTGTCGCGGCTCCGATATCCCCTTCTGCGCCTTCGCCGCGACCCGTGGCGCATTCGGCGCCCGCCCCGCCACTCTCGCTCGCAGCACGGTCGCCATCTCCCCTTCCTCAACCCGAATCAATACCCGCCGTCGCTCTGCACCCGGCTCCCTGCGCGCCGCCGACAGCTCCAACCGCACTTGTCGCCCCCGTCGCCGCCTCGACCTCCTCTGGCGCGCCCGTCCCTCCCTCGGCTCCCGCTGTGCCGATGCTTCTGCCGTTCCTTCCATCGGCTCCAGCACCGCCGGCCTTCTCCGCCCCTCGCCCGACAAGCGGTTTCCTGCCGTCGTTCGGCATCCTCGGCGGTACCGCCACGGGCAAGTCAGGCAGCGGACTGTTCTCGTTTGACGACGACCTCGAGGGCAGCGGCGGGCTCGGCATCGCGGTCCACGGCCCCGCCTCGGCTACGGGCGCCGGCGCCGGCATCGAGGCGCTCCTCGCCAAGGACGTGGACCTCATGTCAACGCACTCGCGGTTCAGCGATGCCCTCGCGAGCGATCCGGCGCGCCCCGCGTCGGCCGCGGCAACCCGCGCGTCGAGCCGATTCGGGCTCCTTGACTTTTAGATTTCGTGGTGTCGCTGTACACGTCTGGGTGTGATGTAAATAACTATTTATTCATGTACTCCCGTGGTCTTCGTAGCCGAGTGTCACCGTGGCGATAGGATGGGACCGAGCGGTGCCGCCGGCGCGATGCGGACGGGAGACGGCCGCAGCCCGGGCGAGAGTAGCACGAGCGAGGACGTGGATGCCGAGGTCGGGCGGACCGGCGAGACGGTCGCGTAGGGCACACCCGCCCCGTCGGCACCCGGCTCGCCCGCGGACGCCACAGGAATCACCGGGATGCACGGTGCGAGATCCCGTACGCGCGACGCGGGGAAGCACCGCGAGTAGTTGTGCATGGTGTCGAACGCCCACAAGCGGCGCTGCTTGTTGCTGACCTCGGCGGCCTCGAGCGCGGCGAGCTCCTCGGGCGGCGGCAGCTTGGCGGGGCGCGGCACGCCGTCCTCGTCGACGGGCGGGGGCGCGCCCGCGGCAGCGGCCGCTTGCGCAGCGAGGGCGGCAGCCAGAGTAACGGCGGGCGGCAGCGGGATGATGGGCAGCTCGGCCTCGGTGATGAGCGAGAGCGGCGGGAACTTGAACTTGGGTCCCATGTTGACGACGACTTCGGCGTCGCGGAACAGCGACACGGCCGGGTAGTACTTGCCGAGGTTCAGGTCGGTGAAGGCGGGCCCGAGGTCGACGCCGTTGCGGAAGTAGCGGATCTCGCTCTTGGGCCCGAGTTTCGGGAGGGGCAGCGGCAGCTTGATCTGCTTGTAGGTGGTGGGCGGGATCCAGCGGCGCTCGTTGAGCAAGACCTGCTGTTCGGGGGTCGGGGGCGGCAGGTAGATCATGACGCCGAGCACGTCGCCCTCGCGGTACCCCTGCGCGAGCGGGTGCGGCGGCGCGCTGGCACCGTCCACGTCCATGCCGTCGTGCGCGGGTGCGGCGGCAAGGCCTGGTGGCGGGACGGTGGGCGGGGTGACGGGGCGCGAGTCGTGGAACAGCGTGCCGGGGCTCGCGCGGAAGCCGTACGAGAAGACGTCGAAGCCGCACGGTGCCTGCAGGTCGGCGGCGATGGTGGCCCAGCCGATGCGGGCGTTGTCGTTGGCGGCCATGGCGGAGACGGTGACCTCAAAGTACCAGCGGCCCTCGGTGACGCCGTGGTTGGCCTTGACCTGGCGGTACCCCTTGTCGCCGCGCACCGTGACGCCGTCGGCGGCGATGGCGATCTTCTGCGACGAGTGCGTCGTGTCGCGGCACAGCGACGTCGGGGCGTCGACGTTGTCGAGGTCCTGGTACGCCAGCACGAACGGGCGCGGCTTGGCGCCGGCCGTCGCTGGCGGTGTCCGCGAGTTCATCAGTTACGTTGCAGCGAGTGGTGTTCGCCGGAGAGAAAGAAAGAGGTTTGGTCGGAAGCGAGAGCGAGCGGCAGCCGAACAACTCGCAACGGCGATCCTCCTCAGCTTCCTCTCCCCTCTCCCTCAGTGAATCACACGCAGTATAGATCCGGCGGGCGATAGAAACCATGAAGCATAGATCGCTGCTGCTGCTGGCCCTCGCGGCGGCCCTCGCCGTCGTGGCCGTGTCCGTGTCAGCCAGCCCGGTCCCCGCTTCCGCTTCGGCGGCCATCCCGAAGTGCACGACCCAGGAGGGCGACACGTTCCTGGATGCGCTCATCAAGGCGCCGGCGGCGCGCCCGCCCAAGTACGCTCGCGCGCTCGCCGCCCCGGCCGTGGCCGATCCGAAGTTGCAGCAGGCGCTCCGCGCGCTCGTCACCGCGGCGACGCAGCGGCTCGTGCCCGAAGCCAACGCGACGGCTGCGACGGCCGGCCTGGTCGATCGCACCACGCAGTTTGCGTTCCCGACGTTCGGGCGGTGCGTGCTGTCGAGCGCGGCCCTCGTCGCGCCGTGGCAGTCGCCCGTGCTCGAGCAGTACGTGCTCGGCCTGTTCGAGTCCATCGCCGGCCCGCGCGCGGGGACGGGGCTCACGCTGTCGCCGTACGACCTGTGGCACGCACACTTGATGGTGCGGCGGCCGTGCCGCGACCCGGCGCTCGCCGGCACCACCACCGTCGCCCTCGTCTTCCACGCACTCGAGTACCCGAAGCTCGACGCCGACGCGTTCCCGTACCCGCTCGGGTTCTGCCAGGCCAACAGCACCGTCGTCTACTCGCCGCGCGCCATGGCCCAGCGCAACGCCGTGTGGGTCGCGAGCGCACGCACCGACGCCTCGGCAACCACGGCGGCGATCTCCCCGCGGCTGTACCTCATCGACTCGGACACGCGCACCGGCGTGGCCTCGGTCGACGACACGCTCGGCGAGGCCCCCTTCTACACCATGGACGAGGCGCGCCTCGGTGTTCCGCTCGGCGACGTGTACTACGTCCCGGGCACGCGTGTCGCCGTCAACCTCCGCACCAGCGGGTGATTTTGGATGTAATAGACTCGCTAGCACGTAGATCTTGATCTTCCGGGCGGCCCCGGGGGTGCTGCCGCGAGCCGCGCGCGAGATTGCGGGGGGACCGTCGCCGCCGACCTCGACCTCGCGAAGTTCTCATCCTCCCTCTCGTTCTCCCTCTCATCACCACGAAGCACACGGAAAACGCTACGCATCGACACTGCCTGGGGATCCCGCCCGCCACGGCCATGCTCCCGTCATGGCGCAACAAAGACTTTTCGTCCTCGTCGTCCTCGGGCTCCGACGATGACGACCGCGGCAACACTGCCGTCCTCACGCGCCAGCTCCTGAAGCAACCGTCTGCGCCGACGCGCGAGGTTGGCGACCCGGCTATTGCGGGGAACGCCGTCGTCGCGTCGAGCAGTCCGCCGCGCCGAGCGCCACTCGACCCGCCGCTGCATGCTGCTGCCGCGACGCAGGGCACCCCGCAGAGGCCCGTCCTGCCGTCGCTCCTGACGCAGCAGACACCATCAGCAACGACGGGTGGCGCTCCCGCCGACCCCGTCATGGCGGCCGCGGCGACCACGACCGCATCCGACGCGGACCTGCTGCGCGCCGTCGACCAGGCCATCCCCGACGCCGCCGCCCTGGCGCTCGCGCTGCAGCTGACGGCCGCATCCGTGTCGCCAAACACGTCGGGCCGCAGCGCGGGTACTGCGGCAGGGAGCAACACGAGCAGCAGCGCCGCCACGACCGACCCGTCGGGCATGTCGCGCTCCTCGTCGGCGTACTCGGCCATGCTGCCCGCCTGGGCCGCCGCCATGTCGCCGAGCTCGCGCGCGAGCGGCGCCGTCCTGCCGCTCTCCTCGTCCGCGTCGTCAGGCGCCATCACGCCGCCGGGCAGCAGCGCCGACGCCGTCACCCCCGACGCAGCACGGCGCACACGCGTCCTACTTAGCGGCATCACGTCGTCGTCGCTGTTCGGCGTCCCGCTCAACAGCGCCTCCGTCGAGAGCGGCGCGCCCATCCCGACCGTCATCCCGCCGCCGTCGGCGCGTGCCCCGAATTCCTCGAGCGTGCCTGGCGCTCTCCCGCCCGCGTCGCCCGCGGCCCTCGACCGCGCGGCTCAGGTCAAGGCGTACCTCTCCGACCGCTACGCGTCCGTGTACGCCGCGCTGCCCGACGCCTCCGCTGCGGGATCCGAGTCCGCGGTCCCGCCAACCCCGCCGGGGTACAACCCGCTCCGCGCGCTGCGCCGCCGGTACCTCCAACAGCCGTCGCACTCGGGCAGCCGTTACCACCCGCACCACCCACTATCCCCGGCCCAGGCCGCGCAGACCGCACCCGCGCCGCCGCCGCTGCACCGCAAGAACCTGTCCGTGTCGACGACCGCGCAGTCCGTCTTCTCGTCGGGCTCCGAGTCGTCGCCGCTGCGTGCCGGTGGCGCCGCTGCCACTCCGCAGTCCGCGACCGCTCCTGCCGCCGCCGCAGCGCCCGGCAGTGGGTTCCCGTTCGGCCGCCGCCGCCGGTGGTGCGAGTGGGAGGTCGAGAACGGCGAGCTCGCGCTCGACCTGTCTCTTGCCACGGCCCCGCCGTCGTCGGCCGAGTCGCTCGAGTCGAGCGTCGATACGCGGCTCACCCGCGCGGCGCGTGCAGCGAGTGCACCGGGTCTCGATGGCGCGGGCGATCTCGCCCCGCTCGGCGCGATCCCGGGGTCGTCCATGTATGCCTCGTCGGCGTCGGGGGAGCACGCGATGGGGAGCGGCGGAGCGATCGGGTCGACGGCGGGGACCGGCGCGTCGCAGCACCGCCTCCCGTCGACATCGGGGCGCAGCAGCAGCGGCGGGCACGTCGGCGGGAGCGAGCCGACCGTCGCGACGCGGGACGCAGCTGAACCGGTCAACCAGCAGCAGCCCGTGCGGGTGCAGTCGGGGCGCCGGCGGTCGGTGCCCATCAACTCGCCGCGCATGGGCCCGCTGCCGCCGTCCGCGACGTCGCCCAAGTACGCGGCGTACGGCGGCGGCGCGCTCGAGACGATCCCGGGCACGCTGCCCAAGTCGGGCTCGCTGGTCGTCGTGCACAACGGCGGCGGCGACGACGACGTGGCGGACGAGGAGACGGGACTCGGCGCGCTCGTGCTCCCACCCCCGGCATTCGTCCCCGACCCCGTCGACCCCGCCGCACTCGGCGACTCGAGCAACAGCCAGCCGTCGCGGCTCGCGACCATCGACTCGTGGACTCCCGCGACCGCCGCCGTGCTCGACCTCCCCGCGTGGACTTTGTCATCTGCCGACCGTGCCGTGATCCTCGCGACGGCGCGCACCGCGCGGGTCCTCGGGGACTCGGTAGCGCCGCGGCTCGACGCGCTCGATACCGCGGGCGTGCAGCTGCTCGACGACGTACGCGGAGCGTGTTCGCGGGCGTCAGCGGTCGCGAGCGACGCGGCAAAACGAGCGGGCGAGGTGCGCGCGGCGTGGACGGCGGTGCCCGAGATCGGCAAGGTGCTCGCGGCGTGGGACTCGGCGCTGCAGCGCGCCGAGCGCGACCTTGCAGTGGCGCGCGACACGCAGCGTGAAATTGAAGGCGAGGCGGACGGGCTTGCGGGGATGATGGAGGACCTGCAGTGGGATATCAACGGCAAGTATCTCCAGACGGTACGCTCACAGTTCCTGGTCGGTTTCAACGTGCACGGGACTGACTCCCGCGGGTGTAGATCAAGCGCGTCGAGGACCACGCGCTGGGCCGGACGCGACGCGCGCCGGGCGACGACGCGGTGCTCGAGACGGCGTACACGCTGCTCAGCTACCTCCTCGCGGGCCTTTCGGCGCTGCTCTGGGCAGTCCTCCTCGCGATCCGCGCGGTGCGCAGCGTGCTGTGGTTCGTGTCGGCGCCCGTCCGGTGGGTGTGGCCGCGGGCGCGCTCCGCGGTCGGCGTCGGGTCAGAGACGCTCGCGCTCCTGTCCTCGTCCCCGATCGCGACGAGCAGCGGGGACGCTGCGCGCGCGTCGATCATGATGAGCATGCCGACCCGCATTGGGACGCTCGGGATCGGCAGCGGCGAGCACACGGCGCGCATGACTGAGCAGCTCGAGCGCATGACGAACCCGGACGAGTGGAAGGCGCGCATCGAACAGCTGTTCGACGCGGGAGGGCCGCTGAGGTCCGGGTCGCTGTTCGTGTCTGGTAGCGGGTCGCTCCTTGCCATGACGCCGGCCGCGTCTGGAATGCCTGCGACGCCGAGGAGGACGCCGACACCGCCAGTACCCGTCACGTCGTCGCCGCTCGTGGCGTCCCCGATGATGGCGGCGGGCGAGCTGGTGATTGAGAACGAGTGAATAGGAGTCGTCTTGGGTGTGAATCGATCGATCCGTACGAGCGAAAGTGAAACCAAAAAAAGTGTGTACATCAGCTAATATGAGGGGAACGAGAAGCGGGCAAGATGAGGATTTACTTGAGCATCTTGCGGAGGCCGACTGGCCACTCGCGCGGGAGCTCGACCTTGGTGAACTTGGGGACCTTGTGGGCGGCCTTCTTGAGGCCCGGGTGGTTGCGGGCAAAGACCCAGTACTTGTTGCGCGAGTTCATGGCGGCCTCGGTCGGGACCTTGAGGGCCTCGTCCTGTTCGGGGGTGGTGCGGTCAGGGGTTAGGACGCGGTGACGCGGGTATAGCGAGCAAGGAGGCAAGCGCACCAGAGCCTTGAAGTGCACACCGGACGTGTTGAGGGTGCCCACCACGTCGTCGACGGCACGCAGGCGCTTGCGCATGTTAGCCTTGCGCGTGGTGGACATGCGCCATGGGATCTTGCTACGCGAGGGGAGGATACGCCGCGGGGTCAGCCGTGGGTCCTAGCATCACAAGGTGCAGCAGCGAGAAGAGCGCACTTGAGGCGGCCGCCGAGCTGGACCAGGCTGGAGCGGAAGGCGCCGAGGAAGCTCATGGTGGCGGGCTACTCGGGGTCGCGGGCGCGCTCATCGTGAGCACATGGCGTCGAAGAGGGCGTTTCATCGAGTTGCATAGACAGTTACATTGCACGAATGGGCGTGGTACTGCTCCAACGGCCGCGAGGCGATCGGCGCGAAGCAAAACGCTGAGCGGCAAAGCAGAGAAATTCGAGGCGCCGCGTGGGGTCACCTGATGTCTCGCACCACGGTGTCTCGCGCCGGGCGGCGTTCCGCGCTCGTGTCCCTGCTCGCGTCCTGAAGCGTGGCCGATCGCGTCGGCCGGCGGCTGCTTCCGGTGTCGACAACGCGCGCAGGAAGAGATCATCCTCGACGATGACGACCGCGATGACCACCCGCGCCGTGCCCACCCGTCGTCGTGCATGAGTGAGGGTGGCGCTTACTCCCACGGCGGCAACGCGGAGTCGGCAGATTGACGCACGCGACCGAATTCGTCCGCTATCGATGGGCTTACGCTGAAAGTTGGTGTGATTCAACCGGCACAGCTGGGGTGGATGAATCACAAGTGGCCAGGCAGAACAAACCGGAGCCCGCGCTGATGTGGAGGCTCAGCCACCCGGGCCCGCGAGATGGCCCGGCCCTGGCCCGGCCCCGGTGCCCCGCCGACTCAACCGCGCCTCTCCTCCCCGCCCGCGACCACGGACCCGGCCCAGCGCGGCACTCCCACGTACGTGGTCGAGTGTTGCCCGGAGGTCGACCCGATGGCGCCGCTTAGCTTCCGCGATGGTCGGCCGCGGCCGGGGCCTTCAAAAGGCGGCGATCCCCTGCCGTCCCTCCTCTCCCTACCAGCAACCAACATCTGATCCGACCACCGATCCACTATGCCCGTGCCGCAATCCATGCACGCCGCCGCCTCGCACGGCTTCTACCCGATGCCCACCACGACGCCGTCGCCGCGCACCTCGCCCCCGTGCGGCGCGCGCTTCTTTGCGACCAAGCTGCACAAGCTGTCCGACCCGGCCGCGCGCACCGCCGCGTACCGCGCCTTCATCGCGATCCCGCAGCCGCCCGCGCACAAGGGCTCCGTCATCAAGACCACGCTCCGCGCCGCAACGCTCCGCGAGGTGGCGTGGTCTACGACGCTCGGCCGCCCCGAGGACCGGTTCGCCGTCCGCGTCACGGCTCACGCGCCCGTGTCCGAGGTCGGCGCGTTCGACCGCGTCCTGGCCACCACCGACGAGATCTTCCGCGGCGATTCTGGGGAAACCGATCCCGAGGCCCCCACCGACGCGATGCCGCTCCCGCCGCCGCGCTACGAGGAGGCCACGTCCGCCGTTTCGTGCGTCTCGGCCACCAAGTCGATCGTCCGTGCCCCGGCGACCAAGTTCCGAGCCGACCGCGACGAGTCCGCCGCTGACGCGGGCCTGCTCGGCGTGCTCCGGCTCACGACCCTCGTATGCGGCCGCCGAGCCGCCCAGCACCTGCGGCACTACGTGAGCGTGGCCACCGCCGCGCCGACCGCCCACGCCGACCACGGAAGCGACGAGAAACCCGCCTTCACGACGCCGACGGTGCACACGCCGGGCATTCTCGAGCACATGCTGCGCTCGGCCGAGCGGTACCTGCGCGCCAAGTACGGCGCGGGGGCCGCGAGCGGACCGACGGGCGCTGCGGACGAGGTGCGAGTCGTGGCCATGGCGAGCGACCTCCCGCTCCGGCTCGCGCTCAAGGCGCTCGGGTTCCGCGTCGTCGAGGACCACCCGCTCGGATCGGGCGACGACGAGCTGCGCGTGTACGCGATCCCCGTGGGTGAGGTGTGATATGATAAAACTAGTTTCTTCTTCAAGGAGGTGGGGTAAGGCATGACGAGAGGGAGAGGAGAGCGAGAGAGCTTACAGCGGGGTGTGGAAGAGGTACGAAATGGACTCGCCGTTGTGGGTGCGGCGGATGGCCTCGGCGAGGACGCCCGAGATGTCGATGATCTCGAGCTTGGAGGACATGGCCTGCTTGTCGAGCGAGATCGGGTACGAGTTGGTGACAATGACCTTGTGGATGGCGTCGCACTCCTCAAACTGGGCGAGGGCGTCGTTGGACAGCACGCCGTGGGTGGCCATGACGTAGACGTGAGTCGCGCCGCGGCGGCGAAGCAGCTTGGCGGCGGACAGGAACGAGCTGGGCTTGTCGACAATGTCGTCGACGAGGATGCACGGGCGGCCGTCCACGTCGCCGACGAGCTGCAGGCCGTCCTCGTGCCACTGGGTCTCGAACACCTCGACCAGGTGCAGGGCGTCCTCGCCGCCCATCTCCACGTCGTCGAGGTTGGCCGTGGTGGTGGTGGAGCGCACGGGTCCGTGCGTGGTGGCAATGGCCATGGAGTCGGTCGAGGCGGCGGTCTGGAGGAGGTTGGTCGACGACGTGGACGAGTTGGCCGTGGTCGACAGCGTGGGCGGGGCCCCGCCGGCCGCGGCCGAGGGCGTCTTGCGGCGCGGGGCCGATGCCTTGGCGGGCTTCGGGACGGACTTGTCCTGGTGGATGAGGGCAAAGTCGATCTTGAGGCGGTCGGCGAGCTGGGTGACGCGCTTGACGCCGCCGGGGTTCTTGGCGACGACGACGGCGTGGCGGTAGTCGTCGAGGTGCTCGGCGACGTACTTGCACAGCGAGGGCTCGGCGAGCAGGTTGTCGACGGGCTTGGAGAAGAAGCCCTGCATCTGGTCGTGGTGCAGGTCGAGGGTGACAATGTGGTCGACACCCGCCACGGTCAGCATGTTGGCGAGCAGCTTGGCGGTGACGGCGCCGCGCGATTTCTTCTTCTTGGACTGCTTGGCGTAGGGGAAGTAGGGGAGGATGGCCGTGATGCGCGAGGCCGAGGAGATGCGGCACGAGTTGATGAGGATCATGAGCTCCATAAGGCTGTCGTTGATGCTGTCGCTGCCCGACTGGATGATGAACACGTCCTGGTTGCGCACCGACACGCCAATGTCGACGGAGGTCTCGTGGTTGGCGTGCTGCTTGATGGCGAGCGGCGCGCACGAGATGCCGAGGCGGTCGACGATGGCCTGGGCCAGGTCCTGGTGCGACGACCCGGCAAACACCTTGGCGTTGCGCATGATCGGCGGTGCGGGGGCGGGGGCTGCTGGCGGGTTGGGCGCGGCGGTTGCAGCGTCAGCAGCGGGTCGCTGGGGGTCCGGGCCGCGGGCCGCGTCGCCGTCGTCGGGCACGCGCGTCGGGCGGCGCGCGCGCGCGTGGAAGGGCAGGACATACATGGCAGGGTGTGTGGGGTGTGAGTGGGCCGCGTAAGCGCGGGGAGAAGCAGCAGCGGTTGGGGCGCGGTCGCGGACAAGGCGACGGTGAAGGCGTTGCTCTCCCGCGCTCGCTCATGCGGCTTGCCGACGTGACTGGCGAGCCGGCCCGACTTTGCCCGAGACGCGTCCCGCCACACGGCGACGGCGCACGGGCTGCGGCGTGATGCCCGCGACCGCGACGCGTTGGCCACGATGAGTTGGCAGGGCGCGCCATGCCGGGTCTGCGCTCCCTCGATCGCCCGCGGGGCGCCATGGATCACCGCTCGCGCGACCGCACACTGCCCGCAATGTATCCGCCACCAACGACCGCAACCGCCGCCGCCACCGAGTCGCTCGCCGCCGCCCTCGCGTCGCCGCTGTTCCGCTCCGCCGCCACGGACCGCGAGGGCACCCGCCAGCGCGCTGCTGCGCTCGCCGCCCTCGACGCCTGGTGCGGCGCTGCGCCACCGCCCGCGCCCGCCGCCCTGCCGCGCGCTGTCGAGGACGACCAGTGGCGTGCCTACGAGGACCTCGCCGCCCTCGCCGACGCCGTCGTGGCCGAGGCCGACGCCGTGTGCGACGGCATCGCCGCCATGGACGCCCACTGCCGCGCCGTCGCCGACGACCTCGCCTTTGCCCGCTCGCAGACGGGCGAGTTTGTGCGCGTCGCCCTCGAGCACCGCTCCGAAATGTGCACTTGCTAGTCGTAACCTCGCTGTGCACGTCCTGACCCGGCCTCACAACAGGGATGCCCTTACCGCGCAGCGCGACGCCCTGACCGCCTTCCTCGCCGACTTCACCCTGTCGCCCGCCGAGCTCGCCCTACTCTCGTCGCCCTCCTCGGACCTCTCGCCCGACTTCTTCGCCGCCCTCAACCGCGCCGTCTCCCTCGAGCAGCTGCTCAAGGACAAGCTCGACTTCCCCAACAACCCGCTCGCCAAGGACATCATGGCAACTACGCTCATCCACATCGAGACCGCGCACGACCACATGTTCGCCTGGGCCCAGGCCCGCCTCCCGGTCTTTGCTGCCCTCGCCCCCGACCTCCCCGCTGTCCTGCCCGCCGTCCTCGCCCACCTGTCGCGCCGCACCGTCCTCCTCGACGCACTGCTCGACGACGCCGTCGCTCACCGCCGCACCGCACTCTCGCGCTGGTTTGGTGACGCTGCGCTGTCCCGCAACCCGCCCGCGTCCGCAACAGCCCCGGGTGGTGGGGCTCCACCATCGCGCCGCGGGTCCACTGCCAGCAGCATCGCCGCCGGCGCTTCTACTGGTGACGACCCCGAACGCCTCGTCGCCGACGTGTACGCTTGGGTCCACCAGGCCCTCGCATCCGAGCTCGCCCTGTGGACCTCGGACGTCGGCCTGCCCCGCTCGCGCGCCGTCGATCTCGTTGACCGCAGCATTGCGGGGATCTGCCGCCCGCTCCAGACCCGCATCGAGCAGGCCGTCACCCGCGCGAGTGCAGAGAATTCCTCGGCCGCGGGCTCGCGCAGCAGCCTCGACCTCGCGACACCGCTCCGTGACGACCCGACCCTCGCCTACCGCGTCTACCACGTCCTCGTCGTCAACTATCAGATGCTGCTCAAGGTCCTCCTCCCCGCGTCACCGCTCGCGGCTACCACCAAAGAGTACCTCGCTTCCTGCCCTCTTGATCCGCCCCGCTAACCGCTTCACGCCATAGGCTCCAGTTCTTTGCCCTGCGCCAGTTCAAGGACGCGCTTGACGCCATGGCGGCTTCCGCCGCCGTCGAGTGGGACGCGCCCGACGCTGCGGACCTGCTCCCGACCCCGTCGGTCCGCCGCACCGCCGGCCACCTGCGCAGCATCGCCGCGACGCACGCGCGCTACCTGCAGTCCACGGCCGCGGCACCACCCGAGATGCGGCCCATCGTCGACCTCGTCGTCGACCCGTGCGTCCGCGCCTGTGTCATTGCCGCCCAGGCCATCCCGCGCGCCGACGCCGGCGTCTACATGGTCAACTGCCTCGAGTATCTCCGCGACGCACTCGCTGCCCTGTCCGACGAGAAACGCGCCGCGCTCGCCAACCAGGTCCAGATCTACGTCGACTCGCTCACCTCGGAACTGGTACGCTGCGTTCACCTCGCGCGAGGAACCGCCATGGCTAACACTGCGTCCGCGTAGTCATCGGCCCTCCTCACCGCATCGGGCCTCGCGCCCATTACCGAGCTCCTCGAGCACCACCAAGCGCGGTCACCATCGCCCGCCGCGACGCTGTCCGAGCTCGGCCTCGACGCGCCGACCCTGCAGTCCGCGGTCCGCGACCTCGACGCGTTCCTCATGGCGGGCGCCGTCACCGACGTCGGCCGCGTCCTCGGCCGCCTCGCAATGCACACGCACGCCGCGGTCGTCGCGAGCGCCGGGTCGGCGCAGTTCCTCGCCGCGTACCGCGCCATCGTCGATGCGGTGCAAGCGGACCCGGCGCTCGCAGACGAGGTGAGCGCGATGCGGTCTGCCGAAGAAGTGGCGACGTTGCTTGGCGTGTAAAACGAGCGCAATAGATTGAAATCAAAACAACAATGGTCAGAAGGCTTAGAGGATCTTGTGGTAGAAGCCGTCGCACAGGAACACGTAGACCTGGCCGTCCGCGATCTGGGTCAGCACGGCGCCGCGGAACTCGAGCTGCTCGACGAGCTCCTCGACCTCGACGCGCTGGAAGATGAGGTCGAACCGGTCGCACAGCCACGACAGCCGCGCGCCCGGGTTGCGCATCAGGAACGCGAGCACACACGTCATGGCGGACCTCAGAATCGCGGGCTCGACGTGCCCGTGGATGTTGTTCCAGATGCGCGGCACGATCCACGGCCGCAGCTCGGGCACGGGCTCGAGCGCCGCGACCTCGGCATCGGCCGCCGCGTCGGGCACCATGCGCGTGCGCGGGATGCAGTACAGCCGCATGCTCTCCTCGTCGCGCGGGTCGACCCACACCGGCGCCGAGAACCCGAGCCGCACGAACGGCGGGCCAGCGGGTGTCGCCGGCTCGCCGCCCATCATGTCGTCGTCCTCGGCCGTCGTCACGTACGTGCGCCCGAGCACCAGCTCGTGCGTCGACGGCACCTTGCCGTCACCGAGCTGCCGTTGCGGGACGGGCAGCGTCGGCGCGACCTTGATCGCGACGGGCAGCTCCATGTCGAACGCGCGCGACCGCGCGGGGACAATAGGCAGCGCGAACAGCCGCGCGCGGTTGATCTGCACGTCGAGCTTGATGTGGCCCGCGGCCTGCAGGTCAATGAGGGCCAGCATCGTGCCGTCCTCGACCATGTCCTCGAGCATGAACTCGTGCGACGCGTCGGCGTCGCCGGTGGCCGTGGCCGTGGGGTCCGTGCCCTGCAGGGTGTCATGGAGCTGGGTGAGGGCCCGCACGGCCTGCGCGATCTGGGTCTGCGCCGTGTTGCCGTACAGCTGGGCGCAGAACCGGTCCGAGAGCGCGTAGTTGCGGCCGGGGATGACGCGCGACTTGCCGTGGTGGGCGCGGAGCCGGACGAGGGCGCCCGACTCGCGCACGGCCGCTAGCGCGCGCTCGAGAACCGACCCCGAGAACGTGTGCAGCATCGCAAACGCCTGCGTCGAGTTGTACTGCGAGTCGGGCGTCAGGCAGATCATCTTGAGCAGCTGGATCACCACCTGCATCTGCTCGCGCTCCTTGGCCGACATTGCCGGCGGGCCGCGCTCGTCCGAGTCCGAGTCGGCGGCGCTGTTGGTGCTGCCGCCCGACGCGGTGGGGCGAGCCTTCGACGTGACCGCGGCGACGTCGTGGAACAGGCGCGTGTCCGCGTGGTCCGCGACCGACTGGCCGTCGTAGGCCGCAGTCTTCTCGGTCTCCTCGTCGTCCTCGGCGGGCGACACGATCGGGAAGATCGCGGCGGGCTCGGGCTCGATCGGGTCGACGTACATGGCGTTCTCGTACATGAGCACGAGCTTGGCGCGTGCCGTGGCCTCCTGGTCCTTGCGCTCGTGGAACGGGACCGTGGGCGTTGCGTGCACCTCGAACATGGCCTCGAGCTCCTCGATCGAGTCGGGCAGGTCGCACCCGCCGTGCGGCCCGCTCGCAGCCATGCCCGAGTACGTGTCGAGCGGGAGCGCCGCGAGGTGCTCCATGCACTTGGCCAGGTCCCACGCGGCGGCACCTGACGTGGTGGCGGGCGCCGCGTCCGCGTCGAGCACGGGCGTCGAGGCCGACGTCGTCGACGACTCGCCCGCAGCGCCAGTCCCGGCCGCGGCGCAGTCGGGGCACCCCTCGCCGAGGTGCGCGGCCCACGCGCGCTCGAGCCGCTTGGCGCGCAGCGCCCAGTCGGGCACCTTGAGCAGCAGCATGATGCGGCGGCGGATCGTGCCGACGGGGCGGCCGCCAAACATGACGGTCGCCGTCTTCCACGACATGCTGCGCATCGCGCCGCACGTCACGCGGTAGTTGAGGATGACCCACGCGTGGATCAGCTGCACGTCGGCTTCGGGGTTCCACGAGAAGCGCGTGCGCTTGGGCTTGGCCAGCTCGACCGCGCCCGTTTCGGGATCGATCAGCTGCACCGTGCCCGCCAGCTTGCTGCCGCGCTGCTTGGCCTTGCCGGCGCGGCCATTGCCGCGCGTCCCGGTCTTGCGCCCGCGCGTGCCGCCGCCGCCTGCCTGCTGCTGCCGCTGCAAGCTGACGGCCTTGGCGCCGCCGTCCGACGTGCGCCCGCGCCGCTCGCTCAGGCGCGCCATGGCCGCGGACGTGCCCGAGCGGGCGAACCGGCGGGCGGAGGCGCCGACGGGCCCGAACATGGCGTGCGTGTCGGCCACGGTGCGCGAAGACGCGTCGTCGCCATCGCTCCCCTCGCCGCCCTCGCCCGACATGGCGGCGCCGGGCCGGTTGCGCAGCTGCATGCCGGCGAACCCGGGCATCGCGAGCCCTTCCTCGTCCATGACCTTGCGGCGGACGTAGTCGTCCTCGAACCGCTTGAGGAACTGCTTGACGCGCTGCATCGTGAGCCCGGTCTGCAACGCGAGCTCCTGGCACGTGTTGTAGTGGTTGCGCGGCGTCTGCCCCGTGGTCGGGTCGCACACCTGCTCGAGGGTGCGCCGCTGCCGCTTGCTCAGCGTCGTGGTCGGGATCCAGTTGCGCGCCAGGCCAATGAACTTGATCGGGTCGCTCTCCTGGTTGCCCTGGCCGACGAGCGGCGGCGCCATGGACGGGACCACGACGGGTGCGGGGGTCGGCATGGGCGAGGTGAGGGGCGAGGTGGAGGGCGCGGCGGAGGCCGTGGTGGTGTCGGCGCCGTCGGCGCCGTCGGCCGCCAGAGCCTCGGCGCTGCGGGCGGCTTCCTCGGCGGCGGGGTGGGTCAGGCCCGAGGTCACCGGAGAATTGCGCGCGACGCCGTTGGCTGGGTCGGGCGTATCGGCCGTGACCAAGGACCCGGTGAGGAGGGGCGCGGTGGCGGCGCGCATGACCTCGAGCTCGCTCCAGAACAGGTGCATGCGGCCAAGCGTCGACACGTCGCGCTCCTGGAGCTCGACGCGCTCGTGGCGCGGGGCGAGGTAGTTGAGCATGCGGAAGGTGCGCGGGACGACATACTTGTGGTGGAGCGGCGATAGCTCGCTCACCGTCTTGAAGTAGCCCTCGAGGCCGACCGGGTGGATCACGTTGAGCGCCGACAGGATGTTGAGCAGGTGCATGACGTGCGACTTGAACCGGCGCTTGGTGCGGTCGTTGCCGAGCAGCTCGCCGCGCACGTCCTCGGCGATGCAGATCAGCGGCGTGTCCTGGTGCTGGTCAAAGTACGCGCTGAGCCGCTCCGACACGTGCGTGTGCCCGATCAGCTGCAGGTACATGCCGAGCGTGAGCTCGCGGAAGATGATGGTCGTCTCGAAGACGTGGTCGGGCGCCACCTCGGCCGACGTCCGCTCGTACAGGAACTGGTACAGCATCTTGGCACGCAGCATGCGCGCGTCCTGCCACCCGTACTGCTGCGCGACTACGCGCCAGTGCGCCGCCGCGTGCGACCGCGCAGCACGGGCGCCGTCGCCGTGGAGCGGCGCGTCGACGGGCAGCTGCGACGTGGACCCGCGCCGGCCCGACCCGGTGTCCGAGTCACCGCCGTCACCCGAGTCGCTGCCGCCGTCCTCGGCCCTGGGCGTGGGTCCCGAGTGGGACCAGTCGCGGGTCGGCGCATCGGTGACGCGGGAGCCCGTGGCGTACAGCAGCCGGCCCTCGATCTCCTTGACCTTGTCGAGCACCTCCTCGTCGGTGACGGGGTTGTCGACGTCGCACATGACGAGGAGCTCCGACTTTTCGGGCGCGCCGTGGATCATGCCAAAGTTGACGACCTTCTGCTCGAGGCGCTTCTCGACGCGCAGGTGCTCGACGACGCGCTGCAGCGTCTTCTTGTCCATGTTGCTGCCGGCGGCCTCGGGGTACCGCGAAATGTACCGCGACTGCATCTCCTTGAGCAGCTCGTGGTTGTACAGCGCGACGCGGTGCTCGGCCAGAATCTCGAGCAGGATGATGCGCCGCCGCACCGCCTCGACCGTGGTGCGCACGCCGAGCGACACGGCCGACGACGGCGCGGGCGCGCTGAGCGGGCGAGTCGAGGTCGCGGCGAGGACCGACGACGGCGGGTTCGACGGCGAGAAGGTGGCGCCCGAAACCGTACGCGGCGCGCGCGGCTCGGTGCCGGGAGCGGACGACGAGCCGGGCGTGTCCACGTCGACGATTTCGGTAGTAGGCGCGGGCGTCCCCATGACGCGCGCGAGAGCGGAGCCCGCGTGCGGCGGGGACTTGGACGCAGGCGCCGGGGTGCCCGGCGCCGCGGCACCAGCAGCAGCGCCAGCGGGAGACGAGGCGCCTCGGCCCGCACCGCGCCCGACGAGGGGCGTGCCCGCGGCCGAGTTGCACGCGGACACGGCAACAACAGCGGCTGAGGCGGCCGCGACGTTGGTCTGGGTGGCGCCGGCGACGACGAGGTTGGTGATGGCGGTGCGGCGGTCCTGCTCGCGCATGAGGACCTGGACGCTCTGGTCGGCGGCCTGGAGCGAGTTCATGGCGGCGTCGGTGAAGTAGCGGTAGCGGCGCTCGCGGCCGCGGTTCTCGGCGACGCGGTGAACGACGAGGGCGCCGGGGACTGTCTTCTTGGACAGGATCAGGCGGTCAATGAACTTGTTGAAGGGGCGCGCGCCGATGCGGCCGAGCTGGCGGCGCAGCTGGCCCGCCGTGAGCCCGTCGGGCGTCAGCGCGAGCAGCCGGTGGATCTGGTACTCGAACGGCAGGTCGGCGAGGACGCCGTCCTGGAGCAGGCCCGAGTCGTGGACGAGGCCGTTGGCAGCAGCCGCACCGCCCGTGACCGAGATGACGCCGCCGTCCAAGTTGTTGTGGCGCGGGGTGTTGACCTGGACGCCCGAGTCGTCGCTGCCGGCGGCGGCGGGCGCGTCGTCGTCGACGACCGCGATCTGGCGGAACGAGCCGCGGTTCTGCGAGTCCGAGACGTGGTCGGTGGCGCGGCGGACGCCGCCCGAGAGCGGGGCGAGCGAGCCGACCGTGACGGGCATGCGGTAGGGGACGAGCAGGTGGATGCAGTTGACAAGGCGGCGCGTCGAGGGCCCGCCGGGCCGCTGGATGCGCTCGACGTGACCCGTGGCGACCATGGACGCGATGGTGCGGTTGAACCACTTGCGCTGGCGCGGGTACTTTTGCGGGTCGAGGCCGAGACCGACGATCAGCTCCTCGGACGGGACCGTGTGGTCGGGCGCGGCGAGGAGCAGCTCCGACAGCTTCTGGCGCACCAGACTCGCGAACACGCCGGGCTTGTCGCCCCAGTCGTTGCGGAGCGCCGACTGTGACGGGCCGCTCGCCGGGGACGTGAAGCGGTAGCCGGCCGAGTCGGCGAGTACCTGCGACGTGAAGGGCAGGACCGAGTTGGCGGAGCTGTTGCCGTCGAAGAAGAGGACCGCGGGGCGGACGATGGTGGTCGCGCCGCTGGCCGTGGTCGTGGTGGTGGTGGTCGCGGCCGACGCGTCGGACATGGGCATGTCGGAGCCGGTGCCGGCGCCGAGCAGGGCGGCGCGGACCTCCTCGGTCTCCTCGGCGTCAATGTCGTCCTCGTCGCCGTCGTGGGTGCTGGAGCGCGAGTGCGGGGCCGAGGTGCCCTGATCCAGGTCCATCTCGTCGTCGTCCTCGTCCTCCTCGCTCTCGTCCTCGTCCGAGCGGCGGCGGCGGCCGTGAACGGGCCCGCGCGCGGGCGCCTCGACGGGGGTATCGCCGCCCATGGCAGCAGCGGCGGTGGCGCCGGCGACGGCCTTGGCGGTGGCGAGGTACGAGGCGTTGCGGTGGGCAAACTGGGTGGCGAGGGTGAGGTGGGTGTAGGAGCCGCGGCTGACGACGGGGAACTTGACGACGAGGTTGCGGGCGGCGAGGGTCTTGATGAAGTGGAAGGTGGAGCGCGGGTCCTGGGTTAGGGCCTTGGAGATGTCGGCCTGGGTGATGCCGACGGCGCGCCAGCGGAGCACCTCCTTGAAGACGAGGTAGAGCTGCTCGGACATGTCCTGTGATGGGGGTGGTGATCGCCAAAGTCAGCGCGGTGTGGGAGAGATCAGAGCAGCGAACAACGGCAACGTACGCAGTTGACCTTCTTGAGCAGCTCGGTACGGCGCTCAGCGGCGGGCACGACGAAGCGCAGGTCGTCGCCGTACTTGGCGTAGAGCTCGAGCGGCGACTTGGCGGCGAGCTCGGCCTGGTCGATCGGGGTGGCGATGCACACGATCTTGACCTCGGTGCCGTCGCCGTTGGCGGCGCCGGGCAGGCCGGCGGCGAGGCGGCGGCGCTTGGAGGCGGCGCCCGTGGCCTTGGCCTTGACGCGCTGCTCCTCGAGGTGGACGCGGCACAGGTACTGCGGCATGTCCTCGACCAGCAGGCGCCAGATGAATTCGAGGTAGGGCGCGTCGAGCAGCTGGTCGCCGGCCATGGTCACGGGCACGGCCGCGTCCGGGGTCTCGGCGGCGGTGGGGTCGGCGGCATCGTCGGCGAGCGGCTCGGGCAGCTGCAGGGTCGCGGACGGGTGGACCTGGACGTGCTCGTGGTAGCACGCGATGAAGTGCCAGAGCCGCGGCAGCGACGCGCCTACAAGTTCGGTGTATGCATGCGGGCGCGACCGCGTCAGTCTCTGACCGTCGATCAGCGGGGGGACAAGGAGGCGTACCGCGCTCGCCCTCGAGCGTGGCCTCGGCGAGAATGAACTGGAGCGGATCCTCCATGATGCCGGGCAGATGGTGCGACGGATTCGGGGTGGATGCAATGGAGTGCGAGGGGATGTGCTTTGTGGAGCTGGCGGAGGAGTCGGTGCGGTCGGACAGAGATGGTGGCGCAGCAGGTGCACTCGAGTGCCGGGAGTCGGGGGCAAGTCGCAGAGCACGATATGCAATGTGCGAGCGGGGAGAGTCGAACCCGGGCGCGACGGACGGCCGGCGGGGCGAGACCGGCCTGTGGTAAGCTGCGCTCGGCGAATTTCCTCTTTCTTATTTTTTCAAGGTGGGAGGCGCACGCGCGATCAGGTGACGCTGAGTTCCACGCGTGCAGCCCCTGCCGCCGCCACAGCGGCCAAGCCGTTCTCGCCGCCCCATCCGTTCACATTACGCATCGCCCTAGTGCACCACGAAGCTTTCACTTGGCGCAACGAGCTCGCCCGACGCTGTGCTCCACCCGCCCGCCGCCATGTCATCGAATCCGCCCTCGCCCGCCGCCGCGAAGCCGCCACCCGCCGACTCGGCCCACTCCGTGTCGCCGCAGCGCGACGGCTCGGCCGACCCCGAGCACAGCCTCAACTCGGGCACCGACCATGACGCCGACCCCGCCGACCACGACGACGTCGAGGACGACGACGAGCCCGCGCCCGACACGAGCGACCTCGTCGCGCCCGTCGACCCCGCCGAGGCCGAGCGCGTGCGCCGCGACGCCAAGCTCATGGACGTGGCCGAGTTCACCTCGCACTACGTCTTTGCCCGCCGCTACCCGCTGCTGCGCCTCATCACCATCTTCAAGGACCAGTTTGTACGCTCGTCCCGCCATTCGGGCGGTCGTGGCCTCGCTGTGCTCACGCACCCGCACCCTCTAGACGCCGCAAGAGTGGGACAACATCTCCACCGACATCTTCCAGCGCAAGCAGCTCCCCGAGCTCTACGCCTGCGTCCACATTGGCGTCATGCGCTACGCCCGCGTCCGCGCCCGCCGCCAGGACGTGCAGACTGTCGACCACGTCGTCGAGCTGCTCAAGAAGGCCAAGCGCATCATGGTCGTCTCGGGCGCCGGGGTACGCCCTCCTCCCGCGCTCGCACCCCCGCCGCTTCGCGCATCCTCGCTCACCTCCCCAACCGCTCCCATTCGCTTCTATCTGGGCAGATCAGCGTGTCGTGTGGCATCCCCGACTTTCGCTCAAAGAACGGCATCTACTCGCGCCTCACCCAGTATGACCTCAAGGACCCGACCGATATGTTCGACCTCGAGTACTTTCGCAACCGCCCCGAGACCTTTTACGCTTTCGCCAACGTACGTCTCGTTCGGCTCCTGCTCCTGCTTGAGAACCGCCTGCTCACACGCGTCCCGCTCCCAAACAGGAAATCTACCCGTCCAACTTCAAGCCGTCGCCCTCGCACATGTTCGTCTCGCTGCTCGAACAAAAGGGCAAGCTGCTCCGCAACTACACCCAGAACATTGACAACATCGAGGAGCTCGCCGGCGTCACCCGCATGATCCAGTGCCACGGCTCCTTCCGCACCGCCCGCTGCGTCACCTGCGGCTACCAGGTCCCCGGCAACGCCATCGAGGAGGAAATCTTTGCCAAGGTACTTTTTCCTCACTTCCCGTACGATTTCTTCGCCCGCTCACCCACCTCCTCGTGCGCGTAGACGGTCCCAAAATGCCCCGTGTGCCCACCCGACTCGCCGCTGCCCGTCATCAAGCCCGACATCGTCTTCTTTGGCGAGCAGCTGCCCGACTCGTTCCACCGCGCCATCGAGGGCGACGCCATCAACACGGACCTCCTCATCGCCATCGGCAGCAGCCTCAAGGTCGCCCCCGTCTCCAACATCCTGCGCGCCGTGCCCGAGTCGGTCCCGCAGATCATCATCAACCGCGAGCTCCTGCCGCACCTCGACAAGCACTTTGACGTACACCTGCTCGGCGACGCCGACACCATCGTCGCCGACCTGTGCCGCCGCGCCGGCTGGCAGCTCGACCACCCGCGCTTCGCCGAGCTCGCCGCCTCCGCGCCGCCACAACCCTTCCGCGACAACGTGCACGTCTACGAGGGCGGCGTCGTCGTCGCCACCAACTGGTCCGACGACGAGGGCGGGAGCCAGAGCGACGACGAGGAGGACGAGGACACGGCCAACGGCACGGCGACCGCCGCTGCCCCGCTGCCGACCACGGCGACCATTGGCGAGTCGGATCTCGACAGCGACGAGGATGACGAGGATGCGGAGCTCGATCTCGGCGAGGCACCACCACCTCGCGTCCCACGCCCGCCGCAGCCGCAGCCCCTGGTCGACGAGGACGGCGCCAACCGGAGCAGCAGCGACGAGGACGACGACGACGTACACGGTCACGAGGACCACTACGCTGGCGCGCTCGAGGACGACGAGCTCGCCGGCCTGCACGCCGACCTCGAGATGGACGTCCTGGATGCGGCCGCCGCGGCGGGGATGCCCGTCTTGCCGAGCGCACGGCGGCGGCGGACCGAGTCGTTCGAGCAAGACGATGAGGGCGAGGACGAGGACGACGCGCCACCACGGAAACGGCGTCGCCGTGGCGCGCGCGGCGAGTAGGAGTGCGAGCTGTGTGTGGACGAGCGACGCGAGGTGGGAGCCGCTCGAGTCGAGTCTCCGTTTATTTATGCAAATTCTCTCTCTTCATTGCTAGCACACGTCGACTCGAGAGAAGTGAAGGGCAAGGCGGTGAAAGTGGGAAAGAAGGAGGAATGGCTCAACATGTGTATTTGGATATCACGCTGTGGCGCAACACGTCTCGCCACGCGAGACATGTCGCCTCGTCGCGCGAATAGGCAAGAAGCACAGAACTATTTATTCAATCTGAATGCCGAAAACGTCAAGCACTTGCGCCTCGGCCTCATGGAGCCCCTTGGCAGCGACCATCTTCGCAAGACTCCACTTGAACGCGTCCGACGGCGGAAAGACGCGGAGCAGCATGCACGCCCGCTCAGACTCGCCGCTAAGGATGGCGCGACGCGTCCATGACTTCGAGGCGGACCGAGTAACGCCGACGGCGAGCAAAGTGGGCTCCCTGCCCTAGACTTCAAAGAGGACGGAAAGTGCCGCAGTGCTCGAGTAGGCTGCAGGGAGGACGGCTTTAGGTTTAGGTCCAAGCTGTAGCAAGCAAAGCACTTGAGCAAGCGGCAGTGCAGCAACAGGGCCCTCGGGGGTGCGGAATCCAAGGCCTCGATCACGTCTGCTGTGAACCGGGAGCGAAGCCAACTGCGTAACATGTCAAAATTGTCGGAGAGCCTTTCGCTTGGGAACAGCATCATGAAGTAGTGAAGCGCGCCAAACAACGCTTCGATGGCGGTCGGATCGAGCAAGTTCCCGTCGACGCTGGACCCACGTTTGCCTGCGTCCATGACCCGCGAGGCAAGTCGAATAATCAAGTAGGCAGCCAGCGTGCTGACAACAAATATTTGGCTGACCTGTTCAATGAGCTCGAGCAAGGTTGAGTACGAAAGCAGAGGATGCGGAATGCAGGTCCGCACACAAATCTCGGCCACCAGGTCACCAAGTCGCTGGTGGAGCTCCTGATCGGCAATCAGAAGGCACGGCTAAGGGTAGAGTCGAAGAATGTGCGGAGCGTAAGGGCGTCTTACGAGAAATAGTTTCACTGTCGCTTGTCTGGCGAATGCTGCAGGCGGAGAGGACGGCGGAGGAGACGGAACCACGGTGAGTGAAGGCGGGCGCGAGGGATCAAGTCGCGGGACCGGGTCATAAAGCAGCAACGTAGGGTTACAAGCGCATTGTCCTTGTGTTTAGGTACTCACGGAGCCACGGAAGCGAAAGACTCACGCAAGCGTTTTGAACCAAGTTACGTTCGTGCATCAGTGTCTGGAGCCCGCAGCTACAAGAGTTGCTGCGACCTAATTGTCTGTGCGAATAACATTTGTGAGACGTTATGAAGGCCGAAACGAGGGGGATGCGGGTGCCGACCTTGTCTTTATACTCCCCGCGACTGCGGCGACCGCGGCCGGCAGCGGCCAGGGGAGCAGCGGGCGGTCGCAGGGCGAGCGTCGCAAAGTGCATTCTCGACCAACGTGACGCGTTGCCACGGGTACCCGGTTTTTTCGGTGTGGCGCCGCGCGCGTGTCTCGCACCTCACTTCATCCCACCCCCCTGCACTCCAGCAGCACCCTCATAAATGAAATCAACGATAGCGACATCATGAAAGGCATCCGCAAACTGACCAAGGTCATCAGCAACTCGGTCTACCGCGTCGACGAGGAGGAGGAGCAGGCCGAGTTCTTCTCGACACACCCGTCCTACTCCGTGACACAAGTACGGGCCCTTCTGATCGTGGCCGTGGCTCGATTCTGACCGCGATCGCGTCTAGCTCTCCACGTCCGGGTTCTCGGGCGAGCTGACGTGCACCGCGTGCGATCCGGCGCTGGGCATCCTCGCCATCGGCACCCGCGCAGGCATCATCAACGTCCTCGGCAAGGACAGCCTCGAGCTCGCGCTCCCGCTACCACACCCGGACGCAACACCCACCAATGCCCGCCCTGCGCCATCCGCGACGCTCGCGGCGCCGCTTCCGTCCAAGGGCATCCTGAAGAGCTCCATGGAGGGCCTGGTCGCTGAGCCCAAGCTGCTGGTGCTGCAGACGGGCACCGCGCAACTCGCCGTCGTCGACTCGCTCAACCGACTCTGTATCTTCGACCTGACCGTCGGCGAGTGCGTGTACCACGCGCGCGTGGTCGAGGGCCAGGTGTTCACCATGGAGGCGGCGCCTGGCTCGCCGTGGCTGTACCTCGGGTGCAAGAACGGCCGCGTCGCCGTCTTCTCCATAGACAAGCGCTGGATGTCGACGTACCTGATCTCGAGCCAGGCCGCGCTGCCCATGGTCCCCGTCGTCGCCCTTCAGGTCCACCCGTTCCAGACCAACGAGCTCCTCATCGTGTACTACGACGGCAGCGTGGTCGTGTGGGACCTCGTCGCGCGCAAGGCCGTCGCGCGGCCGACGCCCGTTCACTGGCCCACGCTCACGCCGAGCTTCACGTCCCCGACGCACGCCACGACCGGGTGCTGGCACCCGGACGGCGGGCAAATCGTCGTCGGGTTCGACAACGGGTGGGTCGCCGTGTGGTCCGTGACGAGCGCATCGGGCACGGCCGGCGCCGTGTTCCCTGTGGCCGCAGTCGACGATCCCGACCCGAACGACTCGCCGTGCCCCGTGTTCAAGCTCATTTGGGCGCTCGAGACCCGTGCTTCACCCGCGCCGGCGGGGCAGTCTCCGCCCGCCAAGGTCGAGCGCGCGACGCTGTACGTCGGCGGCGGGCTCTCGGACCACGCGCTGACGCGGCTCGAGTTCCCGCGGTCCAAGCCCGTCACCACGAAACCCGCCGTGCACGTCATCCGGCACAGCCCCGTGTTCGGCCTCGTATCCGACTTTCTCCTCTTCTCGGCGTCGCCGTGGCAGCCGCTCAACCCGCGCGCGGTGCTCGCCATCTCGGACCGCGGCGTGTGCATGGCGTACGACGTGTCGCAGTCGCCGCCGCAGCTGCGGCAGTACGGGCTTCCGCTGCCGCTGACGCTCGCGAGCATGGGCCGCGTGCACTCGCTCGCGCAGAGCCGCGTCGCGCCGCCCGCCATGAACGAAATCATGGGTCTGCAGCGGCAGTGCTCACGGCTCATCAGCGGGCTCCCGCTCGACTGGTCGCGGACGAGCGGGTCGGTCGACCCGCCGACGGGGCCCGACGTGCGGCTGCCCGAGCACGCGCTGCTGACGCTGCTGACCGATTCGGGCGTGCACGTCCTCGACCTGACGAGCTCGCCGCCGACGGTGCTCCCCGGATTGTTTGTCCCATTCGAGCTCATCAAATCCATCATCATCGACCACCTCCCGGCCTCGATCATCGACGACCCGACCGCGCTCGCCGAGTGGCACCCGGGTCTGTCGCTCGCGTGGGTGCAGGTCGACTGGGCGCAGCAGCGCATGGTGCTCGGGTGCGCCAACGGGCTCGTCGTCGAGATGCTGTGCCGCAAGTCGATGCTCGCGGGCACCTTCGAGGACGGCCGCGAGCGCCGCGTGCGCATGCGCAGTCTTGACGACCTCGGGCCCGACGGGTCGCTGCTTGACTCCAAGCCCGACCACCGCCGCGGGTCGCTCTTCAACTCGGCGCCCGCGAGTCCCGCGCGGTCGCCCACGGGTAAGTCCGAGGACGGCAGCGGTGCAGGCGGTGATACCAGCACCACGGCGTCGCCGACCTCGGCCACTCCCGACGGGCCGACGTGGATCCCGCTCGCGCTGTCCATGGTCCAGTTCCGCGCGTTCGAGGAGCGCGTGTTCCTGCCGTTCAAGATCATGCTGCCGCCGCGCCCGACGCGGGCAGCGCGCGGCGCGCTGTACGACGCGACCCTCGCCATCGCGTCGACGTCGGGCGCTGTGGACGTGTTCGACCTGCGCACCGAGAGCTACGTGACGCGCATCGACCTCGCGCCGGCGTGCGAGGAGATTGCGGCCGACCTCGCGGCCGAGGCGGCCAAGCGCGCCGGCGGCAAGCTTCTGTCGCGGTACCGCTCGCACACGACGGTCGTCGACACGGACGGCGGGGGCGGCGGCGGGGGCGGGTTCGCGGTCACGGCGCTCCGGTGGCACCGCGGTCTCGACGGCACGCTGCTGCTGTTCGTCGGGTGCTCGGGCCACGTCTTCGTGTACGAGCTCGAGGACGAGACGGTCTCGCTGCGCACGTGCCTCCTCGACAAGGGCGACGTGCCCGTGCTCGAGGTGCTGTGCGTCCCTGACGCGGTTGCGGCCGAGGAGCAGGTCATGACGCTCCCGCGCCGGCTCAACGTCTCGTCGCCCTCGGTCAAGGCCGACGACGACGACGAGGGCAAGCACCCGCCGCCAATGGGCCGCATCCCGCTCAGCGGGTCCAACGGGACGGGGCCCATTTCCGACCCGGGCTCGCCGATCCCGCTGGACCCAACGGTCGCGATCGTGACGCGCGACTCGATCCGGGTACTGGACCTCGACGACTTCGCCAAGCTGCACTCGTGGAAGCCGACGCTGGAGCGGCACGGGCACATTGTGACGACGCAGCTGCTCAACCACAGCGACCACGCGACGTCGCCCGGGCCGAACCGGACGCGGACCGCGCGGGCGGCCAAGGGCGGCGGCGACACCGAGGAGCCCCTGCCGGTGCTCATGGTCGTCACCGACACGGCGGTCGTGATGCTGACGTACCCGTACCTCGAGCTGGTGACCGACATGTCGCACGGGGTGCGCGGCGGCGGCGCGCCCGACCCGGACCGGCTTGCCATCACGGGTGACGCGCACCTCGTTCACGTCGAGGGCGAGAACCGCATGCACGTCGTGGCGTGCCGCCGCGATACCGCGTGGGCCGTGCACCCGGCGCTGTCGTTTGATCTCGGCGGCGGCGAGTTGGCAGCCGGCGCAGCGACGCCAGCTGGCGTGGACCGCCGGCCAACGCTGGTCCCGCTCCCGCCGCGTCCCGCGCCGCCCGCGACGTCGATGCTCGGCAGCCTCATGTCGTACCTCCCCGGCTTCGGCAGCGGCGCCGCGTCGCCCGAGGCGTCGCCCGCGAGCCCCGACGTGGACCGGCAGCTTGACGAAGCGTTCGGCAACGTGAACGCGGCGGCGTTGGGCGCGGGGCACGCGGTCAACGAGGCCATGGACGCGCTGCGCAAGCGCGGCGAGAAGCTCGAGCAGCTCGAGGAAAAGTTTTCGCAGCTGAACGAAGGCGCGAGCTCGTTTGCGGCCACGGCCAAGGCGATCCGCGAGCGGGAGGAGAAGAAAAAGTGGTACCAGTTCTGAAGTAGGTGTGACTTGACTGTTAGCTGATGGCGTGTACTATTCGATGATTCCCAAGCTAATGAATGATATAAATTCCCGAGTCGACGGACGTCACCAGCAGAGCTCACCACAGTGAGAGGAGCGACGACTTGTTCTCCTTGGCCATCTCGAGGCCGGTCTCGAGGCGGCGCTTGCCGTCGAGGTAGTTCATCGAGTCCTCGTAGGTGCGCGGGAGGACCTGGGGCAGCGGCGACTTGGTGGTGGACTCGTCGAGACCAAAGGTGAAGTGGAACACGTTGGTAGTGTCGCGGGCGCCCGTGGCGTGGTCGACGACGTCGGCCGTGACCATGACCTGGAAGCTGCCGCCGGCGGGGGCGCGCGAGTAGACAATGTGCGAGTTGAAGTGGAGGATCGAGCCGATGGGCACGGGCTTGCGGAACCAGATGTCGTCCATGGCGAGGAAGATCGGGTGGCCGCGGCAGAAGAGCGAGGCGGTCGTGTAGGCCATCTCGAAGGCCTGGCGCAGAAGGTGGCCGCCGAAAATGAAGTTGTGGATGTTGCGGTCCTGCGGCTGGGTGATGTGGACCGACTGGCACTTGGTGTCGGACATCCAGGTGAAGCCGGGCGGCAGCTTGTGCTCGCCGTACTTTTTGGACTGCAGCCACAGCTCGTGGATGAGCAGGCGCTCGTCCGAGGTGGGCGGCAGCTTGCTGAGCGACTGCGCGGCGGCGAGCTTCTTGCGCGCCTTGAGCTCGGCGCCCATGGCGAAGAGGCGGCGCTCGGCGTCGTTCTGCAGGACGAGCGGGTTGACCTGGACGGCCTTGTTGGTGATGGGGTCGCGGGCGACCATGGTGAACTTGGCGCGCAGGATCGGGTCCTCGAGGTTGCCCTTGGAGTCGACGGATTCCACGTTGATGGTGATCTCCATGGACGAGTGGCCGACAAACGAGACGAAGCCGGCGACCTTGATGTCCTGGTTGAGCGAGGGCCGCTTGAGCAGGTCGATGCGGTCGATGGAGGCGGTGACGATGGTTAGGGGCGGGGTCTCGGGGGTGTTGTCGTCGCAGTGCGTGTACGAGATGCTGCCGGACATGGCGTCGAGGTCCTCGAGCAGCTTGGCGATGCGGATGCCGCCGTAGAAGCTGACGTACTCCTCGCGGACGTGCGGGTTGGTCTGGAAGGGGAGCAGCTCCTCGACGTACGAGTCCTTCATGGTCTTGAGGACGAGCTTGCGCGGCTTGGCGAGGGTGGCGGGGTCGACGGCGAGCGGGTTGATGGCGGCGCCGTGCCCGCCCTCGGCCGCGGCGATGCGGTCCTCGATCAGGCGCTTGTACTCGCTGTTGTTGCGGTCGAAGCGGTCGAGCCACAGCCGCGACGTGAGGTTGGTCCGGTGCGGCAGCACAGAGTACCGGCGCGCGCCGTTGCCGTTGCCGTTGCCGTTGGCTGTCGGCAGGCCCTCCTTGACGGGCACGCCCGCCGTGTCGGCCTCGAGCGCTGCCGCAAACGGCTTGCCGAGCTTGTACGGGTTCTTGGTCTCGGCGGCGGACTCGGCGGCCGGAGCAGCAGCGTCCTTCGTCGCAGCATCGGCGCGAGTGGCCGAGGCCGCGAATCCGCGGATCACGGACCGCCGCGCGGCGTGGTGGCCCGCGCGGGCAGCGAGTGCAGTGCGCAACATCATCATGAGATACGTGGAAGTGGCGGTTGTATGAGCTGTTGCTGAGGGAGAAGGGACTTGTTGACGGCTCCGCGGGCGGGCGTCCCTCCCCTCGCCTTCGTGCCCGGCCCAATCGGCGGCCATCACCGACCGACCGGCAGCCGAGTGTCTCGCACCCGGCCTGCTCCGCCACCATCACGCCGCGCGCGCTCCGGCCCGACTCACCGCCGCGACTCTCGCGAACGCGCGACCCGCTGCACGCCGACGCGATCCGCGGCGTCGCTCGCGACGGAGGCCCCTGGTGCTGGAGATCCGTCCGCTCGGGTCGCGCCCGAGGCGCCGCGTGTGGCGTCATCGAGAATCGCGTCGTATCAGCTCTCGCAGCCTGCCTCGCAGCCATGGAGGAAGTCGGCAGGGACTGAGGACAGACTTCATGCAACAAGCTATGTGATAACGCTATGATCATATTGAGATGGTGTGACTATCTACAGGGCGGACCAGCCTCGGCCAGCGAAGCTCGTCGGTCGGTATCGCGGCAGGAGCCCTTACGCGTGCGCCAGCCAGAAGAGCGACATGCCCGAGAACGACTGCATGTACGCGGTCCACTCGGAGAGCCCGTTGAGCCCGGCGTCGGCCCACTGCGCGCGCACCGTGTCGAAGAAGGGCGCGTAGTCGGGGTCGACCGTGTTGACCTGCTGCGTGAGCGCCGCGCCGGCGCGCATCAGCCGCCGCACGTTCGCGTAAAAGTCGCGCGTGTACAGGACCTTCGAGGCTTCGGCCGTGTGGTCGGTGCAGTCGATGATGACGAGGTCCATGGACCCGGGCGCGACGCCCGCGGGCAGGTCGGCCAGCCACACGTTGGCGTCGACGAATGTCCAGTGCACGCGCGGGTCCGTGAACGACCACGCTGCGCCCTCGGGGTCGAAGAAGGTGCGCGTCAGCTTGGCCACCTGCTCGTCAATGTCGACGATCCGGATCGACTCAATGCGGTCCGCGTACGCGTCCAGCAGGTACGACGCCACCCACCCGTCGCCGCCGCCGATGATCGTCACGTTGAGCTTGCGGCCGTCGTCCGCGGGGAGCGTCGCCATGGCGCGGTCCGTGATCTGCGACGTGTAGATGTGGTTGTCCTCCTCGCAGAACTGCACCACGCGGTCCAGCAGCATGCACCGGCCCAGCGTCTGCGTATCGACAATCTCGATGCGCTGGTACGGCGTCTGCACGTCCGCGTGCACCACCGCGTTGCGCAGCAGGAGGCAGTCGTCCTCGGGCCCGTCGCCGTTGACGCACAGGTCCATGGGCGCCGACGGGCCCATCAGCTTCTTGGTCATGATCTCGGTCGCCGCCACCGGCGCCACGTCGGGGAACACGCGGCCGGGAGCGAGCTGCACCACCTCGTCGGCCTTGCTGGGAACGGGAGCGGCCTCGGCGGCGCTGGCCGGCGGGGACGCGACAACCGGGCGCACGATGGGCGCCGCCGACTCGGTCTCGTTCGCGGCGATGCCGCCAAAGTTGCCCGAGTTAGTGGTCATGGCGAGGTGGCGGTCGGCGCCGCGCTCGAGGAACGTGTGGCGGACGGCCGCCGGCTGCAGCAGCGCCTTGAACTTGTCGACAATGTGCTCGGGGCGGCCCTTGCCGCACGTGTAAACGTCGAGGGCGACGAACCCATGCTCGGGCCACGAGTGGAACGACACGTGCGACTCGGACAGCAGGAACACGGCCGTGATGCCTCCGCAGTCGAAGTGGTAGGCCGAGTAGTCGAGCAGCGTGAGCCCGGCCTTGGCAATGTACGACGCCACCTCGGTCAGCATCTTGGACTCCTCGAGGAACCGCACGTTCTCGACGGGCACGCCGTACAGGTCGACCATGTGGCTGTGAGACGTGCGAGTGCGCGAGGTGAGTCCATGATCATTGCGGCCATCACTTCCTGCGAGAGAAACGTACTGCTTGCCCGTCGGCAGGTGCGACTTGCTGATAGCGTCCATGTCGCACACGAGGTTCGGGCGCTTGCTCCAGGCGTTGTTGAGCGCGAAGGTGGCGGGCTGGATGGTCGACGAGAAGAAGACGTTGACGAGCACCGAGCACAGCAGGAGCCCGCACAGCATCAGGATGGTGCGCTGCTCGCCCCAGTAGCTCACGACTGACGTTGACGAGACCACCGACTTTCGGCGCTCCATGCGCGGCGCTGGTGACGGTGCCGGCGCCGACGCGGGCGGCGACTTGAGCAGTTTGTCGAGAGTCACGATGTTGGCCATCGTCGAGATGGCTGTGGGAGTAGATGGGCGGAGCGGGTGTGGGGGAGGAGAGAAGAGCTGGGCCAGCCAGCAATGGAAGGTTTGATGAGTAGATTGGATTAGTGGCGGGCGCGACGTGGTTATATACTTTTCCTGCGTCACCCACGCCGGGAAAACCTCACGAGGGAAGCGCCGATGGTGTGGCTCATGGCTCATGGGAGGCTGCGGCTGCAATGCTTGGTGGCGCAGCAGCAGCCACACCCACCCCATCCGCCTTGAAACGCGTCGCGTCCTGCTATTGTCGCACGGCCAGGACTCAGCACTTGCTCAGACGAATCATGCCGAGCGCTCAACACTGTCCACCGGGTGGATCAGCATGGACACTGCTCGGGGAGATCAGTTACCCTCGCGTGTGCTCCCCGAGGTACGGTAGGCACGGGTGCGTCGACGAGGCTCGTACGTCCACGTCACGCCACCCGGCTAAACGCGGCGCGGCTGTGGACTGCAACGCTGCGCCGCAACCAAAGCCTGTACCAGGTTCGCGATGCGCCACGGGTCCACACGCGTCGACCCGGCTGAAACGTTACATCCGCTCGAGCTCTGAACACCAGACCTGGTGCGCCGAACCGCAGCGATCGCCAATTAGAGACCTTGCGAAAAGGGGCGTCGATCTCGATTGCACGCGGTGCATTCGGCCGAAGCGTTCGTGTCCCTGCCGGTGGTCTGGTGCGCGTTTTCATGTCCCTGCCACTGACCAGGACTGCTTGGTGCTTGTCAAACGGCAGGGGAAAACGCGCACTAGCTCGCGGAGAAGGCCTGACTAGTCGCGATGGAAGCATCTTCACTCGCGCTAGCATGCGAACTGTGGTTCCGCGGCCATGGCCGTTGACGGCGCGGTCGTAGCCGTTGCACTGGAGCGGGTTTACAGCCAGAGGTGAGCTTTTGTGCATCGAGTTTCTCCCGCTTGTTCGAGTGCGTGCGGTTGAGTTGCTCCGGAGTCCCAAGCCCTGAAAGTGTGAGTCGCTGATCGCGGCTCTGATGGCCATGTTCGTGACACGTCTCGCCTTAAGTCGTTGTGCTCACCTCTAACCCAAACTTCGTCGTTACTCTGCCGCCCAGCGCCGAGATAAGCTGGCTACGGTTGTATTATTCCGCCAGAAATCGTTTCCCTCCACGCATCTTCCGGCTCCCTCAAGCCCGTCATGCTCAGCGGCCGCGCTCTAGCCCTAGCGGCGCGCCGTCATTCCGTCCGTCCGTCCGCCCTCACAAGAGAGGCAACTCCCTGAACTTTGCTCAGCACAGGCCGAAGATGAGCTCCATGTCGAGGAACGGCGCGCCCTTGAGCGCCTTGGTCAGCACCTCGAAGGTCGGAAAGTTGTTGTGCTTGAGCTCGAGCTCGTACGCGGTCTGCGTGCGCACCGTCTTGCGGACCCACTGGTCCATGGCCCCACGCGGGCGCCCGGGCGCGGCGTACAGGTAGTACTTGTTGTTGGACTTGTACACGAGCGCGTAGGACGGGTCGCCATTGTCGCGCATCTCGTTGAGCAGCAGGTGGTTCTCGATGCGCGGCGTGGTGCGGGGGCGGTTGCCCTTGGCGATCTCCTCGGCGCACGTCACGGACTCCTTGACGAGCGCTTGCCGGCGCTTGTAGAACTGGTCCCGCTTGCCGCTCGGGTTACGACCGGCGGCGGCGCGTGCTTGCGGGTTGGACGCCGATGCGGCGGGTGGTGCGCGGCCCGAGGCCGCCGTCGACGACGGTGCCGACGAACTGGTGCCGCGGTCCTTGGCCTTGGCCTTGCCGCGCCGCGACGAGACGAGGTAGTCCGCCGCGGTGCGGGTGCCGAGCCGAAGAAGGTACGCCGCGTCCTTGGCGTCGATCTCGGCCGCGCCGGTCTCCTTTTCGATGCTGGTGCGCTGCCGCGGCGCGGTCGGGTCGACATCCATTTTGTCGCCGCCCGCGGTCCCAGTCTTCTGCTCCTCCTCCTCATCTCCTGCGGCGGCGGCGAGCTTGTCGCGGGGCTCGATGGTCACGTCCGTGTTCTCGGCGATCGGGTTGTACTTGAGCAGGACGGCCACGGGCCACGCGAGCCTGGAGGTGGTGCGGGAGCGGAAAGGTCAGTGGGCGGCAGACGCGGTTACTCAAGACGACGACACGCACCGACGCAGGCCCTCGATCTCGGCGTCGAGCCCGTAGCCCACGTACGACCGCTCGGATTCGGCGACGACGGTCACCGGGGCCGCCAAGTTGGGCGGCGTCCACGAGGCTAGGTTGAGGTCGGGGCGATCCTCGAGTAGGACGAGGCGGGCCTGCGCGGGGATACCGGTGTTGTGGATGTCGACGCGGGCGGCGGCGGCGACGCCAGTGCTGGCGAGAACGTCGGCGAGGTGCTGGCCAGGGACCACGCCATGGGGCACGACGAGGTACGACCAGTAGTACACGCCGTTGACGGGGACGACGTCGCCCACGACGACGGGCATGGTGACGTTGCCGGTGGCTGCGCCGGGCATGGCCCGCGCCATCGACGTGTGGTGCGGCTGGCGCGGGCTGAAGTACGCGTACCGCGCAGTAGGGCCGGGCGGGGCGCGGGTGGCGAGCGTGACCGTGGCGCGCAAGTCGGTGACGGGCGGGAGGGTGGCGATGATGCGGTCGAGCTGCGCGTTCGTGGCCGCGAAGCAGGCGTGCATGTGCGTGTTGCTGAAGGTCCACACGGCCTCGGTCCGCGCCTCGGCCGCGGTGGCGGCGGCGGCGGCGGCGACAGGAGCGCCGTTCTGGATCGGCACAGGGCGCGAGTCCTTGCTGGCGACTACATGATTGTTTGGGCACGTGCGGGGACGGGTCAGCGTGCTGGCCGCGGAGGTGACGGGGGCGGTGCGCCACGGCGCGGCGGCAAGGACGAGCGAGCGTACAGAGAGGGGCCTCGGGGCCCATGACCGAGAGCCACAGCGGGCGGGCTGCGTCGTAGACTCGCTTCTTGCACGCGAGCAGGGCGAACGAGGTGAGGCGCGACAGGTAGCCAGGACGCGCGCGGCGCTGCTCGTCTGCGGCGAGATCGAACGACTCGGAGGCGCGCGCGAGCAGCGCCTCGGGCGTCGCGACGCGCTCGTCCGTCTCGTGCGAGTAGCCTGCGTTGGGCTCGAACATGCGCTCCAGTAGGTGCAGGTACGTGGTGTCCTCGAGGGGGCGGACGAGCGAGGCGAGCTGGACGTCGAACAGGCCCGTGTTCTGGAAGATGACCGAGTCGTGGCCGGCGAAGTCGTATAGGCCAAAGTCCGCAGCGGGAAGCCGGTGCATGTCGTCGACGGGGACCTGGGCCGAGTCGGGCGGCGCAGGCACCGCCGGTGCGGTGTCGAGGTTGGTGGGCGGGCCGGCGGACATGATGATGGCGGTGGTGCGAGTGGTCGCCGTCGCGCTGGCTGGGGACGGCGTCGGTGGTAGCACGCGAAGAGCAGCAGGCGGGCGGGCGCAGAGTCCTCGAGGGCACAGAGTCGTACGGGTCGCTCGTGCAGAGCGAGGCGGCGGCCGCGGGCAGCACGCCCACTCGTGAGAGGGCCGCGCGCGTGCTTCGACCGTGCGCCCGGCCTCCCGCTCGTGTCGCGCGATGGCCTGTCGCGGCTCATCACGCTCGCGGCGCGTGGTGGCTCTGGTGGTGGCTTAGCCATGGTTTCGCGTGGCGCAGTTCAGCATCATGACTCGCTTGACCGCGCCGTTCGGCGAGCGTCAAAAGCGGGCTGTGCCCCGCGCCTGCCCCCGCTCCCCTCACAAGAATACTCGGAACTTGTTTCGCTGCGCTGGCGCAGTCCCTCAACATCATGTCAACCACGTCTCGCGCCGCGTCGTCACGGCCTTCGACTTCCAAGGTCGCGCCATCGGCGTCGTCGTGGACGGGTACTGCCGCCCTAGCGGTCCTGGCGTCGGTCGCCACGCTTGCGAGCCTCGGCTACATCTCCATCACCGTCAACCTCGACGGCACGCCGCAGTCCATCCAGCCCGCGTCGTTCCTGGCCCCGAGTCCGGCGCCCGCACCCGCGGCGGCCTCGCGCACTCCGACGCGGACGGCCGACTGCCTCGTCCTCGGCGGCGTGCCGCAGCTGTGCCCCGCGGACGAGCGCGTGTGGTCCGAGTCGCTCACGCATGCAGCGCTTCTCTGGCGTACGTTACTTGGCTCTGCAGCGGCAAGCCCTCCATGAACTGACACGGTGCGCGCCTTAGACCCGACGCCCCGCAAGGTGCTCATCCTCGGCCCGCTCGGCGCGTCGGTGGTCGCCGAGGCGCTTCGCCACTTCACGCTAACCGACATCGTGTGGGTGTCCGGCCTCGACCAAGAGACGGCGTCGGGCGCCGCCGCTCGTGACACGGCGCGCGTCGAGTCGTACTACGACATCGAGGTTGCGGCCAACACGACGGCCGAGTTCAAGTACGACGACGTGTCGGACATTCTGCGCAAAGCCCGCGTCAAGCACGTCACCGTCGAGTCGTTCCTGTCGCGGGCGTCGTCGGGCCAGCACGCCAAGTACGACGTGGTGCTCGTCGACCACGTCGCGGCGTCGGCCGCGCACCTGTCGCACGTCGCGGACGTGCTCCTGGCGCCCGGCGGCGTGGTCGCGGCCGCGGAGCGCGACACGACGAGTCTCGGCCTCCTCCCTGCCCTTGCGCGCCAGTTCCCGCACGTTCACGTTGCCGCGCAGCGCGTCGAGAGCGTCGGTTCGACATTCCAGTTCTACTACGCGACGCAGTCGGACCTGCACCTCGCGCCGACGGCCATGAGCCCGGCGCTCGTCGACGCCAACATCCGGCGCCGCGTGTTCGACGGGTCCGAGGACCTCGACCACTACGACGGCGAGTCGCACCTCGGCATGTTCCACCTCCCGCTCGCCCTGCGCAAGCGCGTGCGCGCGGTCCTCGACGCGCACCGGCCCGCTGATGCGGATGCCAAGAAGTCGTACGCGCCGTCCGAGCACGCCGGCAGCATGCGCGCGGACTCCGTGCCCGGGGCGACGCTGCTGCGCGAGTACTTCGACTGCGACAAGGAGCTGCTCGACGACACGTCGGACCTGGTGGCTGCGGTGCGCCGTGGACTCGAGTTCTCGCACGCGACCGTGGTCGCGCTCGACGTGTACGACGACGAGGACGAGGAGGACGAGAACCTGGCGGCGTTCAAGGACGACCCGGCGGCGGCTGCCGTCATGGTCTCGGCGACGCTGCGCGACGGCCACTTCACGCTGCGCGCGTACCCGAAGCTCGGATACGCGGCGGCCGAGTACTCGTCGTACGCGGCCAAGGAGACATCGCCCGAGGAGGTGCTCGGGTTCCTGGCCGAGGAGCTGACGGCGAAGCGGACGGTCGGGACTACGGTGCCGCGCGGGCGTCCGAGCTACGAGACTGCGGGTGCCGCGGGCGCGCCACTCGTCGACCTGTGGTACCACGGCAACGACTACTACATGAGCCCCAAGGTCGAGGTGCGTTCGTCGCCGACGGCGGGCCGCGGGCAGTTTGCCGGGGCCGACATTGCGGCGGGCGAGGTGCTATTCCGCGGGCCGATCGAGACGTACCTGCGGCACGAAGTCGACATTGCGGCCATGGCGCCGTGGCGCGTGGCCTTCATCAACCACATGGGCGAGCAGGCCGAGGACGACGTGTGGATCGCGCCGCCGCTGTACGACGAGGACCCGAGCTACTTCACCAACCACAACTGCGACCCGAACCTGGTCTACACGGGCTACGACACGATGGTCGCGCGCCGCGACATCAAGAAGGGCGACGAGCTGACGTTCGACTATGCGACGGCCGACGCTGAGCCTCGCCCGCTGTTCAAGTGCAACTGCGGCGCCGCGACGTGCCGCGGCCACGTCCACGGCAACGACTGGACGCGGCCCGAGCTCGTCGAGGCGTACGGCGTCAAGCACTTCTGGCCCCACATCCAGAAGAAGATTCTCCAGCACCGCGCGGGGCTGCCGGTCCCGTCGCTCGTCGACCCGTCGTACGCCGAGGAGTAAGGCGCTTGTATCATTCTCCCATTGTGCCCCCTGTACATAATACACCATCATTCGGCATTCAATGACGCTGGCTGCACAACGCGAGCGAGAGAGCGTGCATCGGGAACGCGGTCACGCGTCGATGACCGTCGCGTACGCGACGCTCCGACCTCCCCTCTGCCGTCTCGACTCGCTCGCTACTTCAGAACCATCTTCCACTGAACTTAGCCCTCACACGCATCGACCACGGCACGCTCAACACTGAGCACCACAAACGAGAAAGATTGACACGCCATCAAAGTATATTTTCATCTCACCTCCTCGCCAACTCCTTGCGCTTTCTGCGGCGCTCGCGCTCCTCGGCCTCCGCGCGCTCGTCCTCCTTCCGCGCGAGGAGTTCAGACCGCCTCTCCTCGTTGAAGGCATCGCCGTACGACGCCTCCATGTCCTCGTCGTCCGAGTACAGGATGGGGCGGAGGTGGCGGCGGCCGAACAGGCCAGCGATCACCGACGACACGTTCGTGTCCTCGTCGTGGCCGTACCCGTACCCGTCGTCGTCCTCGTCATCCTCGATGAAACTGTCCATGTCGTCGTCCTCGTCGTCGTACGCGTCGCGCCCGCGCCGCGCCGTGCTGCGCGAGTCGGGGCGGCGGCTGCCGGGCGGGAGCGGGCGGCGCGGCGCGGCACCGGAGCCTGCGCGAGCCGAGACGGGTGGGCGCGACGCACCGGCGGAGACGGGTGGTCGACGAGCCCCGCCCACAGCGCCCGCGGACGACGCACCGGACCGCGAGACGGGCGGTCGTGGTGCACCGGGGACCGTGCTGGTACTGCGCTGCACGGGCGGTCGGCTCGCGGATGCCGACGACGAGCCGGACCCAGTCCGCTGCACGGGCGGGCGCGACGCCGGGTCGCGCGGCCGTGGTGGTGGCGGGGGCGAGACGGAGCGCATGCGGCGGCGAGCGGGTGCGGCAGACGAGGCAGATGGGCGGCGGGTGTCTGTTGGCGGTCGCCTTGGTGGCGGGTCGCGCGACGAGCGGGACACGGGCGAGCGGGATCGAGACCGGCGCCGGACTGGGGGAGGGGAACGGTTTCGTGGCCGTGGTGGTGGCGGGAGCCGGCCGACGCCCGAGGCGGACTGCGATACTGGCGGGCGTGGGCGCGACGACGAAGCGGCAGAGGAAGGAAGGGCAGGCAGGTCGCCCGCCGATCGTCGCACGGGCGGGCGGTCGCTCGAGGAGGATGAACCAGCAGCAGCAGATCGAGATGGTGGCGGCCTTGCGCGATCTCGGTCACGGTCACGGTCACGGTCACGGTCACGGTCGTCGGCCCGCGAGCGGGGAGGGTCACGCCGCGTAGCATCGTCGCGGTGCCGTGGTCGAGGTGGTGGTGGGGACGGCGACCGCGTGCGCGCCGATTTCACCGTGACGGCGCGCAGGTCGTCGGGGCGGACCTTGCCGGCGGCGTTCATGAGCTCGTCGAACGAGAGCGGGCGCGCGGGCGGGGATCCGAGCGGAGCCGAGGACCGGCCGTTGGTGGGCCGCGACGACGCGGACGACGCGGGCCGTTTGGCCGGCCTCCGATCGCCGTCACCATCTTCGGCGCGCCGCTTCGCCCTAGCCGGTGCCGCGGCAGCCGCCACGGCGGGTGCAGGCGACGGCGCGAGGTTACGGCGAACGAGCGCGACCTCCTTGTCGGCGCGGGCGGCCTGCTGGCGGGCGCGCTCGGCCGCCTCCTTCATGCGCTGGATGCGGTCCTGCTCGTCGCGGCGCTCGCGCTCCTCGCGGCGGCGGCGCGCCTCGTCGGCCTCCTTGCGGGCCTTGAGCTGCTCGGCCGCGCTGTCGCTCGCGCGCGACTGCTGCTCGGCCAGCCGCATGAGCTCGTCAAACTGGAGAGGCCCACGAAAGGGTGAGTCACGGATCGCGCGGGTTCCGCACTCTAGCGATGGCGACGTACATCCATGGCGGCGACGACGACGGGTTGCACGGTGTCGTGTAGATATAGTCAAGTCGTGGGAAGGGTGCGCCGGGTCGGTCGCGCAACGGTTAGCGCGCGCGATCGGTCGCGTCGTCGAGCGGGCCGCGCGGCGGATGCTTCGTGGTAGTGCGTGTCGATGCGTGCGTGCGGGAGCGTAGACGGCCTCGGGGGGCCCTGCTGGGTTATATACCGGTCCCCGGCCCCCCTCGGTTCGCTCCACTTCGCGCGCTCTGGCTGCAGCGCCCCGCGCCGGCTCACGTTGACTCGCCTGACCCCGTCGCCGCCGCGAGACACTTTGCGCGCGCGGTGCGAGACACGATTCCATGACGACCAAAGTAGCAATAATCAACCATTCCATTCGCACACACACATAGACACACGCCTCACGTCCGCTCCATGAGCACGAGCCGGGGCGCAATGTTCATGGCCATGAGCTCCTGGAACAGCAGCTTGGCGGCGTACGGCATGAACACCTGCGAGATCTTGGCCGAGTTGGAGCACGACTTGCACTCGTACTTGTTGGGCGCCGCGATCGCGAACAGGCCGCACAGGTCGCACACGTGCACGCGGAACGCGTCCGAGTTGATAAACAGCCGGTCGCGCAGGAACTGCGCCGCGCCGTGCGCGATGAAGCAGTCGCGCTCCATCTCGCCGAACCGCAGCCCGCCGTCGCGCGACCGGCCCTCGACCGGCTGCCGCGTCAGGATCTGCTGCGGCCCGCGCGCGCGGCTGTGGATCTTGTCGTCGACCATGTGCTTCAGCCGCTGGTAGTAGGTCGGCCCGAAGAAGACCTGCGCCTGCAGCTTCTTGCCCGTGTGCCCGTTGTACATGATCTCGAACCCGCGCTGCTGGTACCCGCACTGCCGCAGCCGGTCCGAGATCTCCTGCAGCGTCAGGTCCGTGAACGGCGTCGCGTCGCCCTCGGTCCCGACCAGCGACCCGACCTTGGACAGGATGCACTCGACGAGATGCCCGATCGTCATGCGCGACGGGATCGCGTGCGGGTTGACGATCAGGTCGGGCGTGATCCCGTCCGCCGTGAACGGCATGTCCTCCTGCCGGTACGTCATGCCCACCGTGCCCTTCTGCCCGTGCCGCGACGCAAACTTGTCGCCCATCTGCGGCACGCGCGTCGACCGCACGCGGACCTTGACCGACTTGAACCCCTCCTGGTTGGTCGTCACGAGCACGTGGTCGACGTACCCGCGCTCCGTCGACTTGAGCGCCGTCGACACGTCGCGCTTGGTCTGCGTCGTGCGCGTGCCCATCTCGTTGCTGTCCAGCGGGAGGGGCGCCGTCTTGCCGATGATGATGTCCTCGCCCTTGACCAGCGTGCCGGGCGCGATCACGCCGTCCTCGTCGAGCAGCGAGTAGTCGCCGCGCCGCAGCTTGAGCGTCGACTCGCGTGTCGGCTTCTCGAACGTCTCGTGCTCCTTGGCCCCGACCGCCTTCTCCGCGTCGAAATACGACCGGTAGTAGATGGACCGGAACAGCCCGCGGTCGATGGACGACTGGTTCATGATGATCGAGTCCTCCTGGTTGTACCCCGAGTAGCACGCGATCGCCACGATCGCGTTCTGCCCCGCGGGGAGCTCGCGGAACCGCAGGTACTTCATGGCGCGCGTCGCGACCAGCGGCCGCTGCGGGTAGTACAGCAGGTTGGCCAGCGTGTCCATGCGGTGCTGAAAGTTGGTCAGGTACACGCCCATGGCCTGCTTGCCCATGGCCGACTGGTACGTGTTACGCGGCGACTGGTTGTGGTCGGGGAAGGGGACGATGGATGCGCAGATGCCGAGGATCATGGACGGGTGGATCTCGCAGTGCGACCACTTCTTGCAGTACTCGCCGGGCTTGCGCGACTTGAGCCGCGCCGTCTTGTCGGTCTTGGACTTGTCGACGACGGGGTCGCCGCGCGACTCGGCCAGGTCCTCGGGCGTCATGCAGATCATGGCCATCTCCTCCTCCTCCGTGTCCATGTACTCGACGATGCCCTCGTGCAGCAGGTCCTCCCACCCGTACTCGTCCATCTCGTCCATGAGCCGCACCACGTGCTCGTTGCGCAGCAGCAGGTGCTGGTCCTCGTGCACCACGAACAGCGGCCGCATGATCCGGCCCGTGTCTGTGTAGATGCGGATCTCGTTGTCGCGGATGTCGCGGACGATGGAGATTTCCGGGTGCAGGCCCGTGTTCTCGCGCCGCATCCCGCGCAGCGTCTCGATCAGCGAGTTGGGCTCGCGGTGGATCCCGATCCACGCGCCGTTGACAAACACCTTGGTGTGGTGGATGAGCGACGACGACGAGATCTCCTCGAGGTTCTCGACGGCCCACTCCTCGAGCACCTGGCGCACGGGGCCCGAGGGGGACCCGACCGACACGTACGCCATGAGCGCGAGGTTCTTGACGAGCCCACACGCCTGGCCCTCGGGCGTCTCGGCGGGGCACACCATGCCCCAGTGCGTGTTGTGCAGCTGGCGCGGCTTGGCGAGCTTGCCCTCGCGGCCAATGGGCGTGTTGAGGCGGCGCAGGTGCGACAGCGTGGACGCGAACGTGTAGCGGTTGAGGACCTGCGACACGCCGGCGCGCGTCTCCATGAACTTTTTCTGGTCGCCCCAGTTGCCCGTGGCGAGCGCGTACCGGAGCCCGTTGGTGATGGTATTGGGGTTGACGCACTGGGTGATGGTGAAGGACTCCTCGGCCGACTTCTCGACGGCCTGGTGGAAGTTGCGGTTGATGTCCTTGACGAACTTCTGGAAGAAGGTCTTGAACAGCGAGGCGAGGAGCGGGCCCGCGAGGTCGAGTCGCTTCTTCCCGAAGTGGTCGCGGTCGTCGACGGGGCGGCGGCCGAGCGCGGCGAGCAGCATGCGGTGGACCATGTAGCCGATGAAGAAGGCCTTGCGGGTCTCGCCGCCGGGCGTGGTGCCAATGTGCGGCAGCAGCTCGCGCTCGAGCAGGTCGTGCGCGTACCGGATGCGCTGGTCGCGCGGCAGGTTGGTGTTGCGGCCGCGGCGGCCAATGTAGTCGAGGGCGACCTCGCGGTCGTGGATGATGTCGGCGTGCTCGATGCACGGCTTGAGCATCTCCATCATCTGGTCGTCGCCAAAGTCGTAGCAGATGCGCTCGAGGATCTCGCGGTCCGAGGCGAGGCCGAGCGCGCGGAACAGGATGACAATGGGGATGTCCTCGAGAATGTAAGGTAGCGAGCAGGTGATCTCGTTGCTGCGGTTGAGCTTGACGATGAAGGACGACATGGTGCGGGCGCCCGTCTCGGCCTGCGAGCGGATCTCGGCCTGGTACAGGATGGGCGAGGGCGCCGACTTGGAGAAGACGAAGACGGTGTTGGTGGCGGTGCGCTCCTGGGCGATGATCACCTTCTCGGAGCCGTTGATGATGAAGTAGCCGCCCTTGTCGAAGGAGCACTCGCCGGCGGCGGCGAGCTCGAGCTCGCCGAGGCCGTGCAGGTTGCAGAACTCGGAGCCGACCATGACGGGGATCTTGCCGACGTTGACGCGCTCGCACGTCTCGGTGCCGGTGGCCCGCCAGCGCACGTCGTCCGAGTCGCCGTCGACGGCGTCGGTGTTCTCGCGCAGAGTGCGCTTGGTGATGTCCATGAGCAGCGGGGCCGTGTAGGTCATGTTGCGGGCACGCGCCTCTTGTGGGAAGAGCGGGCGGATGCCGAAGGTGTCGACGTTGGTCGGCTTGGACAGGTAGACCTGGCCAAACGAGATCTCGTGGCGCAGGCGGCCGGCGGCGTCGTCGCCCGTGTACTTGGGCGCCTGCTGCAGCACGAGGCGCGGGGTCTCGTCGACAATGACCTGGATCTCGTTCTTGACAAAGTCCTCGTACGAGTCGATCTGCTGCGACACGAGGCCCTTGCCCTCGAAGAAGGAGTCGATGACGGCCCAGCAGTGCTCGGGCGTGATCTGCTCGGACGAGGAGCCCGCGCCAAACGCGCCGCCGCCGTGCGTCGGCGAGCCGAAGCCGCCGAAGGAGGCGAGCGGGTCGTCGTACGACATGGTGCGGGCGGTGGGTATGACTAGACGGCAGCCATGTTCAGTCTCTCTCCATCTTCCCCGAAACGCTGCGCTCCAGCAGCGTGCAACACAGGCACACACACACCAGCAGGCAGGACTCGGGTTCGGCGGCGCGGGGCAGCGCGCGGGTGCCGGGCGAGCGGGGACTGGGTGCAGCGGGGTCTCGCGCACGCGGTGCGGCGAGTGTCGGTGCGTGGAGCGGGGCAGGGCAGCGACCTGCGTGAGCGTGAGGGGAGGGCGCGGCGCGGATGACTTGGCCACCGCTGAAGAAGACGGCGCGCGAACGAGCGCTGGCGGCAGCGTCGGGTGAGCGCACGTGCGCCAGTGGCTTATCGTGGCCCCATGCGGATGGGCGGCATGGCGCAGATAGCGCGCCGAATAGTGCACCACCGAGGCGCAACCTTCCTCGCCGGGCGCTTCTGCTATCCTTCCTTTCCTCTCTGCATCGTCAACCAGGCCGCGGCCGCCCATGTATCACCACCAGCTCGAGACCACGCACCACTGAGACCCGCTACTGCTACTGCCAACCACGACCAGCCATGACATCTCCGGGCGCCGCCGAGCCCGCCGCTGGCCTCGCCGCCGCCGCGAGTGATGCCCGCCGCGGATCAGCCTCGCCCGCGCTGTCCTCCGAGGCGACGGCCGCCTCGTCATCGTCGTCGTCATCCGCGCATGCGCCCAAGGCAGGCGGGTCGTCCATGATGCGGTCCAAGTCGCTCAAGCGGCTCACCAACTTTCTGCGCGACAAGTTCACCTCGTCGTCGAACCACGCCCCCGCCGGCGACGAGGACCGTGCTGTACCGCTGCCCGTTTCGCCGCGGCTGCCGTCCGCCGCAACGCTGCCGCGCAGCCACGGCGCGTCGCCACCACACAACGGCGATGCGGCCGCCGCCACCGGTCACCGGATACCGCACGCCGCCGCGGCCGACGCCACCTCGCCCACGTCGCCGCGCGCACTCAACCGCACCGTCTCGGACAGCGCCATGCTGCGCGCCCCGCCGCGGTCCACGGGTGCACCCGCCACCAACGGCGCTGCCGCAGCCGCGCAGGCGCGGCCCAACTCGGCCATTGGCGACCTGCACGTCCAGGCGCCGCACCTCGCGCGCAACCCGCTCATCACCTCGCTGTCAGCCGTCCTGTGGGGCACCAGTAACAACAGCAACGGCAATAATGCATCCCCACCGGCCTCGCCACGGCTCGCGCACGGCACCCTCGACGCGAGCGGGTCTCCGACGCGGTCACCGCGTGCTGGATCGCCCGCGGCCGCCGGCCTGACCATCCAGCTGCCCGCGCGCGCAGGGAGCGCGGGTGGATTCCCATCGCCGCAGCAGCCGGGGAGCGGGGCGGGTACGCCGACGGGCGGCGTTCGGTCCGTGTCGTCGCCGACGCTCGCCACGTCGCCGGGTCCCGGGCAAAACTCGCTGCCGCGCACACGGCCCTTCATCTCGGCGTCGACCCCGCGCATGTCGTCGCCGACGCCCGGCGGGCTGCCCGAGTATTTCTTCAAGATGCGCGCCAGCTTCTCGCAGGCGTCGGTGCGCACCATCCTGCCGAGCGTCGTTGGGCCCGAGCACTTTGTCAAGATCCGCCTGCTCGGCAAGGGCGACGTCGGCAAGGTGTACCTCGTGCGCCGCAAGGGCACCAACAAGCTGTACGCCATGAAGGTGCTCTCCAAGTCCGAGATGCTCAAGCGCAAGAAGGTCAACCGCGTCCTCACCGAGCACGAGATTCTGGTACCGCTCTACTCTTCGCCTCGTGTTGCGACGTTCACTCACGACAACCCAAACAGTGCTCGTCCAACCACCCGTTCCTCGTCACCATGTACCACTGCTTCCAGACGCCGCGCAACCTGTACTTTTGCCTCGAGTACTGCCTGGGCGGCGAGTTCTTCCGCGCGCTGCAGTCGCGCCCGGGCCGGTGCCTGCACGAGCACGAGGTGCGCTTCTACATTGCCGAGGTGGTGCTGGCGCTCGAGTACCTGCACCTGCAGGGGTTCATCTACCGCGACCTCAAGCCCGAGAACATCCTGCTGCACGCCAACGGGCACATCAAGCTGACCGACTTTGACCTGAGCAAGAACGCCATGGTCGGGGTCGCCGGCGAGCCGCGCCGCCCGCACTCGTCCTTCTTCGCGCCCGGCCACGCCGCCGACCCGACCGAGGCCCCCGACACGGACGCGTACGTGCGCGACTTCCGCACCAACTCGTTTGTCGGCACCGAGGAGTACATTGCGCCCGAGGTGATCCAGGGCCAGGGCCACTCGGTCGCCGTCGACTGGTGGTGCCTCGGGATCCTGACGTACGAGCTGCTGTACGGGCGCACGCCGTTCAAGGCCAAGAACCGCAACCAGACGTTTGCCAACGTGCTGCGCAAGGAAGTCTCGTTCCCCGTGGCGCCCAACCCGGTCTCGACCACGGTCCGGTCCCTGATCCGCCGCCTGCTGCACAAGTCCGAGACGAAGCGGCTCGGCGCGCGCCGCGGCGCCCAGGAGATCAAGGAGCACGCGTGGTTCCGGTCCACGTCGTGGCCGCTGCTCCGCAACCTCACCCCGCCGCTCGTCCCCGGCCGCGACAAGTGGCAGGGCGTCCTCGACGTGCTCGCTCCCGACGACAAGCTCGCGTCCGAGATGGACGCCGAGAACGCCGCGTCGCCGCACGCCGTGACCGCGGCCGAGTCCGAGGCCGCAGCGGCGGCGGGCGAGACGCCCGGGTCCCCGACGCTGGCGCGGACCGACGACGCGCTCACCATGTCCGACGCCAACCTTCCGGAATCCGTTAACGCGGGTGCCGGTCGCTCGGCCGCCACGTCGCGCGAGATCCGGTCCGAGGACTCGCGCCGGTCCGCGTTCGTCCAGGAGACGTTTGACCCGCGCGACCTCGGTCTCCCGCCCCCACCCGCCGTCCCCTCCTCCTCCTCTTCCACCCCCGCCCCTGCAGCGACACCAAAACCCGCCTCGATCCGGTCCACCGCCACCACCGGCGCCGCCCTGCCACGCATCACCGTCCCCGCTTTGACTCCGCGGCCAACCGTCGCGATCCGGACCGGCGCGGGGTCGGCGCGCGGGAGCAGCGCGTCGGGCGCGTCGCGCCGCGCGAGCTCGACGACGTCGCGGATCGTGTCCCGCTCCTCGCGCGACGCGCGCGGCGGGAACGGGAAGCTCGCGGCGCTTGTCGCGAGTGTGCGCGCGTCGGCGGTCGCGGCCGCAGCGGCAGCCGCGTGGCCTGGCGGGGATGATGACGCTGACGAGCCGAAACGGATCAGCGCAGCGCCAGCGACCCCGCGCGCGTCGACGCACTCGGCGCGCGGGATCCCCGCGACATCGACGTCGAGCGCAGGCGGCGGCGGCGCCGCAGGCGCGGCGGGGATGGCGCGGTTGCCGCGTGAGCCGACGTCGGCCGAGGGCCAGCGTGTCGTGGCCGAGGCGGCGGCGCACGCGGGCGAAGAAGCGGAAAAGGACCCGTTCGCGGCGTTCACGTCCATGACGCTGCTGCACGGCGACGACCTGCTCGACGAGGCGGTGCCCGTGACGCTCGCGCGGAGCACGCTCGCGCGCACGTTGTCGCGGAGCGGGAGCAGGATGTGAGGCCGGCGAGGGTGGGCAAACAGTTTTGATGGACATGTGAGTGAAGGAATGAATACATAGAGCAGGCTTGGAATGGACAAAAAATCAACGATCAACGGCGCGGGGACACGGCAGAGTATTCGGCAGCATCCGACGCCGCTGCGGCCGCGGCGGCCGCCGCAGACGTGGCGAGATCGCTCGGGAACGGGTAGTACGGCTCAGGTCCCGTGGGCGACGGCAGGTCAGCAAAGTGCCCGCCAAAGAAAGAGTCGCGGACGGGCGCCATGGGTGGGGGCGAGATCGGGTCGGCGTCGTCGGGGTCCGGGTACTCGTCGTGGCCGTCGAACACGCCGTCGAGGTCGAGGTCGGCGGTCCCGAGCACGGGCGTGGTGCCCGACCCGAAATACTGCGACGGCGGGACGAACATCTCGGCGCTGCCGATCGACTCGAACGACGGCGGGATCGGCGACGTCGCGTCCTCGTCGTCCTCGTCACCGTGGTGCAGGTGGCGCAGCGACTGCGACTGGTGGTGGTGCGGGAGGCCAAAGTCCGAGTACCCGGACGGCATGAACTGCGGGAGACTGCGCGACCCATCCGCGCCAGCGCCGCCAGCCGCCGTGGTAGTCGGCGCCGCGGTACCGCCGCGGTTGAGCACGATACCCGTGGTGGCCCACCCGAGGAGCACCTCCTCGTCCACGACCTGGATCTGGGCCCAGCGGTCCCACAGGGTGCGTCCGTCCCACATGCCCGCGGGCGCAGTGAGGTAGGTGCCGACGGTGCTCCCGGCCCAGACGAGCGAGGCGAGCGGGCCGAGCGCGCCGAGGAGCAGGCGCAGGGCGTTGTGCGAGACGAGCGCGTAGGTATCCAGGTCGTGCCAGCGGGCCGCGGCGAGGTGGTCGACGACGGCGGCCTGCTGGTGGTTGAGGAACGCGGTGAGCGACGGGTTCTCGCCCAGCAATCCCGGGTCGCGGACGGGCGCAAAGTCGGCGTTCACCTGGCGCGCGACGCGCGTGCTGAGCGCGACCTGGCCGGCGATCCACCGGCCGGGCGACGAGAGCCCGAGCGGGCTGAGCCACAGGTCGCGGCCGAGCCACAGGATGGCGGCGGCGGTGCCGCGCATCCCGAAGCCCTTGAAGGCGGACGCCAGCATGCTGACGGCGAGCGAGTCGACGGTCCACGCGACGACGCGGCGGCGGACCGACGGGGCCGGGAACGGGAGCGAGTCCTGCGCGCGCGCGAGGCGGGCAGCGGCCTGCCGGCCGAGCGCCGACCCGACCTGCGCCATCTGCGCGACCTGGGCCTCGATGGCCTGCGCGGCGGCGGCGGCGGCCGCGTTGGCGTTCGGGTTGGACGCAGTCGAAAACTGCGGCTGCGGCGGCTGCGCACTGTGGGCGACGGCGGCCGAGGCCTGGACGGAGAGCAGGGTCTGGCTGATGGCGCCGGCGATCTGGCGGACGGCGCCCTCGGCGACCGAGAGGTTGAAGGTGATGGCGGGCTGAGGTTGGGGGGCGGCGAGCGGGTTGCCGGCGGCGTCGAGCAGGTCGTGGGCGTCGAGCGGCGACGCGGCGGGCGCGGTCCACTCGGGCAGCTTGCGCACGGCGAACAGCGCATAGCGGTTGGCGCGGCTGCGGCGCGCCGTCGGCGGGACCACGGCGTTGAAGCCGCCCACGACGCGGTCGCGCACGCTGTCGTAGAAGAACGACGACGCGATGATGAGCGCGACGAGCATGGCGGCGGCGCTGGAGGTTGGTGGCGGGTGGTGTGTCTGTCTGTCTGTCTGCTGCTGGTTGCGCTACTGTTGTACTGCTTCAAGATACATCGTGCGTGAAAGCTGAAAGCTGGGGGAGCGAGGATGAGTGGCGGCCTGTGCTCGAGCGGCACCGCCTCTGCCACGGTGGCGACCGCCCACCCGACTCGGCTCTCCCCCCTCACGACGGCCAGCAAGTGCCGACCCGACAGAACCACTCGCTGCAACGTATCACACCATGGCCGACTCGGCCGCCGAATCGGGCCGCCGCGCGCACCGCGAAAAGGAGCGCGAGAAGATGCTGAGCGAGTTTGCGCGCAAGAAGGAGCAGATTGCCAAGGTAGGCCCTCGCTTCCCTCCCTACCGAACGACCCTCGTCCCTGACGCTCCCGTCGAGCCATGGCGCCTAGGACAATGAAGTGCGCTCGAGCGCCGACCGCTTCGTGTCGACGACGGCCGACGTCGAGTCGCAGCTCAAGATGGACACGGTCGGCCTGGTGCACCTTGACGAGTACCGCTCGATCCGCGAGCGCCTCGAGCACAAGCGCAAGGCCGACGGCATGTTGGGCTCGACGCTCGACCTTGCGGCCGGCGACGCGGCGGGCGGCGGCGGCGCCGAGCCACCCAAGAAGAAGAAGAAGGGCGCGGCTGGTAAATCCCGCACCCTCAACACGGCGGCGCTCTCGTTCGACGATGACGAGGTGCTCGCGCCGCCGCTCATCGCCAAGAAGCGGACCAAGGACCCGACGGTGGACACGTCGTTCCTGCCCGACCGGCAGCGCGAGGAGGAGGACCGGCGCGAGCGCGAGCGGCTGCGGGCCGAGTGGGAGCGGCAGCAGGAGCAGGTCAAGCAGGAGGAGATCACCATCGAGTACTCATACTGGGACGGCAACGGGCACCGCAACAAGGTCGTTGTCAAGAAGGGCGACACGGTGCACGCGTTCCTCGAGAAGGTGCGCTCGCAGTGGCCCGACCTGCGCGGCGTCGCCGCCGACAACCTCATCTTCGTCAAGGAGGACCTGATCCTGTCGCACCACCTCACCTTCTACGACTTTATCATCAACAAGGTGCGCGGCAAGTCGGGCCCCATCTTCGAGTTCACGATCCGCGACGACGTGCGCCTCGTCAACGACGCGACCCAGGAGATTGTCGAGTCGCACCCGGGCAAGGTGTGCCAGCGCGCCTGGTACGAGCGCAACAAGCACATTTTCCCCGCCAGCCGGTGGGAGGTGTTTGACCCCGACAAGCAGTACGCGCAGGGCGGGTACACGTTCTCGGACCGTGGCCGCAAGAAGCAGTGAATACAACACGCGTGTTCTGACTCTGCTCTTCACAGTCAACCTCGTGAGTACCCGTTCACGATGACAGCCCATGCAACGCACACGCCGCCACGCGCCGGATCCACGGCCGACCAGTACGAGGCGCTCGGCCAGCTCGAAGAGTACCGCGCGCGGCGCGCACTCGTTGGCAACGCGGTAAACCTGGCAACCACGGCCGTCTTCATCAGCTGCACCTTGTACAAGCTGGCCACGTCCGACGCCTACTTTAGCGTGGCCCTCGTCAACGTCTACGCGTGGTGCGTGTGAGCGACGAGGTTTGGTGGGAAGGGCGACTGACGCGTTGCGTTTGAAGTGTGCTGGGCATCGCGTTCCTCATCATCGAGCGTACGCGTTCCTGAGATCTCTCGTGAGGTGTGCAGCTAACGAGTGGACAGTCAAGGAGGTCGACCACGCCGTCGAGTACCTTTTGTTCCTCTACACGACACGTGGGCGCGGGCTGCTGTACATTTTGTAGGTGGTGTCCCGTCCTTGGTGACCATCAACTGACGCGTGTTCCACCGAGTAGCCTCGGATGCCTGATCGTCGAGGTGCGCGCGTTCCCGCTCTTCTCAGGCATGTGGCTGCTGGCCGTCGGCATGTCGCTCTTCCTCGTGTCCTTCACACGACACGTCCCGCGGCTCACGGACCTGCAGACCAACCTCAAGCTGCTGCGCGAGGTCGAGGCACAGCACCGCGCGCTGGTGGTCGGAACGGGGTCTTGACGGGCAATAATAACGCGTCGCGCCACGTCTCACAACTAAAACCGCGTGCGAGAGACGCGTGGACACGGTGCGAGACATCCGTGTCTCACGCCCAGCTCCCTTCCAAAACGGGCATTGGCTTTGGGTTCCGTTCGGATTGTTCCGGTGCTCCGCGTGCGCGAGTGGACCCGTGCGGGCCACGGCCGCACCGCACGCCGCCGCCGCCGCCGCCCTCGTCGCCGCCACGGAAGCCCGCGGGAGTACGGTGACGCAGTCCTGAGGCGGCATCGACGCCGAGCGTGTCAAACGCCGTCGCGGAACCGCTCCGCGCGCGCGAGCGAGCGGGCGGCGACCATGGCCGCCAAGGCGGGTCCCCGTCGCCGCGATGGCTCTCGCTCTCCAATGTCATGTAACCAACGTAACCATCATGGGAAACTCGCCATCGACGCTGTGCACCGACGAGGCCGCCAAGTACGACCACTCGGGCCGCGCGCTCTCGACGCGGTGGTCGCCGCCGGCCGCGCCGCTCGCCATCACGGGCGACCCCAGCTACTACTCGCGCCTCGCGTGCACTGTACGTCTGCGCGTGCCACGGCGCCAGACCACCTTCACCGCGATCCGCCTCGGCGGGAAGAACGCCGGCCCGTTCTTGTCGCTCATCGAGACTCCCGGCCTCTCGTCATCGACGCGCCGCACGCTCGTCGCGCACTGCGGCGGCGGGGGCGCGCCGGACGTCCCGCTGCTCCATCTGCGCGACGAATACGTGTACCTCGCGAGTGGGGCGGGGTCCGACGCGGTCCTGGCCGCGGACCGGCTGCTCCTGCGCGTCGCGACCGACGTGACGCGGACGCTCGTCCGGCTCACGGTCGAGATGCCCGGCGGTGCGGTCCTGCACGTCAAGGCGGCCGAGCGCGCGCCCACGAAATGGGTGTTCCTGGGCGAGCCTGACAAGGGCGGCGAGCTCGTGGCCAAGATCACGCGGAGGGAACGCACTGCGCAGCCCGTCATGATGCCAAGGCAACCCACGGGCGAGAAACCGGTCCCATCGTCGCTGCGCGTCTCGACCACGTTCAGCGACGGCAGCGCGGCCGACATCGAGCCGGAACCGGCTCAGCCAAGGTCGCCGACGCGCGCGAGCGCCGGGTCCGTTTTCGGCACGGCGGCTCCGCCTATCCCGACCTCGGGCGACCTCGAGTACGACATTGAGGTGGCCGCGGGCGTCGACGTGGCCGTTATGGTCGTAGTGTGCGCGTACCTGCGCCTCGCCGAGCGGCAGTCCGTGGCCAAGCGGAACGCGGGCTCGGGATACCTGCGATGACTGCTTTGAGAGCGTGACGCGCAATATACCCCCGGTGTTGTTCTACCTCACCAACTAACAGTTCCCCTTCGTCGTCGACAGCCGCGCCCTCGCGCCCGGCGACGTGGTCCAGGTCTCGGCCGGCGTCCTGTCGGTCGACGTGCTGCTGTGCCGCGGCCAGGCCCTGCTCGACGAGAGCTCGCTCACGGGCGAGTCGCGCCCGATCCGCAAGTTCCCCGCCCCGACCAACGACGAGTCCACGCTCAGCTTCACGCACCACAAGCGCCACATCTTGCTCGCCGGCACGGGCATCCTGCAGGCCGACGAGGGCGCCTACGGCCTGGTCCTCAAGACCAACGTCAACACGTCGCGCGGCCAGCTCATCCAGAAGATGCTGCACCCGACGCCCATCACTTTCGTCTTCGACGAGCAGCTCAAGGTCGTGCTCGTGATGATGCTGACGTGGGGCGTGCTGTGCTTCTCCATGGTCCTGTGCGAGATGGGCAACGGCACCATCGCGTCGTGGTTCTACGCGCTGTTCATCATCTCCGAGATCATCTCGCCGCTGCTGCCCGCGGTGCTCGTCGCCGGCCAGTCGGTCGCCGCCGACCGCCTCGTGTCCAAGCACCAGGTGTACTGCATTGACCTGCCGCGCATCACCATGGCCGGCAAGACGCAGCTCTTCTGCTTCGACAAGACGGGCACGCTGACCAAGGAGGGGCTCGACATGTGGGGCTTCCTCCCCGCCTCGGCCTCGCTGCCGAACGGCGGCGGTGACGGCGACGCGTCGTCGGGCAAGCTGATCGAGCTCCAGTCCGACTACGCCCGCCTCGGCGCCCAGGACCGCCTCGGCCTCGCCACGGCGCACTCGCTCACGGCGCACGAGCGCCAGCTGCTCGGCAACCCGGTCGACGTGTCCATGTTCGAGTTCACGGGCTGCGCCCTGCAGGGCGACGATGTGACGGCCGCCACGGGCGAGTCGCTCGCGCGCATCGTCAAGCGCTACGAGTTCATCCACGCCAAGCAGACCATGGCCTCGCTCGTCGAGTCGACCGTCGACAAGAAGCTGCACATCTTCGTCAAGGGCTCGTACGAGAAGATCCGCGCCATGTGCGTGCCCGGCTCGATCCCCGCGTGGTACGACGAGATGGCCCGCGGCTACGCCAAGCGCGGCGGCTCCGTGACGGCCGCCACGGGCGAGCCGATCGCGTGTACTATGTGCAGAGGAGAACGAACAAGTAGTGACGGATGCGGAGAAGAAACAGTATATGAACAAGCACGAGGACCCAAACACGAGTCCGAGACATGGGCCGCTTAGGCCTTGGCGATGCGCTTCTCGCGCGCGCCGATGAGGGTGAGGATGAAGATGGCGACCTTGAAGAGCTCCTCCTTGGCGGTGAAGAGGAGCGAGGCCGTGAGCACGGACTGCACGATCTTGGTCTCGATACCCTTGTACAGGCCCTTGACGCCCTCGGTGCGCAGGATCTCGCGGAACTCGTCGAGGATGGTCTTGCTCTGCGAGGTGCGCGAGTTCTGCAGGCGCGTCTTGATTAGCACGTACGGGTAGGTGATGCCCGTGGCGGCCAGCTTGGCAATGGCGCCGAGCACGAAGATCTCGAAGGACGACAGAGCGACCGGCTTGCCACCGTTCGCGTTGCGGCGGTACTTTTCCAGGCGACCGCGCGTCTGCTCGAATACACTGAACTGCAAGACCGGGTTCGAGACAAGAATGAGGGCGGGGAGAAGTCCCTTCCACAGGGCGGTCGGGCCCTCGTCGCGGATGATGGCCAGGAACGTGTCCCAGGCCGTGGCGGCCTGCTTCTTCTTGAGGGCGCCCGACGACGAGGAGGCCGTGTCGTCGCTGGCGTCCTTCTTGACGGTCATGCGGGTGTTGACGACCCAGATGGGGTTGGTGACGAGGACCGTGGCCGACCCGGCGATGGCGCCGGCGACCATGGACTCGATGGTCGACATGACGCGGCGGCCCGAGGTCTTGAGGAAGCCCGACTTGGTGGTCTCGTAGGCGCCGTAGTAGACAAAGTTGGTGACGGCGATGCCGAAGATGGCCGAGTTGATGCCCGAGTAGAGGCCGGCGACGCCCTCGGACTTGACGATCTTGCGGCAGCCGTCGAGGAACGACTTGTACTCGTCGGCCTTGTCGCCGCCCTTCTTGGCCGCGGCCTGGCGGCTGCTGATGGTGATGAGCGGGTAGGTGGCGACCGTGGACACGATGCCACCGGCGGCGCCGGCGACGGCATGGGCAACGTTGTCCGACATGGTCTCTTGGCTACGAGAGGGCTGCGTAAGCTACATGTTGCGTTGATTGCATGGGTTGCCGAGTGCGCGCACATGGGTGGGTGGTACAGGGATGTCCTGAGGGTCCTCGGGAGAGAGAACGCGCACCTTGCGATCGACCGAGTGGCGGCGGTCGGAGCGAGCCGGGCCGAGTCGACGACGTGCTGGCAGGATTTCACACGCGGAACGCGCTCTTTCGGCAGCGTGATGTCAGGCTCGGGTTTTCCGGCCGGCACGTGGTGCGAGGCACGCGTGACCCTTGACGCGTCTGGCAGTTGAGTGCTTGGGCGCGTGACCTATTGAGGGTGACATCACTTTCGCTCTAGGCTCGGCCCAACGTGTGAAAACGCACGCGACTGCGACTGGGCCGAATCGCGGTCGCTGGCCGCCCCCCCCCCCCGCCCCCTCCCTCCCTCGCTCGCTCCCCCCAAAAGCCGGCCCCAAAGCCTCGGTCGCGCCCTCCTCGGACGCCCTCGCGTAACACGTAGCACACGGAACCGTCACCGCAACCGCTGCCTGGCGTGAACCGCAACCGTAACCCAAGAACCGCAACCGCTCCGACCACCACCACCACCATGTCGGCCACCACCACCGCCGCCGCGGCGCCGTCGCCCAAGGCGCTCAAGACGATCCAGCTGCTGCTCGAGCACGACAACCACGAGAACCGCGAGCGCCTGCGCCAGTTCCTCAAGGACCCCTTCTTCGACATCAACCACAACGTGTCCATGTCGTACGAGCGCGCCATTGCCCAGGAGCGCCTGCGCAAGATCTTCGAGAACGGCTTCATCTCCATCTACGACTTCAACACCAACCCGCTCAACGTGTTCGCCGTCCACGAGGTCGTCGGCATGCTCGACGGCTCGGTCGCCACCAAGCTGACCGTCCAGATCAACCTCTACGGCGGCACCGTGCTCAAGCTCGGCACCGAGCGCCACGACTACCTCGTCAAGGCCACCAACACGCTCCAGGCCTCGGGCTGCTTCAACCTGACCGAGGTCGGCTACGGCAACAACGCCGTCGAGATGGAGACCACCGCCACCTGGGACCCCAAGACCAAGGAGTTCATCATTGATACTCCTACACCTCGCTCAGGAAAGACATGGGTTACTGACGGGATTCTGGCCCGGAATGCTGTCGTCTTCGCCCAGACCATCATCGACGGCAAGAACGAGGGCATCCACGTCTTCACCGTGCCCATCCGCGATGAGAACCTGCGCACGTACCCCGGTGTCACCGTCAACGACATGGGCCACAAGATCGGCTGCCAGGGCGTCGGCAAGTACGTTTCTTTCGAATCCTCGTGTAGTTGTGCGTGGTCGATCGCGTGTACTGACCCATTATCGCGTCCCCTCGCTAGCGCTTCCATCTGGTACAAGGGCGTGCGCATCCCCGCCGCCAACATGCTCAACCGCCACTCGGACATGGACGTGGCCAACAACAAGCTCGTTTCGTCCATCACGGCCCGCCGCGCCCGCTTCCTCACGGTCGCCGACCAGCTGCTGTCCGGCCGCCTCTGCATCGCCGCCATGTGCCTCGGCGGCACCAAGACGGTCCTGTACTCGGCCCTCAAGTACTCGTCGACGCGTTTGACCGTCGGCCCCACCGGCAAGTCCGACACGCCCATCCTCTCGTACCAGCTCCAGCAGAACGCGCTCATCCCGCTGCTCGCCTACACGATCGGCCTCAACTTTGGCCTCAACCACTCCAAGAACATCTGGGCCAAGGCCTCGCTCAAGCCCAAGGTCTCGCGCGAGGAGCACGCCCTCATCGTGCTGCACGCGTGCGTTATCAAGCCGATTTTGACCTGGAACTTTGAGAACTGCGCGACCACCTGCCGCGAGCGCTGCGGCGGCCAGGGCTACCTCTCGGCCAACGGGTTCGGCATCGCGATCGGCTTCTCGCACGCGGGCATGACGGCCGAGGGCGATGACTCGGTGCTGATGCAGAAGGTGGCCAAGGAGCTGATTGACGCGGCGGCGCACGGCATCGTCAAGTACGCGGACCCCAAGTGGGCCGGCGACCTGGCCTCGCCCGAGGGCCTGCTGGCGCTACTGCGCACCTTCGAGCAGGCGCTGCTGCGCGAGCTCGCCACGTCCATGGAGGTGCAGACCAAGAAGCAGGGCAAGCGCGTGTTCGACGTGTGGATGGGCACCGAGTCGGACCGCATCCAGGCCCTTGCGCGCGCGTTCGGCGAGCGCATGTCGGCCGACGCGTTTGTCGAGGCGATCGCCGCGGCCAAGGCCAAGGGCGACGCCGAGGCGGCCGCCACGCTGCGCCAGGTGTTCGACCTGTACCTGCTGCACGTCGTCAACCAGCAGCTCGCGCACTACCTCGTCCGCGGCATCCTCACGCCCGCGCAGGGCCAGACCATCCAGGCCCGCCTGCACGCGGCCGTCAAGGTCGTGGCCGCGTACGCGCTCCCGCTCGTCAGCTCGCTCGGCCTCGATGGCGAGATGGTCCGCGCCCCGATCGCCGGCGACTGGCTCAAGTTCAACTCGTTTGACAACCAGGGCGAGACTACCACCCGCCCCCGCATGTAAGGTCCTCGTTTGTGTCTGAGTTGGCTGTTGTTTGTCATCATTCGTCGCGCGTTGCGACCGACCCTGCTACGGGTCGCTCTTCCTCTCTCTCCCTCCCTCGTTTGTTTGTTTGCTGCTCTGAATGTGATTCGTTTCGCTTCCTCGACGTGTGAATCTTTGAAGAAGAGTGGCTCGCGTCCTCGGATCCCTTGGTCAAACTCGGAGGTTCGGCCCTTGGCTCGCGCGCGAGTCAGCCTCGTGTGTGGCGCAACGCGTCTCTCGCGTCACCCGTGGCATCGCGACGACGTGTCGCGGCCATCTCCGCAACAGCGTTTGAATCGCCCCACGACCACCACCTCTGGATTGTCGTGCCCACTTCAACGCTGGAGAAAAGCGAGTATTTAGTACCGTGAACTGGAATTGGCAAGGCCCGCCGCAACCTTTCGCCCGGGAGAGTTGGCCCGGACGAGTTTCATGCAGCGAGCCCTGTTGGCGCTCCTCCCGTACCTCTACGTACGCTCTACAATGCTAAACCTAAAGTGCTTCAAGGCGGCGACCAAGCAAATGGCGGTGGATCGGAGGCAATGAGCTGAGGCCGCGACACGTCGTCGCGATGCCACGGGTGACGCGAGAGACGCGTTGCGCCACACACGAGGCTGACTCGCGCGCGAGCCAAGGGCCGAACCTCCGAGTTTGACCAAGGGATCCGAGGACGCGAGCCACTCTTCTTCAAAGATTCACACGTCGAGGAAGCGAAACGAATCACATTCAGAGCAGCAAACAAACAAACGAGGGAGGGAGAGAGAGGAAGAGCGACCCGTAGCAGGGTCGGTCGCAACGCGCGACGAATGATGACAAACAACAGCCAACTCAGACACAAACGAGGACCTTACATGCGGGGGCGGGTGGTAGTCTCGCCCTGGTTGTCAAACGAGTTGAACTTGAGCCAGTCGCCGGCGATCGGGGCGCGGACCATCTCGCCATCGAGGCCGAGCGAGCTGACGAGCGGGAGCGCGTACGCGGCCACGACCTTGACGGCCGCGTGCAGGCGGGCCTGGATGGTCTGGCCCTGCGCGGGCGTGAGGATGCCGCGGACGAGGTAGTGCGCGAGCTGCTGGTTGACGACGTGCAGCAGGTACAGGTCGAACACCTGGCGCAGCGTGGCGGCCGCCTCGGCGTCGCCCTTGGCCTTGGCCGCGGCGATCGCCTCGACAAACGCGTCGGCCGACATGCGCTCGCCGAACGCGCGCGCAAGGGCCTGGATGCGGTCCGACTCGGTGCCCATCCACACGTCGAACACGCGCTTGCCCTGCTTCTTGGTCTGCACCTCCATGGACGTGGCGAGCTCGCGCAGCAGCGCCTGCTCGAAGGTGCGCAGTAGCGCCAGCAGGCCCTCGGGCGAGGCCAGGTCGCCGGCCCACTTGGGGTCCGCGTACTTGACGATGCCGTGCGCCGCCGCGTCAATCAGCTCCTTGGCCACCTTCTGCATCAGCACCGAGTCATCGCCCTCGGCCGTCATGCCCGCGTGCGAGAAGCCGATCGCGATGCCGAACCCGTTGGCCGAGAGGTAGCTTCGCTGACGCGTCCGTTTCCTCTGTGGCTGAGTCGAACAAGAACGCTCACCGCAATCACCTCATACCGCGTAGAGGCGGCTTTCGGCGAGTGCCGCTGAACGAACCGGGGAGCGAACCAAGCGTGGCGCAACGCGTCCGATCACCACACGTGATATCGAAACGCGTCGCGTCGCGCAAACAACCGCTGGGAGACACCGACCGCCGCCCAAATGTGGATCTGCATGGGCACGGATGTGTCCTCCTTACCCTCGCCCGATTAGATTGTCCATGGAAGCAACATGATGCATTCCGATCAGCGACTGCTGCTCGCAGTTGCGGTCCTAGCAGTTTTGGCTCTACTTGCTATTCCACCGGCCAGTGCCTACAACCCATCGAAAAAATGTTTCGCGGACGCGATCCCCGACAAGCTCGTCGACCGCAAGAATAACCTGACCCTGCTTCAGTACACGTGGAACTCGAACCTCGTGGTCAACGAGATGGCGCAGATTCTCCTCGCCGAGAAGCTCGGTGTCGCGTCGTCCGCCGTGCCTTACTACGACCTCGTCGCTCGCATTCTCGAGCAGACGGGCATCGATTACTCGCCGCTCACGTCACGCTACGTCCTGCGTGACGGCTATGCGGACGCGGATCTCGAAAACTGGGATGAGACGATCGCCGACCAGACCATCGGCGTACCCGGCGTCACTGAGGCCCTGCTCGGCTACGTCGGCAACACGGGCTGGTACACGACGAGCTACGTCACCGACTACAACTCGGACTACCAGTCGTACATCCCGCTCAAGTACGCGCAGACGGCGTCGCTTTTCGATCCCAACGTCGTCTCGTCCATCGACCGCATCCCCGCGGTCCTGACGCCGGCGCAACGGACCACGCAGCGCCTGACCGCGCCCGAGTGCATGTCCAGCTCGAGCTCGTACAACATCACCGCCTGTATCCTGCGCGCGTACGAGGAGGATGATTCGTCGAGCACGGGCTTCGGCACCATCCACGCGCCGAATGCCACATATTGGGGCACGATGGAAGCCATCCTGATCAAGCTACTCAAGCTGCGGCTCGTGGTCGACGAGATCAACCCGCCCATCGACGAGGGTATCGTGTCGCGACTTCAGGACGCGTATTCACAGCGGCGACCGTGGCTCGGGGTACGCCGTGTGATGTCCTTGCTCATCCCGTTGTGCTAACGCCGTGACCTCGCTACTCTAGTACCTCTACACGCCGCACGCCGTCTTCTCGCGGTACTCGGGCTTCAAGCTGGTCCAGGTGACGCTGCCCAAGTGGACCTCGACCTGCAACAGCAGCGACCTCGTCACCGACAGCTACGCGTGCGGCTATAGTACGGCTTCTCGTGTCACCCGTCCATCGTCATCTCACACACCATGTGTAGGCACCACATTCGTGAAGCGCTTCGTCTCGGACAACATCACGAAAAAGGCGCCGCAGGCGTACTCTTTCCTGACGAGCCTGCGCATCGACGAGATCGACATGAACGACATCCTCGGCGCGATCCAGTACCTCAACCTGACCGTCGAGGACGCGACGTGCCAGTGGCTGCGCAACAACACGGCCAAGTGGCAGTACATGATCCCGGAGTGGCACCGCGCGCCGACGACGTGCCAGCCGGGCACCGAGCTGCAGAACCTCACAACACATTTCGTGTGCTCGCGGTGCACGACGGGCACATTCAACCTCGTCACGAACGGAACCTGTCGCGCGTGCCCCGCAGGCGCTATCTGTCCGGGCGGGTCCGAGCTGCTCGTCGAAAAGGGGTACTGGTACGACTCGTCGAGCGCGCCGACCAGCCCGCTGTTCTTCCCATGCGCCAACGGCAACTGCTGCGAGAAGCCACCGTGCGCGCTCAACGCCGTGTGTCCCGCCGACCGCACGGGCAACATGTGCAGCGCGTGCGCCGATCCCAACTTCTCGCAGTGGAACGGCGTCTGCGCTGACTGCTCGACGAACGGGAGCATGGGCGCGGGACTGCTCTCGGTGCCTGTGTTCAGCTGCCTCGTCGTGATCGCGGCGTTCATGGTCCTCGGGTCGTCGAGTGAGTCGCTGTTCGTGTCCGACCTGGTACGTGCTTGCGCTAGCTGCCGTGATGCGATGGCTGATCCAGAACTCGTGCGCTTGTGTAGCTTCTCTTCTTTCAGCTCGCAGGATTCGTTCTCCACCAAGACGACCTCGCGCAGATCATCGTGCTCAAGCTGGCCACGCTCAACGTCGACAGCATCTTCAACGGGATGGTCCCGTCCGGTACGCTCACTCACCACGGTCCTGAGATCTCGCTCACCACGGCCACGGTTCAGGTGTTTGCGTCCTTCCGCTCTCGAATCTCGACCGCATTATCGTCAAGGCGGTGATGCCGTTCGCCTTCTGGCTCGCGCTTGGCTTCTACCACGCCATCGCGCTCGCGTACTCGGCGCTCAAGGTCCGCTACCCGCGGCTGTCCCGGGTGCAGGCGTACCTCCCGCCGCAGCTGCGCCACGTCACGTCGATCCGCTACTTCTTCCTCGCGCGGTACTTTATTCTGTTCACGCTCACGTTTATGCCCGTGGTCGAGGGCGCGCTCAAGCTGCTCAACTGCCGGCAGATCGGGTCGCGCGGCCGGTTCCTGGTCGAGTCGCCCGACGTGCTGTGTTTTGCGGGCCACCACGTCCCCGCGTTCCTGTACGCGATCATCGTGCTGGTGATCTGGGTCGGCGTGATCCCCGTCATGCTATTCGCGCGGATTCGCCGGCTCATGCGCATGGGCCGGCTCGGGGACCCTGAGGCGTTCAAGCGGCTGGGCGTGTTTTACGCGTCGTACAAGAAGAGCCACGCGTACTACGGCGTCGTGGATCTCGTCAAGCGCGCGACTGTGGTCATGGCGTCGGTCGTGATCCCCAAGGACTCGAACGACCAGTACCTGCTCAACCTCATGGTCGTGCTCATGATACTGTGGCTGTACTTGCTCGAGCACTGGTACTCGCGCCCGTTACACTCGGTGTTCGAGAACCACTTCCGCATCGCAACCTACGCGTCCATGTGTAAGCAGTGCCCATTCGCTGCTCGTGGCCAACGCTGAACGCTCGCTCACGTGTAGTCGTGCTCTGCGCCTCGTCGATGCTCAAGGTGTCGGGCAGCACGGCCGAGTTCCTGATGACAGCGCGCTACGGGATCCTGATCTTCTTCCTGGTCATCCCGTTGCTCCTGATCCCATGGTTCTTCCTGTGGCACGTCCTGGTGCTGCGGCGCAAGGCCATCTCGGCGTCGTCCAAGGGTAGTTTGCGGAAGCGGTTGTCGCGGCTCGGGTCCATGGTCAAGGTCGAGCAGTGGGACGACGCGCGCGTGCAGCGGCTCACAGCCGTGTACCGGTGGTTCGGCAGCGAGCACGACCTCGAGCTCACGGACGAGGTGTCGCGGTTCTCGGAGACGGACGGCGGCGACGGCGACACTGTGCTCCGGGTCCCGCAGAGCGCATCAGTGATCGCCACGACGCCCGAGCCGCGGTCTCGCAGGGCCAGCGCAGCGGCGGAAGCGTCGGCCACGGACAAGTCCTTGTCACTCGTCCAAGCGGTGGGCCGGCGGCTGGGCTCGAACCACATTCTCCGGAGCCAGCGCACGTCGCTCGCCTCGATCCACGAGGATGAGCGGCCACGGCCGACGTCGTCGGCAGCCGCCGAGGAGGAGGGCCGGGCGAGTTCCGCGTCGACGCGGCCCGTGTCGCCTCAACCGACAGCGTCACCAAGTCGACCTGCTTCACCACAACCGGTCGCGACCGAAGCGGCCGAGTCCGCACGAGCGACGCCATGAGCGATACAGTCACGTTTATTTATTCATAATCTTACACGCCGGGCTTCCCGTCCGAGTGCGCGAGCGCGCCATGGAGATAGTTTCCGAACGCGGACTCGAGCTGCTTGAGCCGCTCGCGCTCACCGCGACGCCGCCGCTCTTCGTCGGCCTCAAACCGCTTGACCTCTTCGCGGAGCCGCTCGACCTCGCGCGTGAGCTCGCGCTTGTCGCCCTTGAGCCGCTCCTTGTCGCGGAACAGCTGCTCTGCGTCCGCGACCGCCGTGGCCGCGCGCTCGCCCGCCTCCTTGATCCGCGCGCGGAGCTCGGCGGTCTCGGCCTGGACGTGCGCGAGTTGCGCCGCCGTCACGCCAAACCCCTCGGCCGCCGCAGCCTTGTCCTGCGCCGCGCGCGCAGCCGCGGTCTCGGCCTCGCGGACTGACGAGAGTAGGGCCGCGCGGACACGCTCCGTCTCGCGCGTCGCCGTGTCGCGCGCGGCCGTGGCGAGGGCGACCTCCTCCTCGAGCGCGCGCACGCGCGCCGATTCGGTTGCGCGCGCCCGCGTCGCAGCGTCGGCGAGCTGGGCCTCGAGCGCCTTGCGCCGCTCGTCGGCGGCCGCGCGAGTCTCGCGGAGCTCGCGGTCGCGGTCCGCGACGGTGGCCTCGAGCTCGTCGATGCGCCGCTGCGCGGCCGCCGCGGCCCGCGCGAGCTCGGTATCCCGGGCGCGCTCGACAGCCGCCACGCGGTCCGCGGCCGCACGGCTCTCGGCCTCGAGCGCCTCGGCGTGGTCCGCAGCGAGCCGCCGCTCGCGGTCGCGGCGCCGGTCAATCTCCTTGTTCGCGGCGGCGACGGACTCGAGGGCGGCGTCGCGGTCGGCGGCGGTGGCGGCGAGTTTCGCCTCGGACTCGGCGGTGCGGCGGTGCGCTTCGGCGAGCGACGCGCGCAGGGCGCGTTCAGACGCGAGGTGCGCGGTGCGCGTGGTTTCGGCGGCGTCCTGCGCCTCGCGCAGCGTGCTCGCGAGTGCATCGCGCTCCTTGGCGACGGTCGCGGTCCTTGCCTCGGCGGCGCGCGTGGCGTCGCGCGCCTGGTCGGTCTCGTTCTCGGCGGCGGCCAGCGCGCGGGCGAGCCGGGCAACGTCCTTTTCGCGGTCGGCGAGGTCGTGCTGGACGCGGGCAAGGGCCTCGGCGTGCGCGGCGTGGGCGCCCTGCAGCGCGTCGTGCATGCGGACGGCGTCGCGGGCCTGGCGCGTGGCGCGCGCGTTGCGGTCGAGGGCGACGTGGATGGTGCGCAGCGTCGGGTCCGGGATGTCGTTGCCGACGGCGTCGAGCGCGGTGAGGGTCGAGTTGAACTGGAAGAGTGTCGCGAGCGCGGTGCCGCCGAGCCAGCCGGAGTTGTTCCAGCGCATGTCTAGTGAAGCGCGTTAGAGCGCGATTTGAGGGTTGGATGAGTGGGAGCATACCGAGCGTGAGCAGTGTGCGGTTCGTCCGCAGCCCCTGCGCGAGGAGCTCGGTGCCGGCGGGCCCGATCTTGTTGTTGCGCAGGTCGAGGGTGCGGAGCGACGTGTTGATAGCGAGCGCGTCGCCGAGTGCGCCCATGACCTCGTCCCAGAGCCCGAGCGCGTTCCACTCGAGGACGAGCTCCTCGAGCGACCGCGTGGCCTTGAGGAACGCGGCGACGGCGAGCCCACCCTCGAGCTGGATACTGTTCCCGCGGAGGTCGAGGCGCGCGACGTACGGGTTCTCGCGCAGGGCCTTGGTCACGGCAATAGTGCCATCGTCGCCGAGGAACGCGTCAGCGAGCACGATGCTGCGGAACCGCGAGTCCTTTTCGAGGACCGCCGCGAGCGCCTTCATCGTTTTCCGGTCAATGGCCTGCCCCGCGAGGCGCAGGACGGGACCGAACAGCGCATCAGCGTGCTCGGTCGGGTCGGCGAGCGAGGACTTGCGTGGAGACGCGGACCGCGACGGCGACGACGGCGAGGCCGCGCGGCCGGGGTCCCCGCGCACGCCGAGCTGGTCGAGGACCAGGGATGACGGGTGGATGTTGAGGCGGCGGCACTCGCGCAGGAACGAGGTGCGCAGCTCGTCGTTGATGTCCTTGATGTCCATTCTCTTACATGATCGCGTGAGGTCGGGGAGCGCGGACGGGGAGGGGCGCGAGGCAAAGGACGCGTCGCGCGACGCGTCGCGTTTGGGGAGACAGTTTTTTTTTTCTACTCCGGGCGCACGTGTGGTGGGCAAGAGTGGCGCGAGGCTGACGCGCCGCCTGCAGCTGCGTTTGGCCTATTCTCCCCCGCACCATCAACTCAACTTCAGCGTTATCATGGAACTCAATGCGATGAGCAGCGGAAGCGGCGGCAGCAGCAGGCCGCCGACCGCGCCCGCCGCCGTCGCGCTCGCGTCGCCGCCGCTGAGCCCGGCCATCGGCGCCTCGGCCGCGTCCCTGGCCCCGTCGTCGGCCAGCTCGGGGTCCGGGTCCGGCTCCGCGTCCGGCCGACTGATGGGCCGGCCCAGCGTCAGCGGGAGCTCTGCTGCCGGCATCATCGCCGCCGCCCCGGCCGCGTCGAGCTTCGTCGTCCTCCCGCTGCGCCCGTGGAACTCGGTCGACACCAAGCCCGCGTCGGCCGCGGGAGGCCCGAGCAGGACCACGTCGCCCGTCCCTGCCGCGTCACCGTCGCCGGCAACCATGGACCCGCTCGCGTTCGAGGACGACCCGGCGCACGTCGCCGTAGACGTGAAGCACGTTCCGATCGCGGGCAGCGTCGTCTTATTCGCAGTCCTGGGCGCCGTGATCCGGATCGTGGTGAGCGGCGGTCCGTCAGCTGTGCTGGCGCCACGAACGCACGCAATCGGCGCCACGACTGACCCACGCGACCTCGGCGCACACGCCGTGACGTGGGCGGCGCTCGCGTCGCTGTACGTGCCGCAGCTGGTCGGGTGCGCCGTCATGGGGTGGGTCGTGCAGGGCAAGGCGTACCTCAGCCGCATATACATGCCGCTGTACGTCGGGCTCACGACGGGGCTGTGCGGCGCCATCACGAGTTTCTCGACGGTCGCCGCGGTCTCGGTCGCGCCGCTCGTCGTCCATGATGGGTGGAAGTCGGGATACCCTGTACGCTTCTTCACGCCCGTGCGACATTGCCGGCCCGCTCTAACGCCTCGCTTCGCGTAGTTTCTCTTTTCGCTGATCCTGCTCACGACCGCCCTCTCGTCATCCTACGCCGCGTTCCGCGTCGGGACCAACCTGGGCGCCTTGATCCGCGGCACGGGCTTCCCCGTCGCGGACCCAGACCTCGGCGCGGCCCCCGTCACGTACCTCCCCGCGCGCTTTCGCGGCCCGCTCTCCGCGCGCGACGGGTTCACGGTCGCCGTCGGCGCTGCCTTGTGGACGCTCGCCATCGTCGGCGCGATCGTGACGCACGCCGCGTGGGGTCCAACGGACGGCTACGTGCAACTGCTCCTCTCCCTCGCTTTGGCGCCCGCAGGCGCGCTGATGCGGTACGCGCTAGGCGCCGGCGTGCGTGCACCGTGGGGCACGCTGGCGGCGAACCTGCTGGCGGTCGCCGTGTACGGTGGGGTGGCGCTGGGGACGAGAGAGCGGGGGAAGGAGGCGGCAGGGTACGCGGTCGCGGTGCAGCTCGGGTTCTGCGGGTGTCTGTCGACCGTGTCGACGCTCGTCAACGAGTTCAACGGGCTCGCGCCGCGCAAGGGCGCGGGGTACCTGCTCGTGACGTGTGTCCCCGCGATCGTGTACCTCGTCCTCACGATGGGGCTGCCCGTGTACCTCGCCGCGGAGCCCGAGTCAAGCTCGTCGTCTTAGACAAGATGTTTGCTGTGCCATTCCATTTGCCAACGTAGCGTGTATCATAAAAGTTTGTATATCCGAGAGAAGTATTCACAAAAAAGAGGCGTCGCGTGTATCATCACGGCGAGCGTGGTGGCGGGAGCTCCTGGTCGCAGAAGGCCTGGTACACGACGACGTCGGCGCCGAACCCATGGCGCACGCGGACCGCGGCGTGGGTATTGGGCACGGCGAACACGACGGTGCCGGGGACCAGGTCGATGGCGGCGTCGGGCGTCTCGAGCACGCCCTCGCCCTGCGTTACGATCAGGATGCTGGGTCCGTCGACGGGCGGGAGCGGCACGCCTTCTGCGTCCGAGTCCGAGTCGGCGGCGCGCGTGCAGTGGATGGCAAACTCGGGGATCGGCGGGTCGAACACGGTCGTCGCTGCGGCGAACGTTGGGTCCGGGTGCGGGACCGCGGCGAGGCGGGACGCAGCGGGCGTGAGCTGGGTGTAGGTGAGCATCTCGGTGAGCGTTTGCACGTCCTTGAACTTGGGCGTGAGCCCGGCGCGGACCACGTTGTCGGAGGTAGCCATGACCTCGATGCAGTCGCCGGCGAGGTACGCGTGCAGCTCGTTGGCGCCGAGGAACAGGGCCTCGCCGGGGGCGAGCGTGACGTGGTTCATGAGTAGCACGCAGAAGACGCCGACGTCGCCGGGGAACTGTGCGTGGACGCGCGCGATCAGGCGGCCGACGGGGTCCGCGGGCCCGCCGGGCGGTTTCCGGATCCGCGCCAGCATCGTCGCCAGCATCTCGGCGACGACCGCAGAATCGCACGTCATGACGGCCGAGAACAGCGCACGCAGGTACGGACGCGCGTCCTCGAGGACGGGCGCGGCTGCCATGGCGATGAAGGCGTCGGCGACCTCGCGGCCCGCGACGGCGGCGAGCTCCGGGTAGTCGACGAGGTGGTCGGCGACCTCGCGCGTGGACCGGAACCCGTACAGGGCCTCGAAGTCGGTCAGGGCGACGGCCATCTCGGGCTTGTGGTTGGCGTCGCGGTACACGTCGGGGAACTGAGCGTGCAGGCGCTCGGCGAGCCGCTTGTCGGGGTGGGCCTGGATCGAGAGGGCCTTGCCGACGGACAGCACCTTGAGGAGGAAGGGCAGGTCGGCCGTGTGGGCGGCGAGCCGCGGGCCGAGGTACCGGACTGGGTCGGCGGCGATCAGGTCGCCGAGCTTGGCGCGGTCGGCGTCGCGGGTCACGGCGGGCGCGTTGACGTGGGTGCCCATCCACAGCTCGGCGTACGGCAGCTTCTGGTCAATGGGCGCGTCGAGGTGGTGCTCGGCCAGGCGCGCCACGGCCGACGCGGTGCCGTGCTTGCCCCACGCGTAGTTCATGACGCGCGGCACCAGCTCGATGGCCGCGGGCGGCGCGGTGCTGGACGAGGAGGTCATGGTCGATGGGATGGCGTGGGTGGCGCTCGGGTCGATGGAGCGCGGGAGCGCGCGGTACTTGTAGTCGCCGTAACGGGCGGCACGCGTTGTCGGACCGACGTGGCCCACGCGGTCGTGCAGGGCGACGGTGCGATATGCAAGAGGGGGTGCAGCAGGAGGACCAGCCACCGTGCAGGACCCGTCAAGCGATAGGGCGGGCGTGGGGGAACCAACCAGGCGGCGCGGCGGGCAGGGGACGCGTTCTGGGAGCGCGTTTGGCGGGAAATGTGCAAGACGGCGCGGGTGTCGCGAGTCGGGCGTAGTTGAGCCGAGCCGAGTCGAATCGATGGTGCTGCGGCCGCGGTGATGATAAGGAATCCGTGACGGCGCGTCAAGTCGGTGGGCGAGTCTGTGGCCGGGGCTGCGGTCGGTCGGCGGCGCGCGTGCAGTGCGCGAGATGCAATGGAGGGTGTTGATGCGTAGCTGGCCGCAGTGGGCACTGTGTTATTGTTGTCAGGCGAGGAGGAGGGAGGGGGGACAAGTGGGCGTCGAGGGCGGCGGCGTCCCTTCCGCTTCGCGGCGCGGCGAACGCGTGGGCGCGGCGGTGGCGCAGGCGACCGGTCCTTCTTGTTTCAGCCGCAAAACCGGGCGGATCCGCATCACGCCGGCTCGCGTGACCGAGGTTTGCGCTCGATCTCGATTCTCCTCGCCTTTGGATCGCGAAGCGTTGCCGGACCGCGTGCGTGTGTGGCTGCCGGCGGCCGGCCGCGGCCCTTGCGATCGCGTCTCCTCGCGCATCGCTTGACCGCCGCGAACCACTTACTGCAACGCATCTACGAAACCATGTTTGCTCGCGCCCTGACCTCGCGCGTGGCCGCCGCCGCCGTGGCCCGCCCGCCCGTCGCCCGCCGCGCCTTCTCCGCGACCGCCGTGGCCGCCTCGGACAAGCTGTTTGTGGTATTGCATCGCTACTACGCTGCACTACGGCCGCTGCGAACCCCCGCGAGTGAGTAACGCCTCGGACCTACGCTATCGTAGCACCGCGACACGCCCGAGAACAACCCCGACCTCCCCTTCAAGTTCTCGCCCGAGAACCTGAAGATTGCCGAGGAGATTGTCGCAAAGTACCCGCCCCAGTACAAGAAGGGCGCCACCATGCCGCTGCTCGACCTGGGCCAGCGCCAGCACGGCTTCACCTCCATCTCGGTCATGAACGAGGTGGCCCGCCTGCTCGAGACCCCGCCCATGCGCGTCTACGAGGTCGCCACCTTCTACACCATGTTCAACCGCGAGCCCATCGGCAAGTACTTCCTGCAGGTCTGCACCACCACCCCGTGCGAGCTGTGCGGCGCCTCCAAGATCGTCAAGGCCATCGAGGACCACCTCGGCATCAAGCTCGGCGAGACCACCAAGGACAAGAAGTTCACCCTCGTCGAGGTCGAGTGCGCCGGCGCCTGCGTCAACGCCCCCGTCCTCGCCGTCAACGACGACTACTACGAGGACCTCACCCCCGAGGCCACCATCAAGATCATCGACCAGCTCGCCAACGGCAAGGTGCCCCCGCCCGGCCCCGTCTCGGGCCGCAAGGGCTGCGAGCCCCACGGCGGCGCCACCACCCTGCTCGAGGAGCCCACGGGGCCCGGCTTCGGTCTGCAGGCCGCCCTCCAGTAACTTTCCCTTCGTCTCACACCCGTGATTGTGCGCTCTCGTTTATATACACCCCACTCTGCTTGTCCGTGCTTGTCCGTTCCGGTCAGACTCGCCACGTCCAAGCCGTACTGCTTGGACACAATCTCGCACACGCGCAGCAGCACCTCGTGCCGCTCGTTGGGCAGCATGTCGCACCACAGCTCGAGCGCCGCCTTGCCCGTCAAGTCGCGGAGGTAACCCATGGCTGCGCCGACCATGCCGCCCACGATTGCGCCCGCCGCGTTACCCGCCACAAACCCGAACGCCGCGGCTGACGACGCGCCTGCGACCGTCCACAGCGAGCCGGTCGCCTCGCCCTCCTTCTTCTCGGACTCCATACCCTCGCGCTCCTTGATCGCCCGCGCGAGCAGCGGCTCGAACACGTAGTTGAACACGGCCGTGAACTTGCCCGGGTCGCCCGACCCGAACGCCTGCATCACGACGCGCTGGAACTTGGCGACCATGGCGAGCGCGTCCGCCTTGGTCTCCTTGGTCAGGTTCGCCATGGACCGCAGCGCACGCTCGTACTGCGCGCGGAGTTTCGGGTCGGATAGGACCAGGTACGCCTCGTTGATGAGCGCAAACGCCTTGCTGACGCCGTCGCTGCGGCCTTGGGCGAAGCTGATTGGGATGTAGGGGAAGTCTAAGTCGTCCTCGCTGTCGTAGCGTGCGTTCGCCGACTGCATGTCGGGGTGATGCGGGAGCACTGCACACTTGTACGCGGCCTGGACCTCCTTGTCGCTGGCCTTGGAGGAGGTGTTGAGCACCTCGAAGTAGTTGGGCAGGTCGACGTTGGTGGTTCGCATGGCTGATGGTTCGGGTGATGATGAGTGGGAGCGCTTGGTCTCGTCCAAGTGATGGGCGAGTACTCGATGATATAGGCGTCGAGCGAGGGTCGCTCATAAGAACAGTAGCGACCGTGTCGGGTTGCAACAGTAAGCTGACGTGGATCGGGGGCGGGGGTGCAGCCAACGGACCCGCCCGTACGCGATATCATCACGCGAACTGGTGCATTGACATTGCAAGCGATGTTCCTAGCGTCATTGATGCGAGGATATTTTCAGGAACGTAACTTGGAAGCAGAGGAGTGGACAGTACGCGCTGCGCCACAGCGTGATCGCGTTCAAGTTCTGCTCAAGAGCGGCAAGGCCGACGACCCTCAGGCCGCCCTCCGCCTCGCATCTGTGTGTGATCCTTGGGTATCGTCATCAAATCCTTTTATATATACCTCAACGTACACTCGAAATCACAACAAAAACCGCAACTCAGTCCGAACAGGCTCGCGCAACTCACGCTGCGCTCCTACAGCCGGATTGAGCCGACGCTACGCCGCACCTTCTGCTGTTCCTCCGGCGGCATATCTGACCACAGCTCGACCGCCGCCTTGTTGGAAAGGTCGTGGAGGTAGCCGACCGCAGCCCCGAACGTCCCGCACACAAGCGCGCCTGGAACGTTACCTGCCACAAAGCCGCCACAAAGCCGAAACCCGCAGCAGCTGTCGCGCCCGCTGCGGTCCACCACGGGCCCGCGCCCTCACGCTGCTGGTGCTCCTGTTCCTTGATGGCCTGGTCGAGGAACGGCTTGTACACGTCCGTGGGCACGGTCACGACCGGCTGCACGGCGTTGCCAGGCGTGAGGAGCTGCGCCAGCCCGCGCGGCGCGCTTGCCAACATCTCCTGCACATTCGAGATGGGGTGAGCGCCAGGGTGAGCGCCGAGCAGGTGACTGTTCGCCTGATCGTAGATCCCGCGCGAGAAAACGTGTGGCGCCTGGCGGCGACGGGGGAGCTCCGAAGCAGGGGTTGAGTTGAGGGTCGACGCGTGATTCATCGGATGATTTGCAATCCGTGGGCTCGCCGGCGGGCCCGTCTATATAGCTGAGCATTATCGCTAACAACCTGACTAACCCATGCTCTCTCGAGATGTGATCCGAAACCTTCGCACGCAATGCACCTTTCTTCACTGGGTCGACGACCGCTCCTCACGCGAACGGACGACGCGCTGCGCCACTTCGTGATCACCTCCTCCACTTCCCCTGCACCGAGGTAAGCGTACAGCAGTTTCTTTTGCGGGTTGAAAAATGTACAGGGTGCCCGATGCCGTCGTCGACATCAGAAGATGAGCTTGCGGGCGAGGCGGCCGAGGACCGTCTGGCGGTGGTGCGAGTCAAGGTCGCGCCAGACCTCGATGACGGCCTTGCCCGACTTGTCGCGGACCTGACCGAGCTTGTATCCGGCCATGCCGCCGACAATGGCGCCGGGAACGTTGCCGATGATGAACCCGAGGACCGAGGCCGACAGGGCGCCCGTGTAGGACCAGCCGGTGCTCGTCGATGCGGGGGTGACCTTGGCACGCACGGTGCCGTCCTCGTCGTGCTCGAGCTCCTCGGCGATCAGCGGCTCGAACACCTCGTCGAACACGTCGAGCACCGACAGGTTGACGCCGAGGAACTGCGTAAAGGCGCGCTGGACCTCGGCGGCGACCGTGGCGTTGATGGTGGTGCCCGCGGGGCGGTCGGGCCCGGCGACGGCGAGCAGGCGGCCGCGCGCCGCGTCGTACTTTTTGCGGCGGGTCGGGTCCGACAGCACGACGTAGGCCTCGTTGACGAGCGCAAAGGCGGCGTCGGTCACGCCGTCCTTGGGGTGCAGGTCCGGGTGCAGGCGCAGGGCCTCGCGCTGGTACGCGGCGAGAATGTCCTTGAAGGCGGCGGACGGGGCGACCTGCAGCGTCGCGTAGTAGTCGGGCAGCTCGGTGCGCGAGGTCGCGGATGGGGCTGGTGCCATGGCGGTGATGCGTTGCTTGATGTGGTGGTGGCGATGCGTGGTGTGCGGTCGTGTGCGGGGAAGCGAAGGGAGAAGGAGACGCCGCGACCGAAGAAAGGATCGCCGAGCGAGGAACAGAGAAAACGCCGCAACACGTGGGCCGCGCAACGCCACGCGCCACGTCGCCGGGCCGGCGCTGGCCGACCGTCGCCCACACCCGACCGGCCCCCCGCGGCGTCGATGGAGCGCGAGCGGTGATGCGGGCCGCACCACCGCAGCGCGCATGGGGGACACGCGGGGCGCATCCCATCCCGCCGGCGCGGGGTGCACGGCGGCGGGTGAGAATCACGCGCCGGGGACTTGCAGTCGCCCTCGCTTGGGAGGCAGGAGCGCGCGAGGTGGGCGAGCCGCGCAGCGCAGGGAGCCGTGTGCGGGTGCACGCAGCGACGGCGGGCGCCGGCTCCAGCTTGCTCGCCCGACGCGTCGCGGCGCGGCCCACCCTGCCTGCTGCGTGCGCTCCGAGGCCCGGCTATAAAGGGCGACCCTGCTCTCTCTCCCCCTCTCCTCTCCTCATCCTCCCTCCTCGCATAGCAGCTCGACAACCTCCGCGCATCTCCCTCTTCGCGCGTGTGTGTCCCTCTCCCCATCGCCAACGCGATCGCGCAAGCCGAGTCCGCCCGATTTTTTTTCCACGCATTTTTTTTCTCGTCTCGCGCGCATCCCCGCTGCCCGCCCGCCCGCTCGCCCTCGCTCCCCACCCGCCCTCCCTCCATCTCTGTGCGCTGTATCACTCAATCATTGTCCGCCGTCTGCTCGTGCACTCTCCCCCAGCACACAGTCAAGTCACGCTCTACTCCCCCCTCGGTCCCCTCATCCTCTCCACGTCGCTGCTGCTGCACTCATCGCCGCCGCCGTCGCTGTTGTTGCCGAGTCGTCCCCTCCCATCCCTCCCGTCCGCCGTCGTCGCCGTCTGTGCCGACCGCCGTCCGTTGCCTCGCCCTCGCCCGCCATGCCTGTCTCGCCCGACAACGCCTCCCTCTATTACCCTCCAACGCAAAAAAACTCTCGCCTCCGCTCCGACTCGTCCCTCTGCCTCGCCACCACCTCCCCCTTCGCCCCGTCGTCGACTGCCTCCATCGCCGTCGACCCATCTGCTGCCCCCGCCCTCTGCTGCAGCCCCCTCTGCTCCTCGATCGCCTCTGCCGCCGCCATCTTCCCGCCGCGCAACGACGCCGCCACGGCCCACTTCTCCACCAGGTACTACTGCGCTCCCGCTGCTGCTGCTGCTCGGCCCGCCCGTGCAGCTGCTACCACGGACGCTCATGGCTCACTTTTGGTTCTTGCAGGCCTCGATTCTTCGCTGGCCCACCTTGAGTCTCGTGTGACTCGACAAGAACCACTGCACGCCGCCATTACCACCGACATGTCGGCCGTGTCCACGCCTCCGCGCTCCACTTCGGAGCCCGCCGCTGCTGCTGGCGCTGCGTCGTTCGCCTACTCGCCCTCGTCGCCCTCGGCCGCGGCCGCCGCCGTCTCGGACCTCGACCTGGCCGCGGCCGCTGCTGCCGCCGCCGCCGTGTTCCCGCTCGACCTGCCCGTGTTCTGGGACGCGTCCAGCGCCTCGTCGGCCTCGGCCTCGCTGACCGCCACGGACCCGAGCCACTCGAGCTGGGCCGCCTCGACCGAGTCGCTCCACCACCTGCCCGCTACCACCTCGGCTACGGCGTCCGCCTCGGCCTCGGCTTCCTACGACGCGACGCCCGTCCGCTACTACAGCGACGAGGATGACTGGGACGACACGGCCTCGCTCCCGCTCTCGGCCTTTGCCGCTGCGCCCGACGCCGTGTACGCTGATGCTGACGATGCCGACTCGGACGCTGACTCGTGCCCCGACGATGATGCAGACGATGATGATGACGCCGACGTCGACTCGGCCGGTCTCAGCGAGCCCGAGTCCGAGCCCGAGGAGGGCGAGCTGACGGCCGACGAGGCCGCCGCGCGCGCACCTGCCCCGCCTGCTGTCGCCGACGACGACGAGGCCGGCACCCGCGCCGCCGAGGCCTTCTTCCACCGCTTCCTCGCCTACTTTGGGGATGCGCCCGCCTCGCCCGACTTCTCGACCGACGCGGCGCCCTCGCCCGCGTTCGGCGGCGACGCCGGCCGGTCCGCGTCGCCCCTCGACCCGGCCTTCTCGGCACCCGAGCTCCCCGCCGCCGAGCCCAACGTCGACCAGCTCTTCACCACTTACATTGACGAGGCCACGCTCGCCGGCAACGCGTCGGGCCCCGTGCCCGTGCCCGTGCCCGTGCCCGCCCACGCCCACTCGTCGACGGGCTCGTTCCACAGCGACGCCGACTCGGGCGCCTCGCACCTCGGCGACCTGCCCCAGTACCAGTACCACCAGTATCAGCAGCAGTACACGTCGGCCTACCTCGACCCGTACCAGCAGCAGCAGCAGTTCAGCAGCAACTACTACTACGACCCGGCCTACCCGAACCTGGCCCCGGTCCCGGAGGTCCAGCAGCAGCAGCAGCAGGTCTACGCGTACCCGTACTACCAGCAGCAGCAACCCTTCTCGCCGCACCACCACCATCACTGCCACGCGTCGTCGTTCGGCACCCGGTTCGGCAACGCCCGCGGCCAGTCGCCCTTCTTCCCCGTGTACCTCAACTACGACGACACCCCGGCGCCCTCGAACATGGCCGGTGCCGCCACGGGCACCAACGGGTCCGCGCCCGGCCTGTCGGACCAGCTCAACTGGTCGTCGTCGCTGCTCGTCGACACGCCGCTGCGCAAGCGCCGCACCTCGCACCTCGCGCACCCGTCGCGCGGACCTACCCCCGCCGGCCCCGTGCCCGCGTCTTCCGTGATCCCGCTCCCCGCCGGCGCCAGCAGTCTCGGCCTCAGCGCCGCGTCGGCCACGAGCGGGTCCGGCGGCGGTGGTGCCGGTAGCGCCGCGCCCAACGCGTCCTCGACCACCACGCTCGACCGGTTCGTGTTCCGCGCATCCTCGCCCACGGTCGCGGCGCCCGAGGACTATTACACCGCCGCGCGGCCGTACGCCGGCACCCAGCCGCCGTCGCCCATGTCGCCCGGCTCGGCCCCGGCGCCCTTCACCTCGGCCGCCGACCAGCAGCAGCCGCCGCCCGCCTCGGGCCCGTCTTCCCGGTTCGGCACCCCGCTCCCGTCGCCCGACGAGGAGTCGCAGTGGCGCGCGTCCGCCGCCGCTGCGGCCTCGGGCCCGATGCCCGGCGCGTCGCGGCACGCGCACCCGCCACCGCTCGCGTCCACGGCGTGGTGGGGCGGCGTCGCGCGCGCCAGCGCCGAGCCCCGCGACCGCGACCGCCCGTTCGGCCACGCGTTCGTGCCGCCAACAGCGCGTGGGGCGGCGGCGCATCACCGCGCGGCCCGCGCGTCCGAGGTGCACTGGAGCGCGTAGTAGTAGACTGATTTTGTTGATGATGAAAGAGAGACTTTGTTGCGAGGATTGATAATTGTACACTTGATTACCTACCTCTCTCGCCTCGCTCACTCGTACGACTTGAAGAACGTTCTCGATGGGCCTCAATGGACGCGACGCGGACTCGCCGAAGCAGGGGAGCCGGCCGAAGCAGCGATCGTGCTCGCGGCGGCGACGAGCTCATGGACGCGTCACGCAAACACGTGACGGGTGCGAGACATGTCTCCCCTTTGCGAACGCTTTGAATAAGCTCAAGAGACGATACTTAAAAATTCAGATCTACTATATTCAAACACAAACCAGCCGCGCCCGCGTCTCCCAAAGCAGCCGTGCCAGCGGGCGACCCTCGCCGCCCCACTCGACCAGGCTTCCTCCCCGTGCGCGTGGTGCGGCCTTTTCACAGCGCGCGCGCGGGGAGGAAGAGGGATCGCGTGGATGCTGGAGCGGCGACGGTGGATTGGCTGCTGGCCCGGCGCATCAAGGACCGTGGACGCGAGGTTGCAGCCGCGGCGTGGCCGCGCGTCACCCGCAACGAGAACCAGCGCTCGAAAATATCAACGTGACACGAAAGGCCTGAAAGGAGGCGGATCCGACCGTGATGGATTATACAGTACGTCGACACACGGTCGAGATTGTGCCCGAAATTTGTGGGTCGCGGATCAACGGACAACCCGCCGGGCTACACGCCGCGCGGGGACCATGACGCGAGAAAGAAGTGCTCTTTTAGCGTTAACAGACGCGATCAGTTGAAATCTGCGTGTTGTATGAAGTTTCGTGAGCAAATGCGGTACATTGCATGTCAACTGGCTTTGGCCCAGAGAGGGTGAGTTGGCTCGCGTGGGCGGTGGACTTGATGCGTCAGAGGAGCGCGGACAGCACGTGAAGATCCACATGCCCCACGACGAGGCCATCGACGCGTCCATAGAGTAAATGGGACGGCGCGAGTCACGAAGCTTTGGTCCGCTTGATCGAACTTGTGATGCTCAAGTGTGCGCCACGGCGGCGCACCGCGCACATCGACACACCGTCGGGCACCGTGAGCGGCTGCACCTGTTGATCCTAACAATGGTGGACTGGCAGTGGGCACCTCACACGGTGTTCGGGCGCGTCGGCAAGTCCAGCTGGCCAGTTGTCGCCTATCGCGTCGTTCATGGGCCCGTGCCGCACGAGGTGCGCCGCGCGAGGGCGCTCGCTGCTGCCGCCACGCTGACCGTCTTACCCTATTCGACCACGCACCACACCCATATCCCATGCAACAACGTGCCCTCACTGGCCGCAATACGCTTCAATGAATCCTACAAAGACGAATCCCGAACCTGAGGCCACAAAGGCCGCAGCGCCGGTGCCGGTGCCTTCCGGACCTGCGGCCCCCGCAGCGTCAACCGCTGATCCGGCATGGCACCTCTATGCCGTTCTCGCTGCGGCCTTTGCACTCCGTGCGGCGCTGCTCGTGGGTCTCCCGACTTCGGCTCTCGCCACGCTGCGCGAGTTTGTCGCGGTCAGCACGCCCGTCACGTCGTGGAAGCGATGTACGTTCGCCGTCCCGCACTCTTGAGCTCGACGTAATCCTAACGCACTCGCGAGTCATCTAGTTCAGGAAGGCCTGTACCTGTACACGCGCGGCCTGCCGCTGTACGCCAACGACGTGTTCCACCAGTCGCCGCTGCTCCTCCCCTTCTTCGCCGCGCTCCCGCCCGCCGCGCACCCGTGGGTCTGCATCCTCGTCGACGTGAGCGTCGCCGCGATGCTGGCGTACATTGCGCGCAAGCAGCCCGAGCTCGAGCCCGCGGCGCACCTGCCCGTGGGCCCGCAGGTCGGCGTGGACCGGCGCGGCGGTGGCGTCGAGTGGACGCCCGCGCGCGTCGCGCTCGCGTACGGGGCGAACCCGCTCGCGATCGCAGCGTGTCTCGGCATGGAGACGGGCGGGATCGAGCGCGCCCTCGTTGTCCTCGCGGCGCAGCGCGCGGTCGCGGGCGACCGCATGTGGGCGGCGTGTGCGCTGGCGGCCGCCGCGCAGCTAGGGTTTTACCCGATCGTCCTCGTACCGATCATTGCCCTAATTCTGCGTCGGTCGGAGAAGCTGGTGCGTTTCCTCTCCTGGTTGCGTGCGAGGTTGCGCTGGCTGACACGGGCGCCGAATGTAGAGCGCCATGGCTCTGATCCCCGCAGTCGTCATGTCCGTCGCGATGTGGAACGTCGTCTTCCACATGTTCTTCACGCACGTTCTCGGCCTCGACTCGTGGGAGGTGCTCGGCGCCACGACCGGGTTCATGTACGACCACTCACACTCCCGTGCGGCGACCATACTGATCCCCCTCTTGCGCGCGTAGCCTGCGCGTCCCGGACATGTCGCCCAGCATTGGCGTGTGGTGGTACTTTGTGACCGAGGTGTTTGACCACTTCCGCGCGTTTTTCGTGTTCGTGTTCCAAGCCCACGTCTTTGTCTACCTGTTCCCTGTGCTGCTGCGCTTCGGGTACGTCCATGTCGACGACTTGAGCCGGACCGAATGCTGACTCTTGCGCGGTTTAGCGCCGAGCTCCCGATCTTTGCGCTGACGACGTACCTCGGGATCCAGGCGACGCTGCGCGCGTACCCGACGTGCGGCGACTACGCGCTGTGGCTCGCCTTCCTCCCGCTGTACGCCAACACGTGGAAGTGTACGTTAGTTACATCCCTCCCTCCCTCTCCCGCTCCTTCACACACCACTAACCTCCCACCCTGCTGTAGACTACCGCTACGCCTTCCCCGCAGCCGCCGTCTTCTTCGCGACCTCGCTCCTGTTCCCCGCCATGTACCTTCTATGGACGGCGCTGCACTCGGGCAACGCCAACTTCCCGTACGCGCTGAAGCTGGTGCTCGCGCTCGGCGCCACGCTCGTCCACGCCGACGCCGTGCACGGGGTGCTGGTCCGCGCGCACCACGCGGGGATCCAGGAGGGGCTCGTCGCGGGGCTCGCGCGCGCTCGCGTTTTGGCCGCAGGTGGGCCGCCGAAGCCTGCGCGTGTGCATACCGGGGATACGGATAGCGAGGCCGAGGAAGAGGCGGAGAAGCAGCGGCTCGTCGCGGTCAAGAAGGCCCAGGAGGAGGCGGGAAAGGAGCCCGTGCCTGAAGGGATCGAGCCGTGGAGGGTGTACCCAACGGTCGCCATGTACTCCGAGTCCGAGTGATGACGTTTATATAATACCACTTCTGCGCAGGCAGCAGGCTACGAGGCCTTGGCGCCTGACGGACCGCCCGCAGCGGGCGCCGCGGCGGCCGTCTGGACTAGCGTGAACCCGTTGCGCTTGTGCACGAGGTATCGCCTACGCTGGCCGTGTTAGCGACCTGAGCGGGAGGGGGGAGGGAGTGCGAAGGGAGCGTACCGTCCGTCAACGGTGACTGCCGCGACGCCGCCGTCGGCCGAGGCGTACGAGGGCCACGGGACTGAGGTTGGGACGGATGGAGACGACGTGGCTGCACGTCGAGGTGGTCAGTGGAGTGCCGGTAGGACTGCAACAGAGGTTAGTACCCTTGATGGTCAGGGCGGCATCGTCGAGGAGGAGCAGGCCGGTCGACGGCGACGCGGCGACGCTTCGGCCAGCTCTGCGGTTAGATGTTGATGAATGTCGTGGCAAGAATGCATGGGCTTACATTTTGTCAAAGACCGAGTTTAGCGAGGATTCCATGGTTGCGTCGAGCGATGGGGGAGAGAAGTCGCGTTGCGCCTCACCGACCAAGTCGAGCTGAACGGGCGCGAACACACACGTCTATCAATCAACCGAGGAAACAAAACCGCTCCGTGTAGAGGTACAACAAAAACGAGGGGAGGGGGGAGGCAGTCATGGGACACACACAAAAGTTACTGGAGCAGCTGGAGGTAGTTGCTGGGCACGATGCCGACCTGCCCGTTGGCGCGGCGGGCCTGCCACCAGCGGTTGCCGTGCGGGTTGGCAATGTCCATGATCTCGTCCTTGTCGAAGGACACCTCCTGCGGGTCCTCGGGGTTGGCCGCGTACGCGAACAGGGCCTTGGCGCGGTACGCGAAGACGAGCGACTCGACCGAGGACCCGACCTCGGACCCGGCGTCGTTCGCGGGCTGCTGCTGCTGCGCGGCAGGGATGCCCGAGGCCTCGACGGCGGGGGCGAGGTGGGTCTGCGAGGGCTTGGCCTCGAGGTTGCCGAACATGGGCTGGCCGAGGCCGCCGTTGGGCATGGGCGGGACGCCGCCGTTGCCGTTGCCGTGGTTGGGCATAGGGATGGTGATGGGCGAGACGGGGGCGGCGAACGGCAGCTGCGGCGGGCCGGCCATGGACAGCATGGTGCGGCGCTTGAGGGCGCGGGCCTCGGCGACGTAGGGCGCGTCGTACCGCTCGAGGGCGCGCGTCAGGGGCGAGTCCTGCTCGGCCGTCAGGTACACGACCCACAGCAGCTGCACGATGAGCAGCAGGATGGTGCCGAACAGGTACAGGCCGACGGCGACGCCGAGCCCCTTGGCGGACGTGACCTTCTCCATGAAGGTGACAGTCAGCACCGAGTCGAAGACGAGCGCGTGCGCCAGCGTCCACCGGTACGGGCCTGGGTTGAAGTTGCCCATCATGACGAGGACCAACGTCGCGGCCAGCAGCGTCAGCGAGAAGAGCGACGTGAACCACCCGACCGAGGTCCCGTTGGCGTTGTCGACCTTGGTCGTGATGATGATGAGCCCGATGAAGGACACTAGCCAGCCGATGAAGGCGGTCGCCGCCGTCACGAGAAGGAACAGCGAGCCCCACAGGTTCGCGGGCGTGAACCCGCCGGCAGCTTTCATGGACGACGCCATGAGTGTGGTGCAAGGGTGCGTGCGTGCGTCTAGGTGTAGGGCGAGATGCGATGCTGCAACACGATGCGCGAGCACGCAGTTGGGGAGAGTGATGAGCGGTGGTGGGCGTCTACACTGTAGTTGGGCCGGTGCGCAGCAGCAGCGAGGTCGTCGATTAATGAGAGTGCGGGAGCGAGGTCGTGGGGTGGGGGCAGCCGAGCTGGTCAAGCGAGTGCAGGCAAGCCCGACGCCGCACACTTGGTCTGCCTCTACCCCCCTCCACCGCCATTGCCCACGGCAGGATCACATCGCCATGGCCGTACCGAGCAGGATGCTGCAAGTGGCAGTGCGCCGTCTATAATCGCTCGAGCGTAGGAAAGCAGGGTCGAGGAGGTGTGGCGGTGGCCGAGCTCGGCGCGGAAAGTGGCGCCCGCTTGTGCGGCGCCGTGAAACGAGAGGCGAGAAACGAGCGGCGGCGGCCCGCGTGACCTCACGCCGTTTCGCGACACGTTCTCGCGCCCCGGTGCGAGACACTTTTGCTCAGCGTGTCGACGACGTGCTCACACTCCCTCAACCACGCGAACCACATGAAACGAAGCCAATGAACCCGCCATGTCGGCCCGCTCGCTCGCGTCGGCCAACCGCGACGCCGTCCCGACCCTGCACGTCCGCGCCGTGCGCGCCACCTCGCACGGCACCCTCGTGAGCCTGCCGACAACCAGGGAACCCAATGATCACCCGAAGGTCAAGCGCGCCCTGCGCAAGTCCGGGTTCGCGCGCCCGCTGCCCGGCTCGCTCTTCGCCGCCGCCGCTGGTGCGAGCCAGGAGGCCGACGGCGACCGCCTGTCACTCGGCCTCATGGGCTCGCGCGCCGGATCCTTCGCCTCGGTCGCGCCAACCCCGCCATCGCCCTCGGCATCGTGCGGCGCCGGCGCACTCGAGATGCCCCCGCTGCGCGCGCTCGCGGGTCCGGCCTCCCCGCTCGGCTCCTCCAACTCGCTCGCACCCACTAAGCCCATGTCGCGGCTCGACCGCATGCGCGCGATCCGGTCTCCGATGCCCGGGAGCACCGGGTCCATGCGCCGCCTGATCCCGCACGCGCCTGCCGGGCTGGCCGAGGATGAACGCGCCGCGCCGTCGACCCGCTACGCGTCACCGGGCACCAAGGCGCTCTCCAACGCGCCGACCGCGAAGCCGCCTCCACCACCTCTGACCTCGCCGCCTCCACCACTCCCGCTCTCGCCCGCACACGACCCGCAACGACCCCGCTCGCCCGCGCCGCCGCGCGTCGCGGCTCATCCGACGCACGGGCCGGCCAGCGCGACCGCGGTCCCGACTAAGCTCAAACCCGTCGTGTACATCCGCGGCCACGGCACCACGTCGCCCGCAACTCCAAATGCGGCATCACCCGTCGCCGTCGTCCCCGCCGCCGAGCTTCGCCGAATCTACCGCCCGCGCCGCCACTTTCGCGTCGTGCTGCACCCGCGTGAGCGGGCGGCGGCCAAGTCCGCCTCCTCGGCGGCTGCCCTCTCTATCGACGCGCAGCCCGAGGCGCCGGGCAGTGAGGATGGCGACGGCGACGGCGAGACCCCGCCCGATGCGGGCTCGCAGACGGGCAGCTCGCGCACGAGCCACAGCAAGCAGCCCGGCGGGCCGCACCACGGCGGGCGCGGGTCGAATGCGCACCGCGCCGGGCACCACGGCCACCGGACGCGGCAGGGCGGGGGTGCGGCTGCCGGGGCGGCGGGGACCAACGGTGCCGACGGTTTGGTCGTCGGCCGGCCCGTCCAGGTCAACACGCTCAAGGAGATGGCCGAGAAGCTGCTCCAGTACCGCCGCAGGACCAACTACATGGCGTGGCGCAGCTCTAAGAGCGCGCGGTCCCGACGCGCCGCCGAGACGAGGAGGCGGAAGCTCGAGAATCTGCGGATCGAGTACGGTGCTTGTGGTGAGGGGTGAGGGTGAGGGTGGCGAAACTGACGCGGGACGGCGGGTAGGATCATCACCAAGACGCGCCTGGTCCGCGACATTCACGCGCGCTACGAGAAGCTGTACGTGTCTCGTCCGCACGGCACGAGTGCGTGGACTGACGCCTGAAAGTAGTGAGGTAATGCGGCGAGAGCTTCGCCAGCTGCACCAGGAGACGGCCGACAGCATCGCACGTACATCTCTCACCCCAGTCCGCTCATCCCTAAACTGACCTCATGCGAGCGTAGAACGCGCGCATGACGTCGGCGCTCAACGACCTGGCGCAGCAGGACAAGTCGCTGTTCGAGCTGCGCTCGCGTCTGCGCGCCGAGCAGCTCGAGGTACAGCGCGAGTGCGAGGACATCCGCGTGCGCGCGGCGAAACGGATCCGCGAGCTGCGTCAGGAGTGCCAGGTGCGGCACACGGACCTGGCCGAGCTGTCGCGCGCCATCACGGAGCTGCACGAGCTCAAGAGGTGCCTGACCGAGGATCCGGGGTTCCTCGACGCGCAGGCGGCGCCGCTCGTCGGCGCGATTGACGCGATCCAGTCGCGCGCCGACGCCCGCAAAACCGACCTGGACGCGCAGTGCGCGCGCGTCGAGGGCCAGGCCGACGCCGAGATGCGCGAGGCGATCAAGGCGTACGTCCGCATCGAGAACAACGACGGCCTGCGCGAGTACTTTGAGCTCGTCACCCAGCCGCTGTACGTGTCGCAGTGCCGCATGGCAAGAGAGCGCGACAAGCAGGCCCGCGAGCAGGACGACGCGAGGGCCCAGATCGCCGCGCTCGAGGAGCGGCTCGCGGAGCTCACAAGGCGTAAGGCCGAGCTCAAGGCGCCCAAGCGCGCGGCCAGGCTCGCGGCGATGCAGCGGCACCGCGCGTTGCTCGAGCGACCGCCATCGGCGGTGGTGCCCGAGGACTGGGCGGGGCAGTCGGCAGCGGTTCAGGTCGGAGCAGAGTGAGGTAAAACAAGTGGATCTATACATGGGGTCAAAATGGTCATATCACGCGACGCTGAGGCCGACGAGGGCGACGACGCGCTTCAGCTCGGTGCGGCCGTTCGCGATGAGCGTGCGGATCTTCTCCGTGTCCGTCTCGAACCGCGTGCGCTCAAACTCGCCGCGGATCCACTTGCGCATCTCGTCGCGCGTGCCGCGGTCCTGTAATGCTGTGGTACAGATTTCGGTGAGGAGCCGGTACGGTGGCTGGTCGAGGAGGACGAGCGCGTACGCTTGAGGTGGCGGAGGTAGTTGCGGTACAGCGCGAGGGCCTGTGACCGGAGAATGAACTGAAGGAGGACTCTAGCGTCAGCCAACAGCCTCTATGAGAGCGCGGTCGGGCGAACACGGACGTGGTTGAGGGTCATGTTCGCGGCGGGCGCGGGCCGGCCAAGTGGCGGCGGGCCAACGCGCACGGCCGTGGCCATGGTGCGGGTAACTGCATGCAATAGATTCATGGTGGCGGTAAGATGCATAGACGGGGAGAGAGGGAGATGAGGTGCGAGACAGACGCGATGGGGCTCGCGACGATCGCGGCAGCGCGCGGCGGAGACATCAGGTGATGGCGGGTGACCTAGTTTGGATCGCTTTTTCGGCCTCGCTGGCCCGGGCGTTCACCATGAGCGCCGCCATTGCGATCGCGCGCCGACCATCGTATCGCACACCTGCCGCGCGAGAAGGTGGGCACGCGCCGCTCTACTGCCCGCAAACCATGTATCATCGCCGTGTCTAACCGCGCCGCCCCGCCCGCTGCCATGTATCTGCTGCTGCTGCTCCGCCACGACGCCTACACCAACGCGTAACCGCCACGCTTCTTGCTGCTCCTGCTCCTGCTCCTGCTGCGCCGCCTCGCAACCCGCCAGTGTGTGTCCCGCCACCACCGCCACCATGATCTCGCTCCGCTCGACGCTCATGGCCCGCACGTCGCGTGCGCTGGCCACCCGCATCGCCGCGCCGTCGGCCGCGCTGTCCACGTCGCGCGTCGCCCGCGGCATCTACTCGGACCGCGAGGGCGCCGTGCCGCCGTCCATCTACAACCGGTTCGCCGACCCGTACCAGATGGAGGTGCGCGAGTACAAGGGCAAGGCGCTCGACAAGGCCGCCGAGATCCTGCTGCTCACCGAGCTGTTCCGTGGCATGTACCTCGGTGCGTTGCCTTGATCTGTTGCTGCTGCTCCCGCTGGGTCCACTCACTTCCCCCCACACGCGCGTCCAGTCCTCGAGAACTTCTTCAAGCCGCCATACACGATCCTGTACCCGTTCGAGAAGGGCCCGCTGTCGCCCCGCTTCCGCGGTGAGCACGCCCTGCGCCGCTACCCCTCGGGTACGTCTTGGTTCCCGCTGCAAGCGCTGAATCGGGCCAAACTCACGCGCTCTCCTTCTCGATTGTAGGCGAGGAGCGCTGCATTGCCTGCAAGCTCTGCGAGGCCGTGTGCCCCGCCCAGGCCATCACCATCGAGGCCGAGAACCGCCCCGACGGCAGTCGCCGCACCACGCGCTACGGTACGTTCGTATTCGCAAGAGCGAGCCGAGATCACCACTAACGCATCTCGCGATGTGCACACAGACATTGACTGGACCAAGTGCATCTTCTGCGGCTTCTGCCAGGAGGCGTGCCCCGTCGACGCCATTGTCGAGGGCCCCAACTTCGAGTACGCCACCGAGACCCACGAGGAGCTGCTCGCCAACAAGGAGAAGCTCCTCGCCAACGGCGACAAGTGGGAGGTCACCCTCGCCAACAACATCCGCAGCGAGCACGTCTACCGCTAAGCGCGATATCGTGATGGCCGCGGCGGCGACGATCGCCGAACCCTCCTACCTCTACCCTACCCACACCCCTATCCCTCCTCGCCCGGCTGCGCCTCGCCCAAGGCTGGCCCTCTCCTCCTCCCCCCTCTGCACCTTGGTATACATGTTTTGTGAACGTTGATGTGTACGTTGGGGTGCAGGTGCCGGCGGAGTTCCGAGTCGGCGTGCAGGTCGGCGAGTTGACGCGGCCACTTGCCGATCTCTGATCGACCGGGCCGACTTTTCCGAGAAAGCTTTCCTGCTCAGCCCTCGGCCCCGGACTTGACGACGGCGGAGGCCTGGCCGACCGCTCTCTCTCTCCTCCGAAGCGCTTTGCTCTCGGAAACCCATGCATCATAAACCTCGTCGAACGCCTTGATCGGCGCCAAGCGGACGAAACCGGCCCGCCGCGACCGTTGCCGGGCGAGCTGTTCCCGTGCTCGCTCTCCCCCGCACGCCGGAACCTCTGCGACTACGCTCGTCTCCTCTCAACCTCGACTCTCTCTCTCTCTCTCTCTCTCTCTGTGCAGCTACGCACATCGCATCTGGTGATCGATAGCCGCACGCCCGAGGTCCGCCTCGCCATCTCATCTGGTCTAGCGCCGCCACGGCGCGCGCTCATGACCTCCGTTTGACCTCTACGCCGCGCTTGTAGCAGCCACGCTGATATCTTGCCATCGACGCCGCTGAGGCTGAAGCAGAACGGGTCCACTCGCAGGACCCGTCCCTGCCGTCGCCTTCAAGACGCTCGCGCTCCCCGTTCCGTGCACCACGACGACCAACCTTGTCGCTACCTCCTCGTCTTCCTCACCCGCTGTATCTCTCCCGGCCGCACCATCGTCCCGCCGCCGCTCACCCTGACCGCTCCGCCCACCCGCCTCCGGCCGCCGTGATGCCCCGCGGCGCGTCCGATGCCGTTAACTACCTCGGCAAGCGCAAGCTCGCGTCACCCTTCATCGGCGCCTTCCAGCTCGCCGGCTATGTCGTCGGCATCGTCGTGTCAGGCGAGTTCTTTGGCTGGTCCGCCGGCCTGCTGCTCGGCTGGTCCAACATGGTCGTGGCCACGGTCCTCGCCACTGTCATGTACTCGGGCCTCGTCTTCAGCGTGTGCGAGATGTGCTGCGCCCTGCCGTTCGCCAGCGGGCCCGCCGCCTTCGCGCAGGTCGCCATGAACTCGGCCGCCGGCGCCATCACCGGCGGCGTCTACGCCGCGAGCTACACGCTCCTCGCCGCCACCGTGCTCCAGACGCTCGGCACCTTCGCCGCCATCGTGATACCCGGCGGCGAGTCGGTCCCCGTCGTCGTCTACTGGCTCGCCCTCTCGCTCGTCGTCCTCGCCGTCCACTGGCGCCCGACGCGGCTCTTCAAGCTCGTGTTTGTGCTCTCCGTGTACTGCTGTGCGCTCCTCGTCACCTACCTCGCCCTCACGCTCATCATCACCCCCGCCAAGCAGCCGGCGTTTGCGGCCACGCCGTCGCTGGGTAACGTCCCGCTCGTCGCGCCTGGGCTCTCGCTCGGCGGCGTCACGCGCGCGTTCCCGTACGCTGCATGGTACGCTTGCCCGCTCCTGCGCTGTGCAGGACCACGCTGATCTCCTCTGGCGCGTATAGGCTCTACGTCGGCATCGAGTCGTTCCCGACGGCGTCCGAGGAGGCGCGCAAGATCTTCCGTACCGCGCCCAACGCGGCGCTCTACTCGTTCTTCATCATCGCCTTCTTTGCGCTCAGCCTGCTCGCGACCGCGCCCGAGACCATGTTCCCTGACGCGTCGAGCACGCCGTCCGCGGCCGCCGTCGCTGGTTTCCGCGCCGCGCAGTTTGCCGATTCGAACCACCCTCTTTTCGACCATGCCCTGTACCTCGTGTGCACGCGCCTGCCGAACCCGTCGGCGACCTTCTGCCAGGCCGACCCGAGCAGCCCGCACTCGACGTTCCTCCACGCGCGGTCGCCCGCGATGCGCATCATCGTCGCCGTCGTCGTGCTCCCGCCGCTGTTCCTCTCGCTCGTCGCCGGCGTGTACGCGGCCGCGCGCCACGTCTACACGCTCTCGCGCGCGGGCGTCCTGCCGACGCGCATCTCGCGCACCGGCCTCCACGGATCCCCGCTGCTCGCGACCGGGCTCACGTGCGCCATGGCCATGGTCGTGGCTGCCGTCCTCAACGCTGTCCCGTCACGCGACCTCCCGACGCCTGGGTCCGTCAGCGTCGAGGCGCACGGCACGGATCTCGGGGTTCCGACGGTGCGCGAGGTGCTCGACGGCAGCACGCGCGCGGCGGCGGTCAGCGCGGTGCTTCCCGTGTACTGCCCGAACATCGACGCAAGCACGTCGCTCGCGATCCTGCAGTTTGCCGTGTGGCTCGCGTGTACGAGCTACGTGCTGGAGTTGGCGAGCTACATTGCCCTGTACTTTCGCCTGCCGACGCTCCCGCGGCCATTCGCGAGCCCGCTCGGTTTAGTGGGAGCGTGCGTCTCGCTGACGATCGCGGTCATGTTCGGCATGGTCGGACAGCTCGTGCAGCAACCCGTCTTCTACGCGGTGATCCTCGGCGTCATGGCCGCGATCGTCGGCCTCTCGATCGCGTACTGGCACCTCGTCGCGCGCGCACGCATGGCCGAGTCGCCCGAGAAGATCTTCATCCGGCACCAGATCCAGACGCTGTACGGGCGCCGCCGGCCGGTCCTTCCAACGACCTCGTCGCCGCCGTCGTCGCACGGCGGCGCCGTGGACCCGCGCGGCGGCGTCGCTGGTGGGCCAGCCGGCGCGTTCGGGTTCGGGTTCGGCCTTCTGCCAGATGCGACGCAGCCCGTCCGCGAGCTCGGCGATACCACGACCGCGCGGCTCCCGCCACAGGCGACGCTCCTCTCGCCGTCGCTGTCCGTCACGGTCCCGCGCCCGCACTCGACGTCGCCCGAGCTGCGGTACCACGGCGGCGACCAGCCGGGCACCGCGCTCGCGTCGCCCGTCCACCTCCCGCCGTCCGCGTTCCCGCCGGGCACCGTGCTCATGCCATGGAGCGCGCAGCAGCTCGGCGGGTACACGATTCTCGGCGCGACCGGGTCGCCGGCTCCCGCGGCGCCGAATCTACTCTCGCCGACTGCGGCGGCCGTGGGCGCGACGCCGCCAGAAACACCAACAACGCCGGCGTCGCTCGGCCTCCCACTGCTCGTCACCACGGTCAACGGGTACCCCGTCGCGTCGCCGTTCGTCATGTTCAGCGGACCCGACGGCCAGCCGCCAGTACCCGCGCTCGACCCGGCCGTCCTCGCGGCTGTCGCTGCGGCCGCGGCAGTAGCTGTCGGCGCGCCAGCACCACCACCACCACCACCACCACCAGCAGCAGCGGCACTCGTTGGAGAAACCACGGCGATCACGACCGACTCGGGCGTGTCCGACGTCGCCGCGCAGTCGCGCACATCCACTACGCCGCCATAGCGGCACCAATTTTGAACATATATACACCTTGATACACAGCACGTGCCACGCGTCGCAATGCCGTGAGGGCTGGATCTGCGAGGTTCGCGGCCGTCGGAAGAATGCGAGCGAGCACGCGAGGTGAGGCAAGGCGAGGGTTGTCTCGCGCGTCGGCAAAGCTCAAGTGGTCGAGGCCAGCCGTGATGCAACGACGGCAGCCAAACTCGCGTGCGCGAGGAGGAGGATGTCGGTGCTGCTGTCTCGGGTCTGAGCGGGCTGCTGCCTCGGCGGCCTTGGCGTCGGCCTCAGGCCTCGGGCATCCTCGCTCTCCCACACTAGTCTGGGTCCCTAGACTATTGACAGCAGCGACGAGATCGCGCTTCCACGTACGTCGTTCGTCTCGGGGACCGGATGGTAGGGCAGCCTGCTCCCCGCAGCGGCTGCTGGACGCGGCCAGGGCCTCGGACGCGCCGCGACGCGCCCGCTTCCCCGCGACGGGGCACAAGGGGTTGCAAAGCTACGCTTAAGCTCTGGCCGCCTGCGCCGCAATGCCCGCGACAAGGGTTTTTCATCACGAGCCGATTTTTGTTGGCGGCAGGCGGTGGCTCGGCTCAGCTCGGCTCGGCTGCTCACCCACGCACCACGGCGTGCCCTTCATGTATCTTACGTTGTAACCTGGCGCAACCAGTCCCTGCCAACGACCGCTATACCCTCCCCGAACCTCGCCCCCAGATGGCAGGGCTCGCGCACCACGACGAGGACCGTCACGACGCCAACTACCTCGACAAGCGGAAGCTCGGCCGCCCCTTCATTACGACGCCGCAGCTCGCCGCCATCATGTTCGCCAACATTATCACGGGCCAGTTTACCGGCTGGAACGTACGTTGCTTCGAGTTCTTCGAGAGGAGGAGAGTGCTCACCCTCGTGTTTCTCCACAGGTCGGCCTGCTTTTTGGGTTCTCGAACATGGTCGTCGCGAGCGTCATCGGCGTCGTCCTCTTCATCTGCGTCGGGTTCAGCGTGTGCGAAATGTGCGCCGCGCTGCCCTTCGCCAGCGGGCCCGCCGCGTTCGCGCAGGTCGCCATGAACTCGGGCGCCGGTGCCGTCACGGGCGCCCTCTACGCACTAACCTACACGCTCATGGGCGCCTTCATCATGCTCAACGTGACCAGCATGCTCACCATCGCGCTGCCGTTTGGCGAATCGGTGCCCGCGCCCGTGTACTGGATCGTGATTGCGGCGTTCGTCCTCGCGCTGCACTCGCGCCCGCCGCTCGCCGTCAAGGTCGTTACCGGGCTCGCCATGTACTGCCTCGTCATCGTCATTGCGTACCTGGTTCTCGCTTTGTTCGGGCGCTACGACGGCGCCATGCAGGCCACCTCGGCGACGGGGGCGGCCGCGACCTCGCTTTCGGTCGCTGACCGCTTCTCGTTCAACGACGTGTCCTTTTCGGGCGTCATCCTCGCGTTCCCGTTCGCCATCTGCTCCTTCGTCGGGTTCGAGGTCTTTCCCGTCGTGTCCGAGGAGACCAAGACCATTCACCGGTCCGCACCGCGCGCCATGGTCAGCACGCTGGTCGTAACCATGGTCGCCGCCTTCACCATGATCCTGACGGCGCCGCCGACGCCCGCGACGCTCGGCACGCAGCCGCCGAACGCGGCCCCGACGTTTGCGCAGTCGGGCCACCCCCTCTTTGATCACGCCCTCGACATCCTGTGCTCGCGGCTGCCCACCGCCGCGGCCGCCGAAATGTGTTTCCCGGACCTGTCGGACCCGCGCGGCGCGTTCCTGCACCAGCGCACGCCGACCATGCGCCTCGTCGTCGGGTTCACGCTGTTCCCGCCGTTTCTGCTCACGCTCCTCGCCGGCACCTTCACCACGGCGCGACACGTCTACACGCTCGCGCGCGCCGGCGTCCTGCCGACGCAGCTCGCTATCACCACCCGCCGCGGCGCGCCGCTCCTCGCGACCACCGTCACCAGCATGGCGGGGATGGTCGTCGTCGGGCTCGTCAAGGCGCTGCCGTCCCGCGATATCAGCCAGCTCGGCGCGAACCGCGGCGCGACCGCTGACGACAAGTCGCCCGACGCGCACGCCGGGTCCGCGGCCGGGAGCATGGGCCCGATCTACTGCCCCGACAACGACGTGACGACGGCGCTCCTGCTGTGGGTCGTGTGCACGTGGGTGTGCTGCGTGAGCTACATCTTCGAGCTGATCAGCTTCCTGGTGATCCGGCGCCGCCTGCAGACGCTGCCGCGCCCGTTCGTCTCGCCCGTCGGCGTCCCCGGGGCCGTGCTCGCCCTCGCCATCGTGCTCGGACCCGGCATGATCGCGCCCGTCCTCATCGAGCCCGTCTTCATCGTGATTCTGCTCGGCACGCTGTTCGTCCTCGCCGCCATCGCGTCCGCGTATTGGCTCCTCGTCGCGCGCGCTCGCATGGCCGACTCGCCCGAGAAGCTCTTCATCAGGTACCAGCTCCAGCAGCTGTACGGCCGCCCGCGCGCAGGGCCTATCACTTCTACGTCCGTCGTCCCGCCGCTCCCGACCGCCCCGCTGCTGCCCGGCGCTCGCGCGTCCGCAACATCAACTGAGCGACCGTCGTCCGTGACGGGGCTCGCGTCGACCGTCTACGGCGGCACTTCGACCACTGGCTTCCGCGCCGCGTCCGCGCCGCTGGTCCGACGCCCGTCCGCGACCCTCCCTTCGCCCACGCGTCGCACCGCTCCGCCATCGCCGCCGCAAGCAGCGTGGTGGAACCCGCTCCAGTGGCTCCCCGGCCGCACATCGGCCGACGAGAGCGGAGCAGCAGGCCGCCCGGGCGCGATCTCGCCACCACGGCCCGGCTGGTACCGCGGCCGCCGCGGGCGGACAGCCGACGGCCGGCCGTTCTCAACGCGCGGAATTCTCTCGGAGGACGACGAGTTTGCCGACGAGAGCGCGGCGCCGCCAGAAGCTGAGCCGGCGGCGGCAGTCACGCAGCTCGCGAGCGACGAGATGCTCAAGTCGGCGTCGTCCATGGACTCGCTGGTCGAGTCTGTCTCCGGAGGTGAGCGGTGGCGGGAGGAGTAAAAGTTGTGGGCGTGCTTCAATTGCGTGTGTGTATAGAATATCAACAGTCTGTTCTCCCTCCTCCTCGCTTCATCACCTTGGCTGTGCGCTCGCGACCGCGGCCGTGGTCGCTGGATCGGCGGTGACCGCGACGCTGCGCCGGCGCGACGTGGCGAGCATATCGTCCTACACGAGACGCAGATTAGCCCATCGTCGCGTCAGACTGAATCACGTCGATTTCGTACCTCGTACTCGTACAGCCGGACCACGGGCAGCGGCGTCGTTGACGGTTCTGGGAGCGTGGTCCCGTCGGCGGGCCGGACGTGCGGACCCGTCAGCCGGACGTAGTCGTCCATGGAGATGCGGCCCGTGGCCGGGTCGACGCCAGCTGCCGCGTACACCTTGTCGAGGAGTTGCTACACATTCCACACGATCAGCTACGCGTCGCCGCCACCGTAACCACCGCGGCCACGCACCAGCGGGAAGATCGGGTCCGCGACCAGCGTGTGGGTCAGGATCCGCGCGAGCTCGGCCTGCGTGACGCTCCCGCCAAACACCTGGAACGCCTTGGCGAGCCCGTGCCGCGGGTTCCGGTCGCAGCAGCACAGAAGCGCAAAGTCGAGCGCGTCCATGGTCTCGGCGGCGGCGTCCACGGCCGTCGTCGAGCCCATTGCGGACTTGGGTTTGTCGGCCGACACGGGAGCGGGAGCAGTGGTAGCCTGCGACTGCGCTGAATCGACGTGGTCGGCCGTGGCCGTGGCCGCCGGCTCGGTGCTGGACGCTGGAGCGGGGGCGTCGGCGGCCGGAGGCTCGGTGGCCGCGGTCGGGGACGCGTGGCCATCGACCGCGTCCGCTGTGCCGTCGCTGGGCGGCGAAGCGTACGGCTCGCTCGTCGCCGACCGAATCGCAAACGCGTCTAAATGTCCTCAAAAGTCAGTTCGAGGTCCCCACCACGCACGCGCACCTAAGTGTACCGAACAGCAGGTGCTTGACCTTGAGCGCGCGATTGAACCCGCGCGACCCGGTCGACTCGCCGAGGTCGTCGTTCTCGAACCACAGCTTGGTCGACATGAACGTGTCGCGGGTCCACGTCCACCCGTGGGGGTTGTTCGCGGCGACCTCGTGGAGCGCCGCAATCTGCGCGGAGGGCGCGGGCAGCACGCGTGTCGCGAACAGGATGAACTTGCGCCACGACACGAACCCCGTGTCGTGCGGGTCCAGCGCGTTCATGATCTCGGCAAACGTCTCGCTCGGGTGCAGCAGCGAGTTCGGGAGGTACTCGAATCCCGTCTAGCGTGGGCGGGTCAGTGCGCTGGCCGTGGTGGTAGGGGTGGTGGCCACGTACCGGAATCACCGTGAAGCGGTGCATGAGGTCCGCAAACTGCCGCGACGTGAGCATGCCGCCGCGCGCAATCGCGCGGAGCTGGACGCTCATGTTGGCGAGCTGTTGGACCGTGAACCGGTCGGGGTCTATGCGCGCGAGGCGGGCATGGTCAGCGGGCGACTCCACGATGCAACAACAACGAGTGAAACGTACACATGGTCTCGGTCGGACTCGGCGGCCGAGGCTCGGGCTCAGGCTCGTACGTGAGCGACGCGTAGTCGACGGCAAACTCCTGGCCGTTGAGCAGCAGCTCGTTGGGCAGCTTGAGCTCGAGCTCGATGGCCTGCTTGATGAGCTGCACCACCTCCTTGATGGCGGCCATCTCGCCCTTGAACGACCCCGATACGCACTCGTCGAGGTACGTGAACACCTCGACGGCGCGCGCGCGGATCTCGCGCAGGTGGTCGCACCCGACCTCGACGATCCGCGTCAGCCGCGCCTGCACCGTCGCCAGCTCGAGCTGCAGCGCCTGCGTGTACTCGGGATTGAGCTCGACCTCGGCCTTTTCTTCCGTCCCAGGCGCGCCGGCCGCGCCCGCCGGGGGCACGACCGCGGGAGCGGCGGGAGCGGGTGCGCCGCCCTTGGCCGCGCCCGCCGTGCTCGCAGCTCCGGCACCGCCGGCCCCCGCGCGTCCGCTGTCGCGCTTCCCGCCACCGCCAGCCGCCGCGCCACCACCGGCACCGCCGTCGCGGCGCGTCTTGCTGTCCTCCTCCTCGAGCCCGTTGAGGAAGTTGAACGCGGTCTCGACGGCGCGGTACAGGTCGACAAACATGAGGTTCTCGGGGTTGTCCTCGTTGGCAATAGACGCGAGCTTGGGCAGGCCCATGAAGCTGCCGGCCATGCCCGCGGCACCGATTCCGCCGCCGATCCCGAGCGTGGCGCCCGTGGCCGACGTCTGCCGGCGGCCCTTGGCGGCGGCCGCGGCCGCGCTCCCGCCGCCGCCCGCGTTGTCGACGGCCAGGACCTTGTTGACCTTGGTTCCCGCGCTCTGCTCGCGCTTGATGTTGAGCATGGACGGCGACAGCTTGAGCGGGTTCTCGGCGGTGGCGGGCGTGGGTTTGGGCAGGACGCAGGTGCGCAGGGTGGCGTCGTCGATGAGCAGCTGCTGCGTGTCGCGGGCGTAGTCGAGGAGCAGGTGGCGCGTCATGAGGAACCGGTCGAGCTCGCACTGCATCATGGCTATGTACACGTCGGTCACGAGCAGGTAGTGGTCCTCGACAAAGTGGCTCGTGATGATGGCGGTGCGCTCGGCCTCGGCCTGCTCCTTGCGCTCGTCGCTGATGGCCCACAGCTTGTCGCGCATGTCCTCGGTGCGGTGGTGCAGCTCGGCTTTCGCCTCGGCATCGCCGCGCAGGTCGTCTTCCAGCAGGTTGAAGTCGTCCTGGAACGACCGCAGCACGTCCTGCTTCGAGTCGGGCCGCGTCACGTACTTTTCAAAGTGCCGCTTCACGTCGTGGAAGTACACGAGCAGCGTCTCGCGCTCGCGCCGCAGCGAACGGAACAGGAACTTGAGCGTGTTGGTGAAGGCCGTCTCGATCACGGCCCACTCGTCCGCCAGAACGTGCAGCAGCCGCGGCGACGGCTCGCGCTTCGTCTCCTTGGCGGGCACCAGCGCGGTCGTCGCGGTACCAGCAGCTGTGGCCGAGGCCGCGTTCGGGTCGCCTGCGTTGCCGCCGGCGCCATCGGGAGCCACGACGACGGGTACCGCAGCCGCCGTCGCTGCCGGCTTGGCCGCGTCGCCAACGACCGCTGGAGCCGCCGCGCCACCAGCCGCGGGGTTGGTCTTGCGGTCTCGCGCCGAGGACGAGCGCGACTTGGCCGACGCGACGCGGGACGACGACCTCTTCTCGTCGCCGACGCCGCCGCCCGGGCTCGTAGTCGATCCCTTTTCGCCGGTCGCCGACGGCGGGGGCGGGGACGTGGCGCGCTGCTGCTGTTGCTGGGCCTGCTGCTGCTGGAGTTGTTGCTGGAGCTGGAGTTGCAGCTGCAGCTGCTCCTGCGCGGCCATGGCCTCCTCGAGCAGCTTGATCTTCTTGTTGCGGACCTCCATGACGGGCTTCTCGAGCAGCGCCCATGTCGCGTCCAGGGTCGTGTTGGCGCTCACGATCTAGGATGACGAGGTGGGTTAGTGACGACGGCGGGTGGAAGGAGGGAGTGAGGACGGACCGAGAGGTTGCTGAACCGCGAGTACCACTCGATGAGCCGCGGCTCCTCCTCCTCGAACAGCGCGACCTTGAGGTGCACCTGGCTCTCGTCGTGTGCGTCGAGCGGGACGAGGCGCTCCTACACACCACGCAGTCAGGACCCACGCATCCCACACTCGCAACACTGCTCCGTACCATCTTGTTCATGGGCGGCTTGCTGAAGTCGATGTGGTACACGGTCCCGTCCATCGGGTCGACCCGTCGTCCAGCCGCGCGCTTGAATGCGACCGCGTTGTCGACCTGCAGCAGGATGACCACGTCGAAACAGCTGAGCGGCGCCGCGTTCCCCGCATCGCTGCCGCCCGCGTCGGGCGTGATAAGCGACTTGCGCTTGCTGGCGCTGTCGGCGGCCCCACTGGCCATGAGCCGTGACGCGCCCGCGGACGACGGCGACGGGCCGAGGTTCACGGAGCTCGCTCCGGACGCGCCGTGGGCCAGGACCGCGGCGGCGCCCGCGGACGACGAGAGAGCGGCGGAAGCCGAGCCGGCCGCGGCGCCCGAGGACGAGTTGGCCGCCGTTGTCGAGGTGCTCGCTGCCGCGCCTCCGCTGGCGCTGCCCGGGATCCGCTTGATGTTCCCGGGCTTGACAGGTTTCGGCTCCTCGTACCCGGTGAGCTCGCGGTCGAGCATCTGGGCCTGCGCGCGTGTGCGCGGGAACCCGACGAGGATCCACCCTGGCGCGTTGGGCGCAGACGACAGCGCGCGGAGGCGGTGCACGACGAGGGCGACGACGGTCGCGTCGTCGAGGTCCGACCCCGCGACGAGCGCGTCGCGCGCGCGCTGGCCGAGGGCGACGAGCGTCGGGTCCCACGTCGATGACGGCATGCGCGCGGCCGTCTGCGCGAGCTTGATGGCGCCGTCGACGATCGACTCGATGCTCAGGACCGCCACGTCGAAGAGCGAGGCGAGGTGCGTGGCGAGGGAGGATTTGCCGCTGAAGGGCTTGCCCAGCAGGCACAGCTTGAGCGGGAAGGGCGGCAGCCGGTCGCGCGTCCCCGCGTGGTCCATGCCGAGCGAGTAAGACAGGATGTGCGACACGATGTTGCCAAGCGTCACGTTCGTGTTGGGCGGTGGCGGGGTCCTACATCGCGGTGCGGGGGTCAGTACTCGAAGCTCAAATGTCTGCAAGGGTCCGCGTACGTCTGCTTGTACGTCCACCCGCCCGCGCCGGCGAGGTACTGCTCAAACTCGTTCTCGTCGAGCAAGCGGATCGCGTCCTCGGACATCTCGGGCGGCGCGTCGGGTGCCGCGACGCCGGGCGCGAGGACCAGCGCGGTGCCGGAGTCGCCTTCCTGGACATCGAGGGTGATGCGGTCCTGGGCCGGGTCCGTGATGTACTTGGGCACGACGGGCTTGGCGTTGACGAACAGCGTCTTCCACTCGCGCATCAGCGGCGCGGGGACGGTGCCGTCGTTGAGGTCCATGTAGTCGACGACCTGTGCGCCCGCGGCGTTAGAAGTCGTGAGGGAGCGGGGTCAGCGTGGCCAGCGTACCTTGAATGCGAGGTCGAGCAGTTCGTGCACGATCTGCTTGCCCATGGCGAGGTGCTTGGCGTGCTTCTCGGCGGCCTTTTTCGCGAGCACGTCGCGGTACTGCTGCGTGAGGAGCGCGGCCTGGTGCGCGTACGCGGCGCGCATCCGCTCGCTGGACTCGAACTCGCGCCTCAGCGCGTCCTCGTAGTCGCGCTGCCGCTGCTCGGCGTACTGCGCCTCGCGGACCTCGCGGTTGCACGCCATGACCTCCTTCTCGTGCCTGACGGCGTGCAGCTGGCGCGCGATGCGGCGCTCGTGCTTGGACTGGCGCGCGAGGCGGGCCAGGAGCGCCGTCTCGGCCTCGGCGGCGAGCCGCGCGGCCTCGGCCTGCTGCTGCGCCAGCAGCTTGCGCCGCCGCTCGCGCTCGCGCTCCTTGCGCAGCGCGTCCTCCTCGGCCTTGCGCGTCTTGATCCGGTGCAGGTAGTCGGCCGAGTCGCGCTGGACCCGGTCCGACGGGAACTCGGAGCGCAGCAGGTCCATGTGCTGCGCGTGGTCGAGCGGCGCGCGGACGCGGAGGAACGACTTGACGTCGCTAGGCGTGGGCGCGGGGGTAGGGTCGCCCGAGGTGCCGATCTGCGGCAGCGGCGCCGTCTTGCCCCCGGCGCTCTTGGGCGCGGCGCCGGCGGCGGCATCGGCGCGCGCGAGACGGGCTTCAAACTCGGACAGGCCCGCGAGCGGGTTCGGCTGTGGCGGGATGGGTGCGAGGACCGGTGCCGTCTATACGGCATGCGGTCGTTAGCTCGGGTCCGAGAGCTTGGTCGGGTCGGACCGCAGACTTACGGAAAGCGACTTGCCGCTCCCGACGCGGGACGGCGAGGATGGCGCCGCGGCTCGTTGCATCGTGTGTCTGTCCGTTACATGCACTGGTGTGTGTTGCTCGTCGAGCTGAATGCGAGGTTGGTGGTGAACGACGCGTCTCCGATTGCCCGACGCGTCGCGTTTCGGGTGAGCATGCGCGTCACGCCATTTCGCGACGCGTCTCTTTTTCACCTTCCCCGTCTCCCGCCGAGGTACAAAAGCAAGCCACGGTTTATATTTCCACAATCGATTCCCGTCGTCGTCAAGTACCAGTCGCACCTCGCTTACACGCCAAACGACCCCGCCGTCGCACCAGAGTGCACCTCGGCGCTGGCCGCGGACACCGTCGACGTCGTCGAGGACTGCGAGCCGGCAAGCGAGCGGGCGACCTGCGCTCCGCTGCTGCTCCCGCTGCACACGGACTCGAGGAGTTTGCACTCGGTGTCGGCGTCCGAGGTCGTCGTCGTGGTCCACGTTGCGCTACTGCTCGCGCTCGACCGTCGCACCTTACGCACCTCGCGCCGTGCCGCCGCCGTGTCGCGCACCCGCGAGTTTCCCAGCCCGGCATCGTGCCGCTGCCCGATCTTACTGCTGCGCTGCGGGCTGACGATGACGACGGGCGCCGAGGCCGGCTGCACCGTGAACGCGTCGGACGTGGTCGGCGTCGCGGGCAGCATCACGAGCGTCTTGGACGACGAAGACGAGCCCTTGCGCCGGCGGACGACGCGCGCCGACGACGGGCGTTTCTTGGGCGACACCGGTGCAGGCGAGGACGAGCGCGCGGGCGATGGCGGCGCGGGCGATGGCGGCGCGGACGGGGAGAGCGACGGGAGCGCGGCCGGGGTCAGCGCCGTGTCGTCGCTCGCAGCGACGGTGGGCGACGGCGGCGGCGAGGCGAGCGAGGACGCGGGGACCGAGGCGAGGAGGGTGGCGGCCGCAGAATCGACGAGCAGCGGCGCGGGTGCGGGTGCAGAGGCCGAGGCCTCGGGCGGCGGCGTCGGCTCCTGCGCGGGCGGAGAGACGGTGCGGACCGGGACCGTGTCCTCGGCCGTGGTGACGAGGGGAGGAAGGGTGATCGAGGCCGCGATAGGTGAGGGTGCGACAACAGGTACGGGAGCGGGCAGGCGCGAGGCGGCGGGACTCTGTTGAGGAGCGGTGGCTAGCGGCAGGGTCGTGGTGCCAGTCATAATCGCCTCCACGAGTGAGAACGGGCAGATGGAGTACAAGAAGTAAAAGTGCTGGGCGATTGAGCCCACGGCACCAGGCATGGTGGCGAGGCGCGTGAGCGACAGGGCGAGGGACGGGCGCGGCAACATCATGTCGATAGACGTGACCCAGGCGGCGGCGCTCGGGTACCCGGCCGGGACCGGGGAGCCGGTGGCCCGCATCCACGCCAGTCGGAAGAGTTGCACGGTCAGGAAAAGGCACGAGAGCAGGAAACCGACGGCTGCGCTCAGGAGTAGCGCCCCGCCGCCGGCGAGCGCAGCGACCGCAATTACAGCATAGTTACGCTTGACCACACGCGGTGGTGCGCTTGGTCCGCCCCGCTTCGCTTCCGCCGCGGCGGCGCGGACGGTGGCCGCGATGGCGGCCTTGATGCTCGGGGACACCGCGCCCGAGAGTTGGACGGCCGCCGCCGAGTTGACGGGTAGACCGACGCGGACCACGGATGCGGGCGGCGGCGGGATCCGCGGAATGGCGGCCGAGAGCGCGCGGACCGAGACCACGACGAGCGGCTGCTGTTGCTGCTGCCGCTTCCGCTGGAGGTGCACGAGCCCGACACCGAGCGACTCGGCGACACCGCTGTCCGTAGGCTTGTGCCCGATGCGGCCCGACTTCTTGACCTGCTGCTGCTGCTGCAACTCGAGCGCGGGCGTGTCCTTGCGCTGCTGCTTCTGCTTGCTGGCGAGCTCGACGGTGCCGCCGGGCAGGAGCTCGTACTCGAGGTCGCGCCACGCGACCGTCGATCCAGCGACGGCCCAGACATACGTGGCGAGCGCCGAGGCTTCGCGGACGGTCCACGCGCGCAGGAACGCGGGGAACGACATGTTGGCGTCCTTGCCCGCGACGTTGCGCGCGACGCCCCAGTCGGCAGTTAGCCACGCAGCGACATGGGCGAGCCAGGCAGCGGCGAAGGGTGGCGGCGGCACGCCAAACACGCGGGCGAGGATGCCGCGGAGCGCGAACGCGAAGATGGCCGAGAGCACGAGACACTCGGTGAGCGGCTCGACGGCGGTGGCGAGGCGGACCGTGTACTTGCGGATCCGTCCCCAGCGCTGGCGGCGGGCGAAAAAGTCGCGGGCGGGCATGCTGCCCAGCGTCTGCCACGCGCGGTCGGGCGTCATGGCGTGGCGCAGGCCGAGGTCCCAGATCGCCTGGCCGATCATGTTGTCCTCGGCCATGTACTTGGCGAAGCTGCCGAGCCCGCCACACAGCGCGAGGTCCGAGCGGCGGAACAACGTCGACTTGCCGATCACGCACGACGAGGGCGCCAGCCAGTTGATGCCGAGGTACAGCCGCGCGTGCGCCACGTTCAGGAACACGGCCTCGAGCTCGGCGCCGAGCGAGTGCGCGCGGATCCCGACGGGCAGGTGGTGCACGAGCCCGATGCGCGGGTCGAGGAGCGCCGTCACGCTGCGCCGCAGAGTCGGCGGGGCCACCCACACGTTGCTGTCGAGGACCCACACAATGTCGTGCCGCGCCGCCGTGTACCCGCGCAGCAGGTTGCGGATCTTTGGGTTGATGCCAATGTCCTGCTCGCCTACGCGATGCGGTGGTCAAGCGTCAGTTTGGTCTCAAAGGAGCAAGGGCAGGCGCAGCGTACCGACGTAGAGCTTGACGTCAAACTCGGCGGCGTACGTGTCCATGACGCGCTTGACGAGCGGGAGGACGGGGTCGCGGTCGTCGGCGACGCAGAAGATCATCTCGATGCAGTCGCGCGGGTAGTCGAGGTGGAAGCATGCATCGAGGTTGCGCTCAATGCTGCAGTCGATGCCCTTGAGCGGGCGCAGGATCGTGACCTTGGGCAGGCCGTGGTGGTGGTTGGGGTCGGACGGCTGCTGCTGCGGTCGTATACTACCACTCCCGCTGACGCTGCCCGCGCGGCTCCGCGGCCTGCTCGGCGGCAGCGTGGCGAGCGGCGGGTCTGCGGCGCAGTTCTCGGGGTTGTACTTGACGTAGCTAGATTCGGCGAGCGCGGAGGGAGTGAGTGTGGCGCACCACGTCGCGTTTCAGTCGTCCCGCCCGCGGAGGAAACGCACCTGGTGACGATGCCGGCCACCATGACCAGCACGCAGAACAGGTACCACACGGCGGCCACGGCGACGAGCAGGTCATCGGGCGGCCACAGCGACAGGTTGAGCGAGATGTCGACGAGGGCCATGGTCGCGGTAGTGGTCGCGATCGAGGGCGCGTCGCAGTGGGTGCAATGTATGGTCTAGCCGCGGCCGTAGTAGCTGCGATGGTGCATGCGCTTCGTATAAGTGGCGGCGGCGGTGGTCGCTGTCGATGGGAGAGAGCGGGCGGCGCGATGGACCTCTTCCACTTCCCCTTTCTCCTCGCAACGCTCGCGCACGCACGCGGTCGGTGTGGAGCGGATCGCGGGAGACGGTCGGCGGGCGCGATGAGTGTGCGCGGGAAAATGCGAGCGGTGCGCCGAAATGCGTGTTGTGCGATGCGATCGATGGTGGGGACGGTGCGCGGGCCCACGTTTCCAGTCGCGCTGGGCAAATCCTATGCTTCTGAGCTGCGAGTGGTGCAGTCGCTTCTTCTTCAAGTCGATTCGTCGCAGTACAAGTGTGATTCGAGAGCGGGCATCGAGTAGTGTGGCGCGACGCGTATATCACCTCGCCCAGCGCCAGCGCCAGCGCAACGCGGGCTCGATCGGGAGACGGTGCGCCGCGAACCACACCACGTCCGGCGGCTGCGGGGTGACCCGACTCCTTTGTGTGCACGCGACGCGCCGTCTCCCGGTAGAGCCGGCTTGGCGAGCCGGCGGAGGAGGGTGAGGGGAGGGGACGGAGACACCGGCGAGAGACGCGCCGGTCAGCGGGGCGTGAGACGCGCGCGCCCGCCACGTGAGGGGAGGGAGACGCGTTGGGTCAAAAAACGTGGCGCAGCAGGCGGACGGGCAGGTAAACCAAAAGATATTGTGAAAATGAGGGGGACAGCAAACAAGGCAGAGACGGGAGGAAGAATATACGACAAAGAGAAGGAGAGATCTTAGGCAGCGGACGCGGCCGAGACGGCGGCCATGGCCTTGCCGGCAAAGAACCGGACGTCGGCGTCGGCGTCGCCGCCGAGCTTCTGGAGGAGCGGCACGACGAGCTCGGCGACCTGGGCGGCGCGGAGCGTCGGGAGCAGCGCCTCGATGGCCTTGGCCACGTTGAACCGGATGTTGGGGATCGGGTCGTGCGCGAGCGTGGTGATGGAGGGCAGCACGGGGTCGCGCAGGAGCTCCTCGGACAGCGCGGGGGCGAGCGTGGTGAGCGCCATGACGGTGGTCATGCGGAACAGGTAGTTGGCGTGGGTGGTCATGCCCGTGACCTGCGGCAGCAGCACGTCGCGCGTCCAGTCGTTGCCGAACACGCGGGCGAGGTTGCGCAGGTTGACGCACGCCGCCTCGCGGATCGCGAACACGGGGTCGCCGAGCCACGTCATGCACAGCGGGCCGAGCTTGTCGTTGAAGAACTGCTGCCCGAGCTGCTGCGCGAGCAGCGGCATGTACTCGATGATGGCCGCGCGCACGCGCCACTGGCGGTCCTCGGCGAGCTCGACGATCGCGGGGAGCAGCGACTGCGCGAGGAACTCGATCCCGATCACGTGGTTGACGTGCTCGAGCTTGGAGATGAGGTTGAGGCGCACCTCCGAGAACTCGTCCTTGAGCAGCTGCAGGAACAGCGCGAGCAGGTGCTCGATGGTCGCGTCGCGGCCGAGGATCGGCGCCAGGCCCGAGATCTGCTGGGCAATGGCCGACCGCACGTGCTGGTTCGCGTCCGTGACGAGCTCCTTGACGCAGGGGACCAGCGCCGACAGGACGAGATCCGGGTCGTGCAGCTGCGCGGCGAACCCGGGCACCTGCGACGCGGCGGCGCCGCGCACCTCGGCCTCCACGTCGTGCAGCAGCGCCACAAACGAGTGGACGAGCTCGGGGTCGACGGCCGTGGGCGGGGCCACGATGGTCGGGGCCTCGGCCGTCGTGGGCGAGGCCGGGGCGGCGGCGCCAGCGGCGCCGGCAGTGCCCGAGGCGGGGGAGGCGCCGGTGACGGCGAGGGTCAGTGCGAGGTACGAGTTGGCGGCCATGTAGCGGACGCGCCACGACTTGTCGGAGATGAGGTGGAGGAGGGTCGGGACGAGGCGGGCCTTGGTGGTGTCGAGGTCGACGCGCTCGGCGAGGGCGAGGAAGATGGGGACGGCGAGGAGGCGGACCGAGTCCTGGTCGTCGGCGGCGAGCTCGATGAAGATGGGGAACAGGTCCGCCTTGGCGTGGTCGGCGTTCAGCGTCTTGGCAAAGGCGGGGAAGTGGGTGGCGGCGCCGCGGCGGACCATGGGAGTGTCGTCGCGGGCGAGGTTGGCAAAGAACTTGCGCAGGTCGTCCTGGGCCTCGGGCTTGGCGCGCGGGTAGGCGTGCGGGTAGAGGCCGCAGGCCGACACCTTGGAGGTGAACCACTCGCCCGTGGACAGGCGCTTGACGAGCGGGACGAGCGACTCCTCGACCTGGTGCACCGAGAGGACGGCGGCGATCTTGCCAATGGACTCGACGGCGGCGTCGCGCACGACCGTCTCCTCGGCGGCGGCGAGGGTCTCGAGGGTGGGCAGCAGCAGGTGGGCGTAGGCGGGCCCGCCAATGTAGTCGACAAAGTGGGCGAGCTCCTCGGCGAGGGCGCGCAGGACCTCGTCCTCGTCGTCGGTCGAGTCCTCGAGGAAGGGGATCAGCTCGTCGCGGGCGCGGTCGGGCCCGAGGGCGAGGGCGATGGTGGTGAGGCGGCGCACGGCCATGAGGCGGACCTGGATCTCCTCGTGCTTGAGCTCGTCCATGAGGATGGCGAACGGCAGGACCTCGTCGCCCGTGGCGCCCGGTGGCGGGGCGTTGATGGCGGCCGCGGCCTCGGCGGCGAACGAGGGCGGGTCGACGTTCATGTTCGCGGGTCGTGTGGTTTGGTGTGGGTTCTGGATGGCAGAGAGCGGTGAGCGCGGGGGTCGCGGGCGGAACGCGTCAGGGCGGCACGGACCGCGTCGGCGCTATCAGCACGCGTCAAGGGTCGTGGTCGAGGCTCGTCGTCGGCAGCTGCCAGAGCGCGCCGGGGTAAATTCGTTGCAGCAAGAGGGGGCACGCGGTGACGATCTGTCGGGGGCGGGCCGAGGAGCGCGCAAGCGAGGGGCGGCGTGCGAGTCCGCGCGGCGCGTCGGTCTCCTCCCGAAAACCCAGAATTTGCGTTTTCGGGCAGCGATAAAAAGAGCAGCGCGTGGCGGCCGACGGGCGTGGCAGGCGCGGCTGCGTCCCGTGTCGCGTCCTGTAAGCGCCACGTGACGCCCGCTTTTGCCTCTCTCCCCTCCGCGCTTCTCCGCTTGCTTGGCTTCCGGCGACTCCGGGACCATCACCAACCCACCGCGCTCGACCCTCCCGGCGGCAGACGCAACTCGGCGCACTCGGCGCGAACGTGCCGCCGGCTACTGCTGCTCCTCGACTCGCCCGCATCCTGCTGCGCCGGCCGGCTCGAAGCTCTCCCTCCCCTCCCATCACCGACCGCCGACTCGCTGCCCCCGCCACGGCGCTGCAAGTGGTGCCGATCGCACTGAACACCCAGTGGATCCGCTGCAGCAACTGGACCGCACGCTCTGAACTGCAGCGTGGCGCAGCCCGCTATTTTCGCGCCCCCGGTGCCGCTGCAACCGTCGCTCCTCCCTCTCGCGACCGCGCCGGTGCCATCCTCGGTCCTGGGTGTTGTCGTGCCGACCATCGAGCTGCATTGATTAGGGTTGGACCCTGCAGCGCATCGCTGCCCTGCCCGCGCCACGTCGACTGCGACTGCGGGGTGTTGCGCCACCGCTTCGCTCGACCTTCGCGCCTGCCTCGCTTCGATTGCCGCTCCCGCTCCCCAGCTCGCGAGCGACCGGCTCCCCGAAACGTAACCACACGCATCAACGACCGCTCGGACCCGCCCCATGCTGGGCGACGACGTCCCGCCCGCGCCCTCTGAACCTGCGTCCGATCGCACCGCCTGCGCCGCCCGGCCCCAGCGCCACCGCGACTCGTTCCACTTCGACACCATCGACGACGCGAGTCTCACCATGCCTCCAGCCGTTGCTGCTGCTGCGCCGGCCGCTGCGGGCGACGGCGCTGCCGCCGACCCCGACGCGCCTTCCTCCTCCTCGTCCAACCCGCCGCCGCTCCCCGTCGTCGACCTCGACATTGCCTCGCCCACCATCGACCTCGACGCGGCCCTCGCCGACCTGCCCGACCTCGCCTCGCTCGCCGATCGCCCAATGCGGCCCGCCGACCCACCCGCCGCCGCCGCCGCCGCGAAACCCGTCGACCCCGCCGACTCGCTCGACGTGCTGCAGCTCGGCATGGTCGACCACTCGTCGGCCCACGACGACGCTGACGGCGCCGATACCGCCTCTTCGAGCCCTCCCAACCGCCGCTCCTCGCTCGGCACCTCGCCGCGCGCCCTGACGCGCTCGCTGTCGCGCGACGGCGGTCTGAACGGCACCGGCCGCTCGCCCTCGCCGCCTGCCCGTTCCGCGAGCGGGAGTCCGCCGCTCGCCACGGCGGCTGCGGCGGCCGCCGCCGACAAGACGGACGACCTTGCGCCGCACCTGTTCTGGGTGCCCGCGCACGAGCACCCGGAGATCGCGCCGCTCGCCTTCAAGGACTGGCTCGACCGCCATGACATGCAGCTCACGGGCACCGCCGTCGCGCGCGTCCGCCGCCGCAAGTCGTACCGCGAGTCCGTCTCGGTCGTCTCGCTCAAGCGCAACGCGTCCACGGGCCAGTCGCAGATGTTCATTTCGCCCGTCGACCACGCCGACGTACGTGTGTTCTCTACTCGCTCGACTCGTGTGTACCCTCCGGCTGACGACCTTGCGCGCGCGTGGCGACTAGGAGCTGCACGAGGTGCCCATCCCTGAAGAGTCCGCCACCGACACGGCCAACTCATCCACGTCGCGCCTCGCCGCCGCCGAGGACGCGGGCGCGGACCCGTTCGCCGAGCCGCTCGACGGTGCCGACCACGACCTCCACCTCGAGGGCGACGAGCACGAGCACGAGTATGAGCACGACCACGCGCGCGCCACCACGCTCAAGCGCAGCGTGCGCACCCGCCCGATGCGCCGCCCGCACAGTCCCATGGACGCAGCTACCGCCGACGCTGCGGGCGCCATCCCCTCGCCCGCTCCCGCGTCCGCCCCCGTCGCGACGGGCGGCATCCCCGTCACCCCGGCCTCGCTGTCCCCGCGCCGACGCACCTCGCTTCGCCGCCGCGTCAGCGGGCCATCGAGCCTGCAGCGCCGCCGCTCCGACCAGCGCCACCACAAGCTCGGCCGCACCGCCGAGGCCGAGGCGGACGCTGAGCCCGAGCCGGTTGCTGCTGACCGCGCGCTCGCGATTCACCTGCCCGCGTACCGCGACTCGATCGATTCGGGTGCCCCCGACTCCACCGAGACCGAGTCCGACTCGGTGACGCCGACGCCCGCGACGGCCAACGCGGCAGCCGCAAAACCGGCGCTCACGCTGCCGACGCTCCCGACATTCGACTCGAGCTCGCTCCCTTTGCCGCCCGTGATCCCGCCCGTCCTCGACCTGCTGGTCCCGGCGGGCAAGTCGTCCACGTCACCAACCTCCCCCGACTCGGCGTCCGGCTACGTGATCCCGCCCGAACGCTCGTCGTCGCTGCGCACGCGCGCGCGCGTCCGCCCGTCGCTCTCGGTCGACACCGACGCCAAGGGCCCGCCGTCCCCGACCATCGACGCCGCAGACGTCCCGTCGCCCGTCGAGACGCCCGCGGCCGCTGCGCCAGCGCTCCCGCCGCTCACGTTCGACCCGAGCTCGCCCACCGCGTCGCCGTCCCCGCCGGGTCCTGCGCCGGCGCCCGCGATTGTGCCACTCACGCTGCCCCCGCGCATCGCGTCGGCCAAGCACGAGGCGGCCGCTGCGCCCAAGGCGGCTGCCGCGGAACCCGCCGCCGTCGCCGTCGAGGCGAAACCAGTGGCCGCCGGCACCCTCACGACGGCGCCCGACGGGACCATCACCATCGAGGCGTCGCCGCGCACCACCTCCGCGGCCGCCGCCGCCGCCTCGCCCGTCGTGACGCCCGTGACGCCGACCCCGCCGTCGGCGCTGCAGCCGCGCGTCGTGCCCGCGACCGTGACGCCGTCGCCGGCCACGCCGTCGCTCGCGGTGCAGCAGGTGCAGCAGCCGGCGCAGGTCGTCAAGAAGAAGAAGACGTCCATCTTCGGGTTCGCCAAGCGCGGGTCCAGCAGCAAAAAGGACGAGGTCGCCGTGTCGCCCACGCCCGTGGTCCTGGCCGGGAGCAAGCTCGGCGAGCCCGCGGTCCCGGCGTCGCCCATCGTCAACCAGGTCGCGGCGGTGCCCGCGGCGGCGGCCGCCGGGGAGCAGAAGCTCAAGAAGACGTCGTCGTGGGGGTGGCTGTTCTCGTCGGGCTCGAGCAGCGGGCACGGCAAGAGTAATGGGACGCTCACGCCGTCGGCGGCGGCAGCGGCTGCCGCGAGCATGGCGGACGAGCCCGCACCACCTGCGCCGGCGGCGGCAGCGGGGAAGAAGAAGGGCAACTCGCTCGTCGCGTCGTTTTTCAAGTCGGGTTCGTCCTCCTCGTCCTCGTCCAAGAAGGCTGCGGCCGCCGCCACATCCACGTCGACGGCCACCACGCGCGGCAACCCGGTCGCGACCTCCGCGGCGCCAACCGCCAAACTCCCCGCAGCCCCCGGCGGCGTCCCGCAGCGGTACCCGATCCACATTGAGCGCGCCATCTGCCGGCTCGCGCACCAGAAGCTCGCCAACCCGCGGCGCCCGCTCCACCACCAGGTGCTCATCTCCAACATGCTGGTGTGGTACATGTCGCTGCGGCGCGCCGAGGAGGAGGCGGCCATGGCGGCCGCGACGGCGGCTGCCGCAGCGACCAACGCCGCGTCCGCCGAAGCCGCAGCGGCTGCCGCCGAGTCCGCCGACGGTGCCGCAGCAGCAGCAGCCGCCGCCGGCGCGGGCGGCGACGCCCCGCAGAAGGCGATCGTGTGGAAGGGCGGCCGGTTCCAGTCGAATCTCGGCGGCAACGGCAAGCGGCGCAAGCGGCGCAACGGGTCCGGGTCGCGGTCGCGCAGTGGCCCGCGGTCATCCGAAATGGTCGTCCCTGCACCCAACTACGCGGCCGCCGGTGCTGCGGGACCGCGATGGGAGGACGGGTACACGTCCGACGGCCGCGGAGCGAATGCAGCGGGCGCTCGGCGCGCGGGCCGCGCTCGGCGGCGTCGCAGCGGGCAGGGCGGCGGGTCCGACTCGGACTCGGACTCGAGTAGCGAGGATGACGATGACGACGATGATGATGATGACGACGAGGACGAGGAGGACGGGGAGGCTGGCAGCGGTGACGAGGAGCATGCTGCTGACGGCACCGAGTCCGCGGCCGACGGCGACGACGCAGCAGGAGCCGCGCCCCGCCGCCCGCGCGGGACCGGGTCCAAGGCACGTTCGGCGCGGTCGCGCAGCCGGTCGCGCGGCCGGACCGCAGCAGCCGGAGCACCTCCGCGGCCGCCACTACCCGCCGCACCACCAGCACCCGCAGCGGCTGACGAGGACGACGAGGACGACGATGTCCCGCTCGGGCTGGTCATGCAGAAGAAGGCGTAGCGATGTGTGTATGAATTAGATGGATTTGGCTTGCCCACACCTCCCCTGATCGGCAACCCCACCGAGACGAAGACGCGCGTCGCGAGGCGGGTGTGAGACATGGTGCGAGACATCCGGGTGACTCGCGCGCGACGGGCCCCATGGTGGCCACCCACGGCTTCCACGGCCGCGGCCACGTTCCATGGTCGCCGCGAGTCCCACGCTCGGGATTCAGGGACGACGGCCGCCGGCGTGGAATCTTGGAGTTTCCCGCGACCGCGGCGACGTCGGAGCGCGTGGGTGGATTTCCATCAAGCCTGGCGCGCTGACGCGCCGTGCGTCGCAATGCATCGCCGCGCGCTATATTCGGGCGCGGCGCGTGCATGCGTGCGGGGAGAGGAGAGGCGCAACGCGCTGATACGGTGCACGTGTGATACGGGCAGGGAGATGGATGAGCAGCTGTGTTGTGCCGAGCCACACTTGCGCGGGGCCGTATAAAGCTCGCCGGGGCCCCGCCGCGCGGCGCGCTCCCTCTTTCTTCTGGACAGAACGCGCTCCCGCGGCCCACTCCCACGTAGCTACTTCCCGACTCCCAACACCATGTGGCGGGCCATCACGAACCGACGCCGACCACTACTCGCCGCCGCGGCGGCCGTCGGCACCGCGGCGGGCGTCTTCACGTACTCGTCGGTGCAGTCGAACCGCGCGCGCCTGCAGCGGCTGCGCGCCGGCGGCATCGACGCCGACACGGACTCGATCTGGATGCCGCGCATTCTGGCGGATGCGGACCCCGCCTCGGGCCGCCCGCCCGTCCTCGAGGCGCCGCCCGCGCTCCCGACGCGCTCCGAGCTGCTCAACGCCCTGCAGGGCAAGGCCAAGGACGGCTCCCCGCTCGAGCGCGACGCCAACTCGGCGCGCGACCCCGCCGAGTTCGACCTGCTCATCATCGGCGGCGGCGCGACGGGCACCGGCGTCGCCCTCGACGCGGCGACCCGCGGGCTCAAGGTTGCGCTCGTCGAGCGCGACGACTTTTCGGCTGGTGCGTCTTTTCATGCCTTTGTTGTGGGGTTGTTTGTGTTGCTCGCTCGCCTCGCGCGCGCGTGGGGCTCGGATTCGGTCCGCAGCATCCGCTTTGCTCAGCTCCCGTCCGTCCCGCCCTTTGCGTTTTCACGCGGGCAGCGCCCAGGCAAGGGGTTTGCGCGCGCGCGCGGCGCTGGGTTCGATTCTCGCATCCAGTGATCCTGCAACCTTACCTGCGACGCCCTGCCGCCCGCCCGTGTGAAAATTCTGCCCTGCCTGCACAATCACTCACCCCATCATCACTTCCACGAAAACAGGCACCTCGTCCCGGTCCACCAAGCTCGTCCACGGCGGCGTGCGGTACCTCGAAAAGGCGTTCATGGAGCTCGACTACGAGCAGTACAAGCTCGTGTGCGAGGCGCTGCACGAGCGCGCCACCTTCCTCGAGATCGCGCCCTACCTCGCCTACCAGCTGCCCATCATGCTGCCGCTCTACAAGTGGTGGCAGCTGCCCTACTACTGGGCCGGGTGCAAGGCCTACGACCTGCTCGCCGGCAAGGAGGCGCTCGAGTCGTCGTACATTTTGTCCAAGACCAAGGCCCTCGAGGCCTTCCCGATGCTGCGCACCGACGACCTCGTCGGCGCCCTCGTCTACTACGACGGCCAGCACAACGACTCGCGCATGAACGTCGCCCTCGCCCTCACGGCCATCTCGCACGGCGCCACCGTCGCCAACCACGTCGAGGTCGTCGAGCTCGTCAAGAAGGACGTCGACGGCAAGGACGTGCCGCAGATCTGCGCCGCCGTGTGCCGCGACACGCTCACCGGCGAGACCTTCACCGTCAAGGCCAAGGGCGTCGTCAATGCCACGGGGCCCTTCACCGACGGCATCCGCAAGCTCGACGCGCCGACCGCCGAGGAGATTGTCGCGCCCTCGGCCGGCGTGCACATCATCCTGCCCAACTACTACGCCCCCGCCGACATGGGCCTGCTCGACCCGCAGACGTCGGACGGCCGCGTCATCTTCTTCCTGCCGTGGCAGGGCGGCACCATTGCCGGGACCACCGACACCCCGACCGACGTCTCGGCCAACCCGCGCGCCACCGAGGACGAGATCAACTGGATCCTGTCCGAGGTCCGCCGCTACCTGTCGCCCGACGTCAAGGTGCGCCGCGGCGACGTGCTGGCCGCGTGGTCGGGCATCCGCCCGCTCGTCCGCGACCCCGCCGCGTCGTCCACCGCCGGCCTCGTCCGCAACCACATGCTGCACGTGACGCCGTCGGGCCTGCTCACCATCGCCGGCGGCAAGTGGACCACGTACCGGTGCATGGCCGAGGAGACGGTCGACCTCGCCATCGAGACGTTCCAGCTCGAGCCGACCCACGCCAAGTCGCGCACCGAGTCGACGCTGCTCATTGGCTCGCACGGCTACTCCAAGACCATGTTCATCAAGCTCGTGCAGCATTTCGGCCTCGAGACCGAGGTCGCCAAGCACCTCGCGTCGTCGTACGGCGACCGCGCGTGGGCGGTCGCCGCCCTCGCCCGCGCCACGGGCAAGTCGTGGCCGCTGTTCGGCAAGCGCCTCGTCGGCAACTATCCGTACCTCGAGGCCGAGGTGCGCTACGCGGTCCGCCGCGAGTACGCGTGCACCGCCGTCGACGTGCTCGCGCGCCGCACCCGCCTCGCGTTCCTCAACTCGCTCGCCGCCGCCCAGGCCCTGCCCAAGGTCATTGCCATCATGCAGAACGAGCTCGGCTGGGACGAGGCCCGGTGCCGCGCAGAGTACGACGGCGCCATGGAGTTCCTCACGTACATGGGCCTCCCCTCGCCGTCGCTCATCGAGTACCCCGAGGGCCGCGAGGTGCCGAACCTCGAGAACGGCGTCGCTACGGCGTCGGCGGGTTCGCGCGCCGACCTCCGGTCCGCCACCCGCGCCGCCCTCGAGCAGTACATGTCGCAGGGCCTCTCGCAGGCCTACTTCACCCGCGACGAGGTCGAGGCGTTCCGTGCCGCCTTCGCCAACTACGACAAGGACAGCGACGGAAGCATCCCGCGCGGCATGCTCGAGGCGCTGCTCGCCCAGGTCGGCTGGATCCAGCACCACGACGGCGCCGCTTCCGCCAAGGCCGCGAAGCCCGCTTCCTCGTCTTCCTCGTGGTTCGGCCGCAGCTCGGCCGCGACCCCCGCCGCCGCAGTGGCAGCGGCGGCGCCATCAACGCCCATCTCGGCCGACGAGGAGTCGACGCTGCTCGCGCAGGTGTACGCGACGACGGGCGTCGACCGCAAGCGCGCGCTCGAGTTCAACGACGTGCTCGAGGTGCTCGTGGCGCTGCGCGAGCTCCGCGCGTCCAACTCGCTGCACGAGAACCTCGCCGCCATGCGCGACCGGTTGCCCGCCTTCTCGCGCGGCCTGTCGACGGAGCGGTCCGGCGGTGGCGTGTAAGCTCGCCACGAGTGGGGAAGGAGGGCTAGGATTAGTTTAGTTTGAATTTCGATTTGCGTGCCTTGAAGATGAAGTGGAAGAAGTGGAACCGACTTGATGATGAAGAGGAAAGAATATGTAACACGTTTGCGCTCGCTTCAACTTGTGATGAGATTCGAAATGCTGGGCGAGATGTTGGTCGCGTTGCACCGCGCCGTGCTGTGCCGCCAGAGGCAGTTCGGTATAACGGAGCGTGCGTAGCGGAGCGAACGGGAGACGGCCGTGTGTCGACCCAGAAGCCGCCTCGTCCGCCGTGCGGCGCCACAGCGGTCGTCGGTGCCCCGCCGCCAGGGGGGTGGAGGTCATCGGCCGCCAGCGCGGGATCATTTCGTCACGGGATAGTCAAGCGGGTAAACGGCCGGCCACCTGCCACTCTGGGTGACGTGGCGCGACGTGGCGCGACGCGTCTCGCGTGTCTCGCGGTTCACGTCTCGCGCCGGGTCGACTCGCCGCCCCTCCCCTCCCCGCCCCACCTCCCCGCGTTTAGTCGTGTGGAATAAATTCCAGTCGCTTTTTATTATTATACACGTGTATCACTAACCGCGACGGAATCAAGCGACTTGTGGCGCAGCGCGGGCAGCGCTGAGCGACCTGCTCGTGCGCGACCTCGGCCTGCGCCATCGCGATGAGCGAGGGCTCGTACAGCACGGATTGTCCTCGTGCGCTCGATCATGTCGATTGTCCGGCCGAGGAGGAACGGGCTGTCCGGGCTACCAAGCATCGCATTGGTCGGGTGCTGTGGCGACGGACGGGGAAATGAAAGTATCCTCGTTCCGCGTGTGAAACCATGGCGAGACTCATGAACGCGTAGATCTTGCTGAGCTTAAGTGAGATGTCTGCGTGCGACAAGCGGTTGCTGATCGCCCTCCCGTCCTGCTGCAATGCAAAGCGGATTTCCGAGAACAAGTTCTCGTCCGCGTCGCTCGTGCCCACTCGCGCCACTAAGGGAGGAACGTTGAGCTTGCCCACGTTCGCCCGAGCGTAAGCGGCGTGCATGGACAAGAACGACTCGGCGATGGAGAACATGCCCTCGATCATTTTAACCGGCCAGTTCAGAACGTGCTGCGGAGGCGATGAAGTCGCGGTGAGCGGTCCTGCAAACAAGCGGCACCATACTCGCCGGAAATGCATGACCTCTTGGTAGCGCTGCGCAAAAGAAGGGTCGCGGGCGTCGACCGAGTCGTGAAGCATGCGGCAAGCGTTGAGCAACCAAAAGCACACGCTGTGGGGCGCGTTGGGAAGCACCTTGAGCACTTCCGCATTGAAGGCCCGCATCGCCTGCGGAACATCCTGTTTATCACGGTTGTAGAACCTTGGCGAGAGAATGTCAGGGCGTTTGACCGTGACCGCCTTCAACTCATCAGGATGAATGAAGACCTCAGGCAGCTGTGGGCGGTCAAGGCGCTCAACGTCCTCATCTCGCTGGTGCTGCAGTACTTTGTCGTGTCGAGCGTCAGCATCCTCTTGAACCCGCTCATGTGCCACCCGGCCACCAACACGCTCGTGTCGTTCAAGTCGACGCCGTGTTTCCAGCCCAGCACGTCGCTCGCGCCGGCCATCGCGGGCATCCTGGCCACGGCGATCCTCGTCCCGCTGCTCCTCGCCACGACGCTCACGTCCGTCACGCCGCGTTACCCCAAGAACGAGATCCTGGCGTGCTCGAACCCCATATTCAACATGTTCTCGGTGGTCTTCACCGTCGCGTTCGTCATCATGGGCGAGTACCTCGGCCACGGCGTGTGGCCGCCCGTCGTCTCGGCCGTGTGCTACCTCGCCATGACCGTGTTCCTCGAGTACCAGCTACTGGCGACGCTGCCGTTCCACCACGCGTCCGCGACGCGGTGGCAGAGCGCGCTGACGTGCTCGCTCATCTGGTTGTCGTTCTGCGGCCTCGTATCCGCCGCGTCGCCCACCAACTACGTCGCCGAAAACCGCGTCATCGATTTCGTCATGGTCATCGGTTTGCTGCCCGCCGGGTTCGTCGGGTCGCGCCTCGCCAAGGCGCGCATCACCACATTCAAGCGGCTCGCGATGCTGGTCCAGGTCGAGGTCGACGCGGCCATGGCCGCGGGTCCCGACCGCGGCGGGCCCGGCGGCCGCCACCACCACGGCGGCATGCCGTCGACGGCGCACGGGTCACGCACCAACCTCACGTCCGAGATCGGCGCGGCGCTCGCGAGCGGTATCGGTGGCAGCATTGGCGGCGCGACGCGCCTGAGCGGCGGCGGCGGGGGCGGCGGGTGCCCGGTGGTCCGTCTCGACGCGTCGACCGAGATGCTCAACGAGGCGCCGCACTCGGCACACGGCCGGCTGATCGCCAACCCGCTCGTCATGTCGCTGCTCGGCGACGTCAACTGCGTCGAGATCGTGGGTCGGATCCTGCAGCGCACGGCGGCCTGGCACGCGGCCGAGGCGTAGTACCGCGCGGCGCTGCAGATCCACCCCAACGACGCGGCTGTGCACCTGCTGTACTGCTCCTTTGCCGACACGCTGCAGATCGAGCGGGCCGCGACGCCCGACCGCGTGCCCGTGCTGACGACGGACGCGGCGTCGTGGGACGGGATCCCGCAGCTCGAGCCGTCGCTCGCGCAGCGGTTCCTGCTCTTCTGCCGGAGCATGGACCACGAGCAAAAGGCCGCGACGCAGGACGTGATTGCCGGCATGGATAAGCTCGATCTGCTGCAGTACGTCGAGTTCCAGCGCAGCTACACCGAGGCCAAGCGGTACCACGCCAAGTGTGTCGACTCGATCCAGCAATTCTGGGTGCTGCTCCTGTCTCGCCGCGTGCAGTTCAAGGCGTTCGAGGCGTCGGTGCGCGCCATCATGACCAACACGAGCCGCGCCGACGAGTTTTACAAGCAGCTGCTGTCGCGGGTACGTCTCGCACGAATTCCTGGCCGTGGCCGTGGTCACTCAGCGCGAGCCTGACCGCACGTGTAGTATCCGAAAGCAGCCCACATCCTGCAAGCGTACTCGGATTTCTCGCGGCTCGTGCTCAACGACAGCGAGCTGTCGGCGACGTACTCGAACCTGGCCGAGGCGGCGCGCGCCCGCGAGGAGGAGCTCGCGCGATCCGGCGGCGACCTGTCGGGCGGCGGTGGCGAGGGCGGTGGCGGCGGCATGTCGGGCGCGTCGCTCACGCACTACAGCAAGTCGGCCGTCATCACCATGGACGCGAACGGCACCATCACGGACGTGAACCCGGGCGCGCTCAAGGTGTTCGGCTACGATTCGAAGCTGAGCCTCGTGTCTCGGTACGCTCTCGCGATGACCTTTGCCGTGGTCGTGATCACCATGGCCGTGATCATGACCATGGCCGCCACCGACTTCGCGAGCTCGCGACACTCACGCCCATGCGTTGTGTAGGAAAATCAACCTCATCGTGCCGCACCCGTGGCGGTCCTTCCACGATTTCTACCTCGAACGGTACCGCCAGACGGGTGTCAAGCGCTTCATGGGTCCGAAGCAGCGGATCTTCGGGCAGCACGCCAAGGGCTACGCATTCCCCATGGACCTGCAGGTCGTCGAGCTCAAGGGCGCGCAGCGGCTGTTCGCAGGCCTCATCACGCCCGTGGCCGACCTCGACTCGACGGCCATGATCATCATCAACAAGGAGGGCAAGATCCAGATGCACAACAAGTTTGCGACCACGATGCTCGGGTTCTCGTCGAGCCAGATGGTCGGCGAAAACGTAAACATGATCATGCCGCCGGACCACGCCTCGCACCACGACTCGTACCTGCAGCGGTTCCTCGAGACGGGCGTGCCGCACGTCATCGGTACGACGGGCCGCTGCCTCATGGCCAAGGAAAAGTCGGGCAAGTTCATCCCCGTGTCGCTCGAGGTCAACGAGCTCGTCATCAACGGCGACACGTATTTTCGGGGCACGATGCTCGACCTGCGCCAGCTCACGGCCGAGGTGTGCATCACGGGCAGCGGCGAGATCAAGTCAGTCAACGACGACACGTACATCCTCTTCGGGTGGGCGCGCGACGGGCTCGTGGGCAAGAACGTCAAGATGCTGATGCCCGAGCCGTACCGGTCGTTCCACGATAGCTATCTCGACAGGCACCGGCGCACGCGCGCGTGCGTAATGATGACCTCGCTCGAGGGCCGCATCTATCCGGCCGTGCACCGCGACGGCACCGTGTTTACGGTGCGGATCCGCGTGCAGGCCGTGCCGAGCTCGTTTGGCGGGACCGAGCCGATGTACAAGGCGACTATTAACCGCATCAACGACAATTACGACCCGCGCGCCGAGAAGACGCGCGAGGAGAACCGCATCCAGGTCAGCATGTCCGGCCACATCACGGCCACGGGCGCCTTCTTCAAGGAGCGGTGGGCCACGCCCGACCTGCCCGGCCGCTCGCTCGCCGTCCTGTTCCCGCCCGTCCCGCAGGCGCCGCACCAGGCCAACCTGCGCACGCTGCTCGACACCATCACGGCGTCGCTGCCCACGACCCAGTTCTACACGCTCGTCCTGCGCCGCGACAAGACGCTGCTGCCGATGCTGGTCAGCGGGTGCGAGCTCGACGACGGCATCGAGCTGCAGACCGAAGACCTGATCCTCAAGGAGGGCCTCATCACGCTCGACGAGGCGGGCAAGATCACGCAGTCCAACGACGACTTTGCCGCGCTGGTCGGCGTCGACATTGAGCAGCTGCTCGGCCGGCCGCTCGCGACGCACATCCAGGGCGTCGTCACGCACCCCGAGTCGGGCGGGTACGCGCGGCAGGCGCTGGCCGCGGTGCACCGCGACGGGTCGACATTTCCTGTCAACGTCGAGGTGTGCCCGCGCACCGACCCAGAGACGGGCATGGCGAGTTTTATGGTCCGCGTCGTCCACGGGCCCATCGCGTACAAGGTCAGCCCCGACATTATCCGCAGCCTGCACCTCGGCGGGACCCGCGGCGGCGCCGGCGAGAGCAGCTCGTCGCTGTCGCCGAGCGCCATGTGGACGACGGCGCTGCGCCGGCCCGAGGACGGGTCCGTGCCCGACATTCTGTCGCGCAGCCACAGCCACCGGTCCAGCGACTCGATCCCCGCGGACCCGAACGGGAGCAGCGGGGGTAGCAGCACCATGGTCACGCCGGGCCAGTCGATGACCAGCCCGCAGGTCACCCGCGCCCGCGTCATCCCGCCGTCTGTCCCCGAGGACAGCGAGTCGGAGCTCGATCCTCGCGCACCTCGGGCGGCCTCGATTCAGCGCTCGGTCCGCGATCCCGCCGGTCTCGCTCCTCCTGACGAAGACGGCCTCGCGAGCGGCGGCGGCGGTGGCGGCTGTCCCGTCTTCCACGGCGGCGCAAGCCCAACGCCGACGGGTCCGCGCCGCGTGTCCGTGTCGCTCGGTGCGGCGTCCGTGATGGGCGCCGGGACCATGGACTCGGGCGCGACCGCGACCGCGACCGGGGCCAAGGTGCTCACGCTCAAGACGCCGCAGCAGCTCAAGTCGGAGACGCCGGCGAACCCGCGCATCGTCAACTCGGCGTACGACACAGACGACGACACGGTCGCGACGCAGTCGGTGGTCGACAACGCGTCCGTGTCGGGCAGCGACACGGAGAGCCAGACGACGCGCGGCGACCGCAACTCGCGGCTGATCCTCGCGTGGAAGAGCTCCAAGACGAACCCGCTGCACGGCGCGCTGCAGCGGCGGCTGTGGGTCAGCTTCATCGTGACGGCGCTCGCGGCCATCGCCGTGGTCGTCGTGTTCAGCGTCAAGGGGAAACCCGACTTCAACATGGTACGCGTCGCCGCCGACCACGTCCCGATCGTCAGCTCGATCCTGCAGAAGACGGAGCAGCTGTATTTTTGCAACGTGGTGGTGCCCGCGGCGCCCGCGCTCGCGTCGTCGCCGCTGTGCGCCGAGGACATACGCGGCAAGCTCGTTGCGTACGGCCAGCGACTGTCGGAGCTCAGCACGGCGTTCAACGCCATGTCCCGGCCGAACCAGCCCCTGCAGATCGACACGCCTGTCGACGTGTCGCTCAAGCTGTTTGTGCTCACGGACCCGCGGGCGGCGACCGAGGCAGTGATCCCCGACGTGTGGCAAGTGTTCAGTCGCATGTCGGCGGCGTGCGCGGCCATGGCCAACGTCACGGGCGACCCGACGGCCAGCCGGCATTGGAACTTTCTCACGGCCAACAAGGACCAGCTGCTGTCGACCGTCTTCTTCTTCTCGGACAAGATTGACAACGTGGTCATCAACTTTTCCAACGCAGAAACGTACTCTGTCATCATCGCGACGCTCTCGCTGCCCATCATCGCTCTCGTACGCCCTCGCTTCGCGTGACTCGAGGCCGGACTCAACACTGACCACTGAGCGACAATGTAGGCCGTGTTCCTCCTCGTGCTGTGGCCCGAGGTCCGCAACCTGAACCGCGAGCGGTCCAAGGCGCTTGTGCTGCTCACCGGAATTCCGCGGCACGTCATCCAGTATCTCGCGTACCAGGTGTACGAGCTCGACGACGCCGACTGGGAGGACGAGGACCGCGAGGAGACGCGTCCCGCCGAGGGCGAGCAGTTGCAATCCCTCTCACACTCGAGCCACGAGCACGGCGACAGCGCCGAGGCCATCGCATCGCACACCGCGGCCGCCGCGGCCGCATCGACGCATGCAGTGACGGGATCCATGGCCGCGGTTCCAGGATCGCCGTTCAACCCTCTGCACCGCGCGTCGTTCTTCCGGCCGAGCGAAAAGGACAAGAGGTCGTCCAAGCCCATGGTCGCGGGCACCGACTACCGCGCGTACGTGATCGTCGCGACGCTGTACGCGTGGATCATGATCCCGTCGCTGGTCCTGGTCCTGTTCCGCCTCGCGCGCGTCCAGCAGGGCGTCCAGTGCTCGCTGCAGGGGATGCAGACGGCCGTTGCGTTCCACACGACCATTTAGTGCGTTTCCTTCCCCCTTGCGTTCTCTCGTCGCTCAAGCTCACACCACGTCACGGTGTAGCCCCATGGCGTCGGTCGCCCTCGAGGTTGCGCGTCCGGGCACCAACTGGACGCAGCGCGCAGCGACGCTCAACACGCAGGTGCACGACCTGCGCGTCGCGCTGCGACAGATCAACTCGCTCGTGTCGCGGTACGATGACCCGGCGCCGACGCGCGCGCTGCTCACGTCGGCGTACGCGTACACGGCGACGTCGAACATTGACGCGTCGCTCGCGGGCACGGCTTCGTCGCGCGGGTACGCGTACGTGCTCGAGGACGCGCTGCAGGCGGTGCAGACGATCGCGGGCGCGCCCGGCGGCGGGTCGGCGCCCGACGCGAACACGCACGCGGCGCTGGCGGCGTTTCTCGGGAGTGTGCAGGGCGACCTGGATCTCGGGACGCGGCTGCTGCTGGAGCGGCACCTGGGCGATATCGACGCGGCGTCGCAGGCGGACGGCGCCATCAACCTCAACGTGCACGTTGCCGTCATCTTCCTCGTGGTCGTCGTGCACTACGGCCTCTTTCGGTTCCAGCAGCGCATGCGCGAGGACATCAAGCAGAACTGCCTGCTGCTGCTCATGGTGCCGCAGGCCGTCATCAACCGCCAGAAGCCGCTCAAGCAGTACCTGCGCGGTATCTCGCAGGGGATCAGACGGCACATGGGCGCGGCAGCGGCGGATGCGCCCGCGGGGTTGCACAGTGTGCGCAGAACGTAGATCTTAGATTCATCGTTGATTGACAACACACACTTGGGTGGTGTCCTTGGTCGAGCGGCGGCGGCGTGCTTGTCGGGCTCAGGGCGCCTGCGGCTGCGGGAGGGCGAGCTCGGGCACGTTGAGGAACGGCGACGCGAAGGCGAGGTTCGCCTCGAACTGGACGGGCGCCTCGTCGGTCTTGTCGGTGGGCGCAGCGCGGGCCACCATGGCCATGGCGATGAGAGCAAGAATGTAGAAGTGCTTCATGGTGACGACGTTTGAAATGTGGTTCGGTATAACGGAAGTGTGCGTAGCAGAGTGTGTCGACCCAGAAGCCGCCTCGTCCGCCGCGCGGCGCCACAGCGGTTGTCGGTGCCCCGCCGCACGCTGTGGCGCCGCGCCACTTCCCTCCTCGCCTTCACGTCATCCAGCGGCCCACGTGACGACCTGCGCCACCATCCTTCCCTCTTCTCCGCGGTCGCCCCTCGGCCGATGCTCGCTCCCTTGTGACCGCCACCGTCTACCACACGTTTGTCTTCGCTTCCCGCCCAACCCACTCCTGCTCTTCCTGTCACGTCTGGGCCGCTGGCGTCCCCTCCCCTAGCCGTGGGATCGCTGCTCCTCGTGGCCCTCCCTCGCCCCGCGCCGCGCGCTTGGCGAGGTCGACGCGGCCCGCGGTCGCACGCACCCTGGGGTGAATGAAAACGCTATTTATCTTGATGCAATCATGTACTAGGGGAGCCGGGCCGCTGCTGCTGCCGCCCTGGCCTCGGACTCGGCGGCCATGACGGGAATGTACCGCCAGCATACGACGGTCATGAACACCTCGAATGCGTTGACGGGAATCATCTGGAGCAGCGAAGTGTCGTCGCGGTCCGGGTTAGCCGGCCAGAAGATGACGGGCGCGATCATGGCGGCGAGCTCGAGCAGCGTGATGCCGACTCGGGCACCGACAAAGAACCGGAACCCGGCGAGGTGGCCGCGGCCGACCGTCCACGCGCCCCACGCCAGGATCCCGATGTACGCGACGAGGTAGACCGAGTCGATCCTCGTGTCCTTGGTGAACAGCGCGCCGAAGACGATGAGCGCGCAGAACAGGAGCAGGCCGACGAAGAGATTCAGGATGAGCAGGAGGATCACGCCCGCCTTGATGTCCATGCAGCCGAAGCAGCATTTTCGGTCGATACGGGGCCGTGGAGGCGCAGGCTTCGCGGGCGGCGGGTTGTCAAACGACATGCTGCTGCCGCGTTCGCGGCCGAACCCGTACTCGTACTCAGGCTTCACCGTCATGGCGAAGCTCTCGCCGCTGTACGGGTTGATCCGCACGGGCTCGGGCCGGTCGGGCGAGTTGCTGTTGCTGTTGCTGTTGCTGTTGCTGCTGCTTCGCATCGTTTCGAGCAATGGTTCGAGATGTTCGCGGCGCGACGCGCGCTAGGCGGCTGAAGTTGATGAGGGCGATGGGAAGGCGCTTGGGTGGATCGAGCTCGCTGGGTTCGCGCGTTGTGTTGGTGTGAGCGAGGTCGAGCCCGGATCTACAACTTCATCAAGACCCTGATCCTGATGCGAGAGCAGGGAGCCGGTGCGGTCAACCGAAGACGACGAGAACGTGCTCGTGCAGGCGCCGTCTGGTGCTCTAACCCCGCAAAGGAAGCTGGTTTGCAAACCATCCATCGCTCGTGGTGGCCAACGTGGGCCAAGGCTGACCACGGTTTGGAACCTGGTTCGGAACCACGGAACCGGATCTGCGCTGGTCGCTGACTGCTGTCAAGGAGTTCATCAACCACTCAGGGTTACGACGCGTTTCGAGGGCGAGGGCGAGGGCGAGGGCGAGGACGAGGACGAGGACGCGTTGCTCACGTCGATCAGGTCAAGGATCAGGCTGTGTAGTGGTACAAAATGCTCATTGCTAGCGCTCGCGCGCACTCAGTACTCGCGCATCCACGTAATCCGGTTGGACCCGGCGCGCTGCTCGAAGGCGGCACCGAGGTAATGGTGGTCGCCGTCGGCCTCCTTGACATTATCGGTGAACCAGTACTCAGTGCGGAGGCGCTGCTTGGTCAAGTCGATCGTGATGTACCCGTGGCGCTTGAGGTCAATGTACTTGGCGCCCTTATTGAACCAGCCGAGGACCGGGCCGGCGAGCTTGGCGAGGAACCAGTTGTCGTTGACGGGGGTGGCCGAGGTGACCGACGGGGCGACGAATTCGGTCATCAGGGACCCCGCGCCCGAACTCTTGTCGTATTTCCCGTCAATAAACAGGTTGCTGGCGTAAGAAGCATGTAAGTCTCCCGTGATACACGCGGTGTCGTTGATTTTGTGGTCGCGGAGGAAGTTGAGGAGGCCGCTACGGGCCGCGGGGTAGCCCGACCACTACATGAAGTCGTAAGTCAGCGACAACTCGAGCCCACTCCCCACCCACCCAGTCACCGTACCGTATCGCTCGTCACCTCAATCTCCCACTTGAGGATCTTCTGCGGGACCGGCGCGAACAGGACCTGGTTGCCGATCAGGCGCCAGGTCGCACGACTCGAGCCGAGCGAGTCGTACAGCCACTTCTCCTGCGCCTTGCCGATAAGCCGGCGCGTGTCGCGGTTGCCCTTGGCCTGCTGGTCGCGGCCGTCGGACCGCGTGTCGAGGATCACCATGTCCACGAGGCTGCCGTACTGGAACTTGCGGTACACGCGCAGCAGCTCGCCCTCGGCCTTGGCCGGGCGGATCGGCATGAACTCGTGGAAGGCGCGCAGACCGGCGAGCTATAGACAAGGAGTGAGGTCAGTCGGGTGTGGCAAACATGGGCGAAGGAAGATGCAGCGGCCGTACCTTGCGAGCAGACCACGGCCCGTTGACGCTGTCGCGGTGGTCCTGCGAACCGCCGGCCCACGCGTTGTCGGCGAGCTCGTGGTCGTCGAGCGTCACGACGTACGGGACCGAGGCCAGGAACTTTTTCATGTTGGCGTCGGCCTTGTACTGGGCGTGGCGGATGCGGTAGTCGGACAGCGTGGCGATGATCTTGGCCGGCTGCGGGTTCCGCGACGCAGGCATGGCCTTGATGGGGCTCGGGTACGCCTCGAGCGAGTACTCGTAGCTAGACACGAGGTGGGAGTGGTCGAGGTGAGTTGGTGATGGGAGCCGTGATCCGAGCCACAAACGCGTCGCAAACACGTACATGGAGTCGCCCGCGCCGTAGACGAGGTCGATATCGTTACGCCCGGCGATATGCCCGAGGGCGTGGAAGAACCCGTGCGGGGCGTTGATGCACGTCACGACGGCGATCTTGAGGGCGTCGACCTTGGCGCCGGGCCGCGGCAGCGTCTTGGTGCGGCCGACGGGCGACGTGGTGCCGGCGGCGGGCACCTTGAACCGGTAGTAGTAGGTGGTGAGCGGCGACAGCTGCTTGACGTCAACCTTGACCGTGTAGTCGACGTCGGGCGACGTGAGGACCGCGCCGCGGCGCACGATGCGACGGAAGTGCGCGTCCGTTGCCACCTCGTACGTGACGGTCACGGGCACCGGCCGCGGCGTCGCGGGCGTCACCCGGGTCCAGAGGATCACACGGTCCTCGAGTGGGTCTATAAACAGGGGTCTGGTCAGGCGCACGCAGACAATGAGGGCTGGGGCTGCCGCGACGCGGCTCGTTTCAAGTACAGCGGAACAACCGTCATGATCGTACCGCCAGAAGCGAGGCCGTGGTTGAACTGGACCGACCCCTGCGCGACCTTGGGCCGGCTGCCGCCGCCGTTACGGCGGGGCTCGCGGCGCTCGAGCATGATGGAGCGCTTGTGCTCGTCGTGGAGCGGGACGGCGAGGTCGGGGATGTTGGAGAAGGGCGACTTGAAGGCGATGTTGTCCTCGACGTGGTCGATCAGCTCCTCGACGGGCGGCAGGAAGTCGTCATCGTCGTCGGCACCCGCGTCGTTGGCCGCGGCCACGGACTCGGTGTTGGCAGTCGTGATCGAGCCGCCGATCTCGATGGCGTGCGTCGTGCGGACACACAGCACCGCGGCGACGAGCAGGAGAAGGAGGAGGTGCGTCGACCGCATCGAGCGGCGGGTCCGGGCGACGGCCATGGTGGTGTAGGAGGAGGTGGTGGTGGTTGGTGGCGGCAGGGACGGGAGCGTCGAGGAAGTCTGCGAGATGGCCGCCGTCGTCTATGTCTAAGTGTGTGATCGCCAAGCGCAGGTCTATGATACAACAACAACAGCTTCGTCGAGAGTGCGGGGAGAGCGGGAGCGTTTGTGAGGGATTCCGTGTGAGAAAGGTCCACATGGGGCGCCGGCCAGGGCGCTGAACCCAGCGCCGCAGGCCGCCGCCACAACTCGCCGCCCCTTGTCTTGTGTGCAAACCCTCGACGCCGCGTATCGCGCCTGACCTTGGCGGTCGACGAGGAGGGCGGGCAAACGAATGGAATGGTCAAAATGAGCGGCGGATATTTTATACAAGGCGACGAGGGGGTCATAGTCTAAGGTAGGGGAGGACGGCGATGCAAGCGTGCGAGGGTGCGAGGGTGAGATGAGATGTACAAGGTGAGCGTGGGTGTGGGTGGTGAGGAAGGGGGATCGGCGGCCGTCGTCAGGCCGCTGAGGGGGTGGTGGTGGAAGCCGTTGTGGTGGTGGTGGTGGTGGTGGTGGTGCGAGACGGACTCGTCAGCGGCGTCCCCGAGGCCGAGGACGCGACGTTGGCGAGCGCGGCGGCGACAGCCGAGTCGGCAGCCTTGATATCGACCGCGGGCGACGGGGCCGACTCGGACGCGGCGGTACGCGCGACGACCTCGATGAGCACCTCGTCGGGGACGCCGCGCGCGGCGGGCGTGGCGACGGCCGAGATGCGGCGGATCCGGTTGAGCCGGCGCTTCCCGAACACGGCCTTACAGCGGCCGCCGGGCGCCGACGTATGGCGGGCGAGGGCGTCGCGGCGGCCGAACGCGCGTTCGCACTCTAGGCACTTCCACTTCTTCTCGCCCGTGTGGATGCGCTCGTGCCGCTTGAGGTCGTGGTTGCGCGAGAAGCGCGCCGCGCAGTCGTCGAACCCGCAGATGAACGGCCGCGGCTCGCCGTTGTCGATGTCGCCGCCGTCGAGGCCGAGCTCGCCCTCGCCGCCGTCGTACTCGTCCGGGTCCGAGTCGCCGCTGCCGCTGCCGCTCGCGCCGAGGAGCGACGGCATCGGCGGCTTGGCGGCGGCAGAGTCGAGCTGGCTGCGCACGACCACGGGGCGGGCCGGCGGCGGGATCGGGATCGTCGGGCGCTGCTGCTGCTGCATGGACCCGGCAGTCGAGACGGGGATCGAAAGCGCCGACGTGTCGGGGTGCTGGTCGACGAACGAGACGGACCGCTTGCGCTTGAGCAGGTTGGCGACCTTGGTGATGGCGGGCGAGGCGGCGGGCGTGATCTGGTCGACCGAGGCGCCGGCGGGCGTCGATGTCGAAGCAGGCGCGGCCGACGTGGTTGCTGGTGCGTCGGAAGCCGAAGAAGCGGTTGCCGTCGGGGCAGGAAGAAGCGGGCGAAGATTCGAGCGACTCGACGCCGACAGGCCGACAGGCACCGGCGACTCGAGCGGCGGCTGGCTGTACATGTGCTGGAGCGAGTGCGCGTGTGGGTGGTGGAACAGGTGCTGCAGGTGGCCGAGATGCCCGCTGCCGGTACCGGAAGCGAGGGCGACCGACTCGGACTTGCTGCGCGGGCGCTTGCGCGGCGGCTGGAGCGCGTCGGCGAGAGACGCATCGAGGTCGGGCTGCGAGAGCACGACGGGCGAGTTGGGCGCCGAGAAGCCGAACACGGTGGGCGAGGTCGAGGCGAGCTCGTGGTGGAGCGCGGCGGCGGTCGCGGCGGCAGCCGCCTCCGAGGCCGAGGTCAGGCACGAGAGCGAGTGGCTGCGGCGGTGCATGATGACGGACGGGCTCACGGCGAGCGGCGCGGTGTCGGCCAGGATCGACGGGAAGTAGGACTGGATCGGGCCCTCGAGGATCGCGGGCGCCGACTGCGGCATGGAGGAAGCGGTCGCGACGAACGCATCGAGCATCGAGGTGTCGTGGGACTCGGCGGCGGCCGCGGAAGCGCCGAACAGGAGCGGGGGAAGCGGCGACTCGGGAGAGGGAGGGTAGGCGAGGTGCGGGAAGTGGTAGGCCGGGAACTGGTGGTGGTGCGGTTGCGCAAACTCGGGGATGTAGGGGAGGGCCGAACTCGAGGCGTAGTCGTGGATCGGCACGACGGCGTTGAGATCGGGCATGATGGTGGACGGCTGCGAGACGACGACGGGCAGCGAGTGGTCGGTCGTGATGCCGGCGAGGTCAATCGATGAGCCGGGCGGCGGGTACCACGAGGTCGAGGGCGGCGACGGCGGAGCGGGAAGCCCGCTCGAATTCGCGGCCACGAACGACTCGAGCGTGCCAGCGACGGGCGACGAGACGATGCTGCCGACAGTGCTACCGGGCGCACTGGTAGCCGAGGTGACGAGCGACAGCGGGGTGGGCGTGATGCCAGCCGCAGCGGCCGCGAGGATCCAGTTGGCCGACGAGGGCGAGGCGGGCGGGGCGGCGGCGATGTCGCCGAGCAGCGCGTCCCACTGCGCGTTCACGTCGAGCGCGACGGCGGGCCCGGCGAGCCCGGCCGGCGGTGAGTCGGAGCCGGAGCGCGACCCGGGACTCGCCGGGGCGCCGGGCGTGTCCGCGCTTGCCAGGACGGGCACGGACGCGGCACCAGACGCATCGGCGATGGCGATAGCGGCGGCAAAGTCGTCGGGCGCGTCGGGGAAGCCGGTGGCGAGAGGCTGGTGCTCGCCGTTGCAGCTGCTGTCGACGGTGCCGTGCAGCAGCGTGGGAACTGGCGCGGCGAGGCCTGCGAGCGCGAGTGGTGCGGGCGAGATTACGTTTGCATCAGGTTAGAGTTGCATCATGACAGAGTTGGGCGCGCCAGGGGCGAATTCGGCGGAGGCGACGGGGAGCGGGGCGGCAGCGAAGGAGAGCGAAGGCGGGCAGCGCGGTTCGGGTCGGAGAGGACAACGCGGTTCGGGAAGGTGGCCCCACCCGGGCACGTTTCGCCTCGCACGCGTTCGCGGCGCGTCGCGATACCATCGCCACACGCCCGCCGTCGCTGATTGGCCACGCGTCCGTCGCCCAGCGCGCCGTGATCGGGAGGGAGGGAGAGGGAGAGGGCGATAGCGCGCGTACCGTGGACGATCGTGGACTCGGACAGGAGCATGTACTGGCCGTGGTGGACGAGGTCGACGGACGGCGACGCAGCCACCGAGTGGTCGCCGAGGACAGCCGCCGTGGTCGCGGCGTAGTGCGACGCGAGCGCGTCAAAGTCGACCATGGCCGCCGCAGACGCGTCGTGGTCGTGGTCGAGGCCGTGGCCGTGATCGTGGCGCTGATCGCCGTGCATCCCGGCCGCCTGGAGCGCGAGATGTAGCTGCGCGGCCTCGAACTGGCCGCTGGCGATCTCCTCGGCGGGCGTCGTGGGGCCGGTCGGGGCGAACAGGTGCGATGCGATGCTGCCAAGCGCCACCGACGCCGACGCGTCCCAGCCCGAGTGGAGCAGGGCGGCGTCGTGGGTGCTGGCGGTCATGGACATGGACATGGCGAGATCGGCATGCAGCGCGTCCGAGGGGATCGACAAGGCGGCGGCGAGGGTCGGCGGGGCAGGGACCGGCGTGGGCGGCTCCGGGGGTGGATCGAGAGCGAGGGTGGCGGTAGCGGGGGCGGGCGAGGAGGAGATCGGCCCAGTCATTTGACGGGGGACCCTCAAGAGATGTTCGCGAAGCAGCTGAACCAAAGGTATGGGTAGAGGATGGGGGAGGAGAGAGGGCAGAGCGACGTCGACCTTTGAAGGGCCAACGGCCAAGGTCGGAAACCCCCGCATGTGCGGGGACCCCGCCGTGATTAAAAATGAAAGGCAAGCGCGCGGTGTATTTCCCGATCCTCCCTGCGTAACTTCATTTTTGCAGTGCAAACCAACGTTGCCTTTGCGGTCGCGAGGGCACGCGCGGACTCGCTCGTCCTTGTTTCAAACCGACGACGCGTCTCGCCACAGTGGGGCCACCACGCTTGCAAACGGGACACCGAGTGATCCGGCGCAAGGGATCGAGCTGGCGTACCCCGGCGCACTGTGGGCCACCCCCGACCGCGGACGAAGCGGATCGCCGGCCTCTCAAGGTTTGGCAGCCGTTGCACTTGACGAGCAGTGGCTTCCCGCCCGTCGCCGACTTGGTCCGGCACTTGGGATGCGGGCAGCCTCGTGTCGTCGATGGTGATGGAGCAGCGGGCTGCGAGCTTGGTGCAGTCGCGGGTCGCAGGAGGTCGCAGCCCTGGTCGCAGCCGCACGCGAGCGTGGTCGCCGGCCGCGCGTACGCGCGCCTTCGCCACACCGAGGACAATGGGCGTGCACGTGGACAGCAATTAATTTCGAGCGTGCCGCCGGTTCTCCCGCACGACCTGAAACGCGGGCCGATGCACGCTTGCCGCGGTTGCGTCACTTCTGTCGGTGCGGCTGCGCCACCACGGTCATGAGGTCCCTTGCATGCAAGCGCGTACCGCGTGTCACCGGATGTTGTCGCCGACTTGCCGATTTTCAGGGTTCGGCTCGCCCTCCCTCCCCTTTGCCCCCAGATAGACAACTTATAGACTGCTGGGCCGCCGCAACCATGGCGCGCCTTCCCATCACCCTCCTCCTTGTGGCAACGGCCCTGGTCGCCGCGGTGGCCAACGCCGCCGCGCCCGAGGCCGCCGCCGACCCGGCCGCGCTCGTCTCCCGCTACGCCGACAACCTCGCCTACGCCTCGCCCTACTCGAACCTTCCCGATCTCGCGCTGGCGCCTTCGGATGCGGCGCTCGATCATGCCCTGCGCAAGCGCGATGCTGGCGCAGTCACGTTCGACCACGGCATCGCCTCGGGCGGTACGTCACTCTCGCGACGAACTCCAGTCACTTCGTTCGCTCACACTCCCACCCACGCATCATCTAGACACGCTCGCCGACGCCGTGATCCTCTGGACCAAGGTGACGAGCAAGGACGCCTCGGTCGCCGTGACGTACGAGGTCGCGACGACCGCGGACTTTTCGGCCATCATCAAGTCCGGCGCGGTCCTCACCTCGGCCGACATCGACTACACGGTCAAGGTCGACGTGACGGGTCTCTCGCCCGCGACGCGCTACTACTACCGTTTCTCGGCCAACGGCGTCACGTCGCCCGTCGGCACCACAAAGACGCTGCCCGCGCCCGGCGCGAACCTCAACTCGGTCAAGTTCGCCGTCGTCTCGTGCGCCAATATGCCGCACGGCCTGTTCCACGCCTACCGCAACATTGCCAAGCGCGCCAGCGAGATTGACGCCGTCTTGATGCTTGGCGACGCCATGTACGTTCGCGACTCGCTGCCGCGATCACTCGCGGTCCGCACTGACCTCTCCCGCTCCTCGCGCCCGTAGCTACGAGTACGACCTCGATGGCTACCAGCCGGTCGGCGGCAACATGGGTCCCGAGCGCGACCCGATCCCGGCCAAGGTCATCACGACGCTCGCCGACTACCGCGCCCGCCACGCCCAGTACAAGCGCGACAAGGACCAGCAGGCCATGCTCGCCCTGCTCCCGTGGCTCGCGATCCCCGACGACCACGAGTTTGCCGACAACACGTGGACCAACGGCTCGTTCAAGCACTCGGACGCCAAGGACGGTCCGTGGGCCGTGCGCAAGGTACATTCGCGTCTCACGAGACATGCTCGGCGTGCCACGCTAACGATCGGGCTCTATCTAGCTCGCTGCTGGCCGCGCGTACTTCGAGTACATGCCGATCCGCCCGCAGGCCGTGGGCGAGATGCTCAAGTTCTGGCGCAAGTTCCAGTACGGGTCCTTCATCGACCTGGCGATGCTCGACACGCGGTCCGAGCGCACGGCCCCCGGCGGCAACGGATGGACGGGCAAGGAGCGGCCGCTGCGCAAGATGATGGGCGACGACCAGGAGAAGTGGCTGCACGGCACCATCACCAACTCGACGGCGCACTGGGTGGTGCTCGCCAACCAGGTGATCATCGCACAGATGCCCGAGAAGATCTTCGAGTACGAGTGGTCGGTCACGGGCGACATGTGGGTCGGCTACCCGACGACGCGCGACAACCTCCTGCGTGTTCTCCGCGACAAGAAGCACCCGCCGATCCTCACGCTTACCGGCGACTTCCACTCGAGTATCGCGTTGGACGTGTACCTGGACTCGGAGTACGACAAATCGAGCGGCAAGGGGTCCCTGATGGTCGAGTTTGCCGGCCCGAGCGTCACCTCGAGCACCCCCGCGCAGGACTCGGGCTTCCTCAACAAGCTCGGCGCACCCGTCGTGAAGCTGTTCAAAAAGGGCGCCAAGTACGTCGACCTGTACCGCCACGGGTACATGCTCACGACCTTCACCAAGGAGAAGGTCCGTAACGAGTACTGGTACGTGCGCTCCATCAAGAGCCGCGACGGCGACGCCGAGCTCCTCGGCGCGGCGTTTGAGAGCGCCCATGGGTCGAACCGGATCACGTCGTCGTACATTGCCTAGGCGTAGTAGTATTGAGCTGCTCATTGCATACAGTTTCCATGTTTCATCTCTCAATCCGCGCAATTCAGTGAGGTCTCTTGACGTCTCTGTGGACCTACGAGCGCTTTTGCAGGGTTGTGTCGCTCGGATTGAAGCGTCGGAGAAGTGCGAGACACGCTGCGAGACGCGCCGCGAAATCACGTTGTGGCGCAGCCTTGCACGTCGCGACGCGACGCGACGCGGAGGTCGTCCAACACGTCGACCGACTTTGGCTAGCTCGATCTCTACCCCCTGGCTAGCTCGAGCTCTACCCCCATGATATTTGGCGAATTGTAGCTCACCGCAACGTGTCATCAGGACCCTAGTAGAAGGCTCGAGTCTCTTGGAGACGCTGTGCGAGTGCATCCTACTTGCACGGTGTGGCCGCCGGGCTCCTCGGACTTGCCGACGGGGTATCGCCCTGGCGAAGCCGCTTGGGAGAAACAGAATCCGATATATGAAAGCAGACGATGGCAGGCGAACGAGAGGGTGGGTGTGCGGAGGAAAGCGGGCAGGAGGCGAGGGTGTGATGCGAGCGAAGGCGAAGGAGAGGAGTGGGAGAGCGGAAAGATGGTGACGGAGATTGGGTGCCGGCCGGAGAGAGGATCGAGGAGCGGGAGCAGGTGGTGAAGGTGAAGGTGAAGGAGGTGATGCGTAGATCCGCTACGCGCGCGTTGGGGACCAGCGAAAAGCTGAGTAGCGCCCGCCGAGGAACGGCGGACTCGCCGTACCGAGGTGAGGCTCGGTCCCCAGGGTGCGTGCGACCGCGGGCCGCGTCGACCTCGCCAAGCGCGCGGCGCGGGGCGAGGGAGGGCCACGAGGAGCAGCGATCCCACGGCTAGGGGAGGGGACGCCAGCGGCCCAGACGTGACAGGAAGAGCAGGAGTGGGTTGGGCGGGAAGCGAAGACAAACGTGTGGTAGACGGTGGCGGTCACAAGGGAGCGAGCATCGGCCGAGGGGCGACCGCGGAGAAGAGGGAAGGATGGTGGCGCAGGTCGTCACGTGGGCCGCTGGATGACGTGAAGGCGAGGAGGGAAGTGGCGCGGCGCCACAGCGTGCGGCGGGGCACCGACAACCGCTGTGGCGCCGCGCGGCGGACGAGGCGGCTTCTGGGTCGACACACTCTGCTACGCACACTTCCGTTATACCGAACCACATTTCAAACGTCGTCACCATGAAGCACTTCTACATTCTTGCTCTCATCGCCATGGCCATGGTGGCCCGCGCTGCGCCCACCGACAAGACCGACGAGGCGCCCGTCCAGTTCGAGGCGAACCTCGCCTTCGCGTCGCCGTTCCTCAACGTGCCCGAGCTCGCCCTCCCGCAGCCGCAGGCGCCCTGAGCCCGACAAGCACGCCGCCGCCGCTCGACCAAGGACACCACCCAAGTGTGTGTTGTCAATCAACGATGAATCTAAGATCTACGTTCTGCGCACACTGTGCAACCCCGCGGGCGCATCCGCCGCTGCCGCGCCCATGTGCCGTCTGATCCCCTGCGAGATACCGCGCAGGTACTGCTTGAGCGGCTTCTGGCGGTTGATGACGGCCTGCGGCACCATGAGCAGCAGCAGGCAGTTCTGCTTGATGTCCTCGCGCATGCGCTGCTGGAACCGAAAGAGGCCGTAGTGCACGACGACCACGAGGAAGATGACGGCAACGTGCACGTTGAGGTTGATGGCGCCGTCCGCCTGCGACGCCGCGTCGATATCGCCCAGGTGCCGCTCCAGCAGCAGCCGCGTCCCGAGATCCAGGTCGCCCTGCACACTCCCGAGAAACGCCGCCAGCGCCGCGTGCGTGTTCGCGTCGGGCGCCGACCCGCCGCCGGGCGCGCCCGCGATCGTCTGCACCGCCTGCAGCGCGTCCTCGAGCACGTACGCGTACCCGCGCGACGAAGCCGTGCCCGCGAGCGACGCGTCAATGTTCGACGTCGCCGTGTACGCGTACGCCGACGTGAGCAGCGCGCGCGTCGGCGCCGGGTCATCGTACCGCGACACGAGCGAGTTGATCTGTCGCAGCGCGACGCGCAGGTCGTGCACCTGCGTGTTGAGCGTCGCTGCGCGCTGCGTCCAGTTGGTGCCCGGACGCGCAACCTCGAGGGCGACCGACGCCATGGGGCTACACCGTGACGTGGTGTGAGCTTGAGCGACGAGAGAACGCAAGGGGGAAGGAAACGCACTAAATGGTCGTGTGGAACGCAACGGCCGTCTGCATCCCCTGCAGCGAGCACTGGACGCCCTGCTGGACGCGCGCGAGGCGGAACAGGACCAGGACCAGCGACGGGATCATGATCCACGCGTACAGCGTCGCGACGATCACGTACGCGCGGTAGTCGGTGCCCGCGACCATGGGCTTGGACGACCTCTTGTCCTTTTCGCTCGGCCGGAAGAACGACGCGCGGTGCAGAGGGTTGAACGGCGATCCTGGAACCGCGGCCATGGATCCCGTCACTGCATGCGTCGATGCGGCCGCGGCGGCCGCGGTGTGCGATGCGATGGCCTCGGCGCTGTCGCCGTGCTCGTGGCTCGAGTGTGAGAGGGATTGCAACTGCTCGCCCTCGGCGGGACGCGTCTCCTCGCGGTCCTCGTCCTCCCAGTCGGCGTCGTCGAGCTCGTACACCTGGTACGCGAGATACTGGATGACGTGCCGCGGAATTCCGGTGAGCAGCACAAGCGCCTTGGACCGCTCGCGGTTCAGGTTGCGGACCTCGGGCCACAGCACGAGGAGGAACACGGCCTACATTGTCGCTCAGTGGTCAGTGTTGAGTCCGGCCTCGAGTCACGCGAAGCGAGGGCGTACGAGAGCGATGATGGGCAGCGAGAGCGTCGCGATGATGACAGAGTACGTTTCTGCGTTGGAAAAGTTGATGACCACGTTGTCAATCTTGTCCGAGAAGAAGAAGACGGTCGACAGCAGCTGGTCCTTGTTGGCCGTGAGAAAGTTCCAATGCCGGCTGGCCGTCGGGTCGCCCGTGACGTTGGCCATGGCCGCGCACGCCGCCGACATGCGACTGAACACTTGCCACACGTCGGGGATCACTGCCTCGGTCGCCGCCCGCGGGTCCGTGAGCACAAACAGCTTGAGCGACACGTCGACAGGCGTGTCGATCTGCAGGGGCTGGTTCGGCCGGGACATGGCGTTGAACGCCGTGCTGAGCTCCGACAGTCGCTGGCCGTACGCAACGAGCTTGCCGCGTATGTCCTCGGCGCACAGCGGCGACGACGCGAGCGCGGGCGCCGCGGGCACCACCACGTTGCAAAAATACAGCTGCTCCGTCTTCTGCAGGATCGAGCTGACGATCGGGACGTGGTCGGCGGCGACGCGTACCATGTTGAAGTCGGGTTTCCCCTTGACGCTGAACACGACGACCACGGCGATGGCCGCGAGCGCCGTCACGATGAAGCTGACCCACAGCCGCCGCTGCAGCGCGCCGTGCAGCGGGTTCGTCTTGGAGCTCTTCCACGCGAGGATCAGCCGCGAGTTGCGGTCGCCGCGCGTCGTCTGGCTCTCCGTGTCGCTGCCCGACACGGACGCGTTGTCGACCACCGACTGCGTCGCGACCGTGTCGTCGTCTGTGTCGTACGCCGAGTTGACGATGCGCGGGTTCGCCGGCGTCTCCGACTTGAGCTGCTGCGGCGTCTTGAGCGTGAGCACCTTGGCCCCGGTCGCGGTCGCGGTCGCGCCCGAGTCCATGGTCCCGGCGCCCATCACGGACGCCGCACCGAGCGACACGGACACGCGGCGCGGACCCGTCGGCGTTGGGCTTGCGCCGCCGTGGAAGACGGGACAGCCGCCACCGCCGCCGCCGCTCGCGAGGCCGTCTTCGTCAGGAGGAGCGAGACCGGCGGGATCGCGGACCGAGCGCTGAATCGAGGCCGCCCGAGGTGCGCGAGGATCGAGCTCCGACTCGCTGTCCTCGGGGACAGACGGCGGGATGACGCGGGCGCGGGTGACCTGCGGGCTGGTCATCGACTGGCCCGGCGTGACCATGGTGCTGCTACCCCCGCTGCTCCCGTTCGGGTCCGCGGGGATCGAGTCGCTGGACCGGTGGCTGTGGCTGCGCGACAGAATGTCGGGCACGGACCCGTCCTCGGGCCGGCGCAGCGCCGTCGTCCACATGGCGCTCGGCGACAGCGACGAGCTGCTCTCGCCGGCGCCGCCGCGGGTCCCGCCGAGGTGCAGGCTGCGGATAATGTCGGGGCTGACCTTGTACGCGATGGGCCCGTGGACGACGCGGACCATAAAACTCGCCATGCCCGTCTCTGGGTCGGTGCGCGGGCACACCTCGACGTTGACAGGAAATGTCGACCCGTCGCGGTGCACCGCGGCCAGCGCCTGCCGCGCGTACCCGCCCGACTCGGGGTGCGTGACGACGCCCTGGATGTGCGTCGCGAGCGGCCGGCCGAGCAGCTGCTCAATGTCGACGCCGACCAGCGCGGCAAAGTCGTCGTTGGACTGCGTGATCTTGCCCGCCTCGTCGAGCGTGATGAGGCCCTCCTTGAGGATCAGGTCTTCGGTCTGCAGCTCGATGCCGTCGTCGAGCTCGCACCCGCTGACCAGCATCGGCAGCAGCGTCTTGTCGCGGCGCAGGACGAGCGTGTAGAACTGGGTCGTGGGCAGCGACGCCGTGATGGTGTCGAGCAGCGTGCGCAGGTTGGCCTGGTGCGGCGCCTGCGGGACGGGCGGGAACAGGACGGCGAGCGAGCGGCCGGGCAGGTCGGGCGTGGCCCACCGCTCCTTGAAGAAGGCGCCCGTGGCCGTGATGTGGCCGGACATGCTGACCTGGATGCGGTTCTCCTCGCGCGTCTTCTCGGCGCGCGGGTCGTAATTGTCGTTGATGCGGTTAATAGTCGCCTTGTACATCGGCTCGGTCCCGCCAAACGAGCTCGGCACGGCCTGCACGCGGATCCGCACCGTAAACACGGTGCCGTCGCGGTGCACGGCCGGATAGATGCGGCCCTCGAGCGAGGTCATCATTACGCACGCGCGCGTGCGCCGGTGCCTGTCGAGATAGCTATCGTGGAACGACCGGTACGGCTCGGGCATCAGCATCTTGACGTTCTTGCCCACGAGCCCGTCGCGCGCCCACCCGAAGAGGATGTACGTGTCGTCGTTGACTGACTTGATCTCGCCGCTGCCCGTGATGCACACCTCGGCCGTGAGCTGGCGCAGGTCGAGCATCGTGCCCCGAAAATACGTGTCGCCGTTGATGACGAGCTCGTTGACCTCGAGCGACACGGGGATGAACTTGCCCGACTTTTCCTTGGCCATGAGGCAGCGGCCCGTCGTACCGATGACGTGCGGCACGCCCGTCTCGAGGAACCGCTGCAGGTACGAGTCGTGGTGCGAGGCGTGGTCCGGCGGCATGATCATGTTTACGTTTTCGCCGACCATCTGGCTCGACGAGAACCCGAGCATCGTGGTCGCAAACTTGTTGTGCATCTGGATCTTGCCCTCCTTGTTGATGATGATCATGGCCGTCGAGTCGAGGTCGGCCACGGGCGTGATGAGGCCTGCGAACAGCCGCTGCGCGCCCTTGAGCTCGACGACCTGCAGGTCCATGGGGAATGCGTAGCCCTTGGCGTGCTGCCCGAAGATCCGCTGCTTCGGACCCATGAAGCGCTTGACACCCGTCTGGCGGTACCGTTCGAGGTAGAAATCGTGGAAGGACCGCCACGGGTGCGGCACGATGAGGTTGATTTTCCTACACAACGCATGGGCGTGAGTGTCGCGAGCTCGCGAAGTCGGTGGCGGCCATGGTCATGATCACGGCCATGGTGATCACGACCACGGCAAAGGTCATCGCGAGAGCGTACCGAGACACGAGGCTCAGCTTCGAATCGTAGCCGAACACCTTGAGCGCGCCCGGGTTCACGTCCGTGATGGTGCCGTTCGCGTCCATGGTGATGACGGCCGACTTGCTGTAGTGCGTGAGCGACGCGCCCGACATGCCGCCGCCACCGCCCTCGCCACCGCCGCCCGACAGGTCGCCGCCGGATCGCGCGAGCTCCTCCTCGCGGGCGCGCGCCGCCTCGGCCAGGTTCGAGTACGTCGCCGACAGCTCGCTGTCGTTGAGCACGAGCCGCGAGAAATCCGAGTACGCTTGCAGGATGTGGGCTGCTTTCGGATACTACACGTGCGGTCAGGCTCGCGCTGAGTGACCACGGCCACGGCCAGGAATTCGTGCGAGACGTACCCGCGACAGCAGCTGCTTGTAAAACTCGTCGGCGCGGCTCGTGTTGGTCATGATGGCGCGCACCGACGCCTCGAACGCCTTGAACTGCACGCGGCGAGACAGGAGCAGCACCCAGAATTGCTGGATCGAGTCGACACACTTGGCGTGGTACCGCTTGGCCTCGGTGTAGCTGCGCTGGAACTCGACGTACTGCAGCAGATCGAGCTTATCCATGCCGGCAATCACGTCCTGCGTCGCGGCCTTTTGCTCGTGGTCCATGCTCCGGCAGAAGAGCAGGAACCGCTGCGCGAGCGACGGCTCGAGCTGCGGGATCCCGTCCCACGACGCCGCGTCCGTCGTCAGCACGGGCACGCGGTCGGGCGTCGCGGCCCGCTCGATCTGCAGCGTGTCGGCAAAGGAGCAGTACAGCAGGTGCACAGCCGCGTCGTTGGGGTGGATCTGCAGCGCCGCGCGGTACCACGCCTCGGCCGCGTGCCAGGCCGCCGTGCGCTGCAGGATCCGACCCACGATCTCGACGCAGTTGACGTCGCCGAGCAGCGACATGACGAGCGGGTTGGCGATCAGCCGGCCGTGTGCCGAGTGCGGCGCCTCGTTGAGCATCTCGGTCGACGCGTCGAGACGGACCACCGGGCACCCGCCGCCCCCGCCGCCGCCGCTCAGGCGCGTCGCGCCGCCAATGCTGCCACCGATACCGCTCGCGAGCGCCGCGCCGATCTCGGACGTGAGGTTGGTGCGTGACCCGTGCGCCGTCGACGGCATGCCGCCGTGGTGGTGGCGGCCGCCGGGCCCGCCGCGGTCGGGACCCGCGGCCATGGCCGCGTCGACCTCGACCTGGACCAGCATCGCGAGCCGCTTGAATGTGGTGATGCGCGCCTTGGCGAGGCGCGACCCGACGAACCCGGCGGGCAGCAAACCGATGACCATGACGAAATCGATGACGCGGTTTTCGGCGACGTAGTTGGTGGGCGACGCGGCGGATACGAGGCCGCAGAACGACAACCAGATGAGCGAGCACGTCAGCGCGCTCTGCCACCGCGTCGCGGACGCGTGGTGGAACGGCAGCGTCGCCAGTAGCTGGTACTCGAGGAACACGGTCATGGCGAGGTAGCACACGGCCGAGACGACGGGCGGCCACACGCCGTGGCCGAGGTACTCGCCCATGATGACGAACGCGACGGTGAAGACCACCGAGAACATGTTGAATATGGGGTTCGAGCACGCCAGGATCTCGTTCTTGGGGTAACGCGGCGTGACGGACGTGAGCGTCGTGGCGAGGAGCAGCGGGACGAGGATCGCCGTGGCCAGGATGCCCGCGATGGCCGGCGCGAGCGACGTGCTGGGCTGGAAACACGGCGTCGACTTGAACGACACGAGCGTGTTGGTGGCCGGGTGGCACATGAGCGGGTTCAAGAGGATGCTGACGCTCGACACGACAAAGTACTGCAGCACCAGCGAGATGAGGACGTTGAGCGCCTTGACGGCCCACAGCTGCTTGAAGTCGCGCCGCGCGAAGGCGACCATTACGAGCGCCATGATCGACGCGATGGCCACGGCCAGGGCCGCGAACAGCCAGAACACGATCAAAAAGTCGGGCGCGAACATGTTGGCGCGCACGAAGGGGATCCGGAACTGGAGAAACGTCACGACTTGCCCGTACGCGTGTGTGAACGGGCCGCTACACGGTGAAGGCGATCGAGTGGTTAGAGAGCGATCGGTCGGCGACCCGTCGATCATCCACGGCGATCGTACAAGTTGAAGTAGCTGTCGGGCGCTAGGATGAACCCCGCGTAGTGGATGAACTCGAAGATGAGGTGGACAATGGACGAGACGTAGTTGGGTCGCAGCGCTTCCTTCCTGCTCTTCATGACGTAGAGAACGAAGAAGAACGAGTCGAGGAACCGCGAAAACCGCGGCTTTTTAGAGAAAGACGGCCCGGCGGGATCGCCGGGCTCGACGCTGCTGCCCATGGGCGCCGACGAGTCGCTCCGCATTGCGTGGTTCGGCGAGATCGTAGTGGAGGTGGTCGTGTGGAGTGAGGTGCGCGCGCTACCCGAGCGCAGAGGCTGCTTCTAAAAGTTGCATGGAGCGCGAACGCTTCGTAGTGGCTATTCTGATCTGCGCACAACTGAGCATGCGGCAAGGCGTTGCGGGCGCGCGGGCACAGGGGAACCCTGCCCCATGAGCGACGCGTCTCAAAACCTAGCATGTGATCCAGCGACGCGTCGCGTTTCAGGTGTCTCGCACTTTCGTCCGCTCTTCTTGGCATGCACCGGCCATGCACCGGCTGCGATACGCGCCGCCAGCACCTATCGCCGATATCGGCCGGCGGCTCGCACGTCAGGGATACCGTGGGCAATCGAGGATTGTCGTCGTTTTGCTCGATCGCCGCCCGTTCACGTTCCATCGAGGATGTTCGTGACACGTCTCCCCAACCGGTGTTTAGCGCGCACAACATTCCAGTGGGCTTGGTAGTGCCGGTGCTGTGCATCGGAGCGCTTGTCTCTCGCTCCTCGCTCCGTGGGCCTGCTCGAGTTGAAGCGCGAGTGACGCGCTTTCTCTTCCGCGTCAGTCTCGCAACTTTCGTTTTGAATTACGCGACCATGACGCGTCGCCATGAAGCTGAGCTCGCTGAGAGAGCATGGACAGCGAGGCAAAGTGTTTTTCTAGTCTATTGGTTTAATACGCGGAGCGGCAGTGGCAGAACACGGCTCGCGGAGTGGAAGCCGCCACGGGCGGGAACGGCGGTGGGGCGGCCGTCGAGTTGTAGCGGAAGTTTTTGGTAATCTGCTGCGTCGCGCGGTTGGTGATGGACGACACCTCGACCCACATGTGGTCCCACTTCATGAGCTTGCACAGGTATATGTTCTACGCGACGCGAGAATCAGCATCCGTCGCAACCGAGAGCGAGCCGCGCGAGAGACAACGTACGTAGGTCGAGAACTGGCGCAGGCGGCGCGCGAGTTCCTGCATCTGCGGGCGCTCGCGGAGCAGCAGGCTGTGGTACCACTCGAACGCGGACCGCAGGTTGGTGTGGATGGCGCCGCCCGACTGCTGCATGATGATCTCGACGTGCCGCGCCACCTGCTCCTCGATCAGGCCCGCGTAGTACAGCTGGTGCACCAGCTGGATCTCGAACTTCCACCGCTGCGCGTTGGCGCCCGAGTTGAGCGGCGCGAGGTACGGCTTGGGCGGGGCGACGGTCGGGACTGGTGACGACGCAGCGCACGTGCACGTCCGTGTCGGAGCCGACTCGGGCGCGGGCGACGGCAGGTGCGCGAGCGAGTGCGACGACGCGGCCGCGGACCCGGAGTCGCCGACGGGCCACCGCGACGGCGGGCCCGAGTCGGCCTCGCTGCCAAGCCCGACGTCGCCCGCGGACCGGTGGTGCGTGTCGTCGAGCGGGGGTGGCGGCACACGCTTGCGTTTCCGCGTGCCAGCCACCGTTGTCGGGGTCGTGGGGATCGGGGCACCGACCGGGATCGGCCGCCACGCGAGGTCGCGGGTACGCGAGCTGCTGCCGTGGTCGATGCGGTTGTCGCGGGCGGGCGCGGTCTTGGGTGTGGGCAGGTGGTACGGTGCGACGGGCAGCGTGCCGGCGAAGCGGCGCGGGCCGACGATAGGGACAGCCGCCGAAGCGGACACGTCGTTGTGTACGAACGCGGACGTCGGTGCCTTGCCCATGGCGATGGCGGTCTTGGACAGCTGCTGGTGCGGTTGCGGGGTCGACGGGTTGCGGAACTGGTTGGTCGTAGACGCGGAGGACGGCGACGTGGTGGTACTCGAAGCCGCAGTGGCGCGGCTGCCGATGTCGAGCTTGAGCGTCGGGTTGCTCAGGTTGCTCTTGAGGTTGGTGCGGAGCGGCGATCGGGCGACAGGCGGGGCCGGCGCGGTCTTGTACGGGGTGTTATAGTTGCTGGGCGTCGGGGTAATGGATCCCGACGTGGTACCACCGGGGCTCGACGGGCTTGATGGCAGGGTGGCGAGGTTGGACGAGCGGGGCGAGCTGGGCAGCGGGCACGGCGCGGTACGCTCAGGACGGGTTGGCGAGGGGCAGGGCGAGTTGAAGTTCGAGTCGAGACTTTCGTCCGCCGGGCTACACGCGAGGTCGCACGTCAGCAACATAGGTCGGCATGATACGATAATGTTGCATGGGCTCATACATGGACTGCTTATTCCCCATGGTGAGAGTCGGAGTCGGCGGCGGCGAGTGGGTTGTAGAGGGCAGTTGCGAGTTTGGGTAGGAGGAGGCTCTTGTGCAGCGGCGGCAGCGGCGGCAGAGACAGCGGCGGCCGGCGGGAGCGCGCGGCGGCGGGACGCGTCGGTCTGCGGGACACACGGCGGGCGCGAGCAGGTTTCATTGAGTTGCGAGGGGCGGGCGAGCACCGTGTCTCGCGCCGGTTGGAGGCAAAGCGGGACGTGTTGTTGCGCGCGCGGCGCGGCGCAGCGCGTGGGTGGAGATGCGTCGCCGGCGTGGAGCAAAAACGCGTCGCGAAACGCGTCGGTGTCGACCATCACGTGCGGCGTGAGACGCGGCCGCGAGACAGCAACGGCGCATGTGGCGCGGCGTGACCGCCTCGCGCCCTCGCGTTCCTCTTCGCGGATCCCTCGTGCGCCACGGCGGCCGCCTCGTCCGCCTCAGGTCGCTCATTCAACCGCGCTGGATCCCTGTTCGCCGCGCCGCTGTCAACCATGGAGCATCACCGCGGCACCGAGACGAGCAGCCCCCGGAAGCGCGCCCACGACGAGTCCGAGGACATTGTCGTCACCCCTCCCACCTCCCTCACGCCCAACGACGCCCCTGCCGCCGCCGCCGCCGCTACGGCCGAGGACGAGGAGCCCGACACCAAGGAGGCTCCCGCCAAGAAGGCCCGCACCGAGGACGCCCCCGCCGCCGACAACATGAACGCCGCTGCGCAGGCGGTCCTCCGCCGCGTCAAGCTGTCGGGCGTGAACCAGCACGCCACCAACAAGGTGTTCCGCAAGTGGCTCGGCAAGCAGCCCACGCTCGCCAGCGAGGCCTGGGTCCAGACCGTGCAGATCAAGAAGGCGCCCAAGTCCAAGGAGGCGTGGCTCACGTTCCCCGTACGTTCGCCCGCAAGCGGTCGCTCTGGAACCCTCAAAACTGACGCGCTGTGGTGTAGTCGGTCGAGGAGCGCTCGCTGGCCGTGGCCGCCCTCAAGGCCGCCGACCTCAAGGAGCGCAACGCGCTCGTGCAGATCACCGAGGTGGACGAGCAGCCCAAGGTGTACCAGCAGCGCACCATCGACCCCAACGACCAGCGCACGCCGACCGAGCGCATCGCCGACCAGACGACGCCGCTGTGGAAGGTCGAGTACGCGGAGCAGCTCGAGCAGAAGCACGCGGTCATGCAGTGCGCCATCGAGAATGCCAAGAAGGAAGCGTACGTCTCGCTGCCCTTACTCGTGCTTCCTACCCCCGCTGACATCTCTTTTTTTTTTAACCCTGTGTAGCAAGTACCAGCACGAGCTGAACCTGCTCGCCCCGGTGCCGTCGCCCGTGCAGGACGGGTACCGCAACAAGTGCGAGTTCTCGATCGGCAAGAACCTCGAGGGCGAGCCGACCGTCGGCTTCAACGCGGGCAGCTACGTGTCGGGCAAGTGGACCGTCGGGTCGCCCAAGGGGCTCAAGCACATCAGCGACACGATGCTGACCATTGTCGACATTGTCGAGCGGTTCGTGCGGCAGTCGGCGCTCCCCGTGTGGGACAAGGGCACCGTGAGCGGCTTCTTCCGCCTGATCCTGGTGCGCACCACGTCCACCGGCCAGACCATGGTCATCCTGCAGGTCAGCAAGTCGACGACCGAGGAGGCGCTGGTGGCCGCCGAGGTGGCCAATTTCAAGGAGTTCTACCTCGCCGAGGCGGCCAAGGCGTCGCTGCCCGTGACGGTGCTCGGGCTGCAGTACTACGAGGGGTCGTCGGACCTGTTCCCGGCCGAGGAGCCCGTTGAGCTGCTCGAGGGCACGTCGGTGACGATCGAGGAGGAGCTGCTCGGGTTCAAGTTCACCATCTCGCCGTCGTCCTTTTTCCAGATCAACAAGCCGGCGACCGAGGTCATGTACAGCATGGTGCGCGACTGGGCCATGGAGTCGATCCCCGAGGGCCGGCGCAAGACGCTGCTGGACCTGTGCTGCGGCACGGGCACGATCGGGATCTGCATGTCGGGCGGCAACTTTGACCGGATCCTGGGCGTCGACATTGTCGAGGACGCGATCGAGAACGCGCGGGCCAACGCGGCGCGCAACGGCGTGACCAACGCCGAGTACCGTGCGGGCCCCGCCGAGAAGCTCATGGACCAGATGCTGCACAAGTCGCACGAGTACGGCGAGATCATTGCGGTGCTCGACCCGCCGCGGACCGGCGTGCACAAGTCGGTGATCAAGGCCATCAAGGCGTGCCGCGCCATCTCGCGCGTCGTGTTCGTGTCGTGCGACATCAACCAGGGCAAGCAGAACATTGTCGACCTGATCCGCCCCTCGTCCAACTCGTTCCCCGGCGAGCCGTTTGTCCTCGACCGCGCCTGCACCGTCGACATGTTCCCGCACACCAAGCACATGGAGGTCGTGTGCGTCCTGTCGCGGCCCATGCTCACGGACGCGGAGCGTGCCGAGATCGAGGAGCAGCGCGTCCGCCAGATGGCCAAGGCCGCGGCGGCGAAGGCGGCCAAGCAGGAGGCCAAGGCCGCTGCGGCTGCTGCCGCTGCTTCTGCTGCTGCCGAGACCGCGGCGGCGGAGGAGGTCGAGAGCAAGTCCGAGGAGACCTCGACTGCGTAGACGTCGTTTGGGAGAGCTCGCTTATATATATAAATTAGCATTCCGTACTTGACTCTTTGATGGTGCAAGCTTTAAGGAACAAGCTGAGGGCCGAGCGCGTCAGTGACAAGGTGTTGTGCGCGTCTCAACCGCGTTGAATCCGGGTGTTTTCGATGGCCAACCCACACTTTATGGAGCTCTCACGGAAATTGGGGAAGTGGCGCTGGCAGCTCGTAGTCAACAGGGAGCCTGCCGACGAACACCATCTGCTCAGCGACCAAGCGGAGCAGTGCGCGGGTCGCAAGTGCCGCAGCACCCATCTTGACGTCCACCTCGAGCTCGTCGTCGCTGTCGGCGTGCGCGGCCGACTCGCTGCGCACCTTTGACGCAGCAGCAACCCCGTACACGAGCTGCTCGCCGCCGTCTTCAAACTGATCGCCGCCAATACGGGACAGGACCTCCTCGCGCGTCCACGCCCAGGCGATCTTTTCGGGCGGGGCATTGGGATGGAGGAGAGAGTCGATCTTGGCGACGCCCGTGACGAGCCGGCGGAACTCGCGCGGCAGCGACTGGCACACGGCGCGGTTGAGGTCCCTGGCGAACGCGCGCGCCCGGTCCTTGAGGAAACCGTTGGCGCCTTCCGGGCGGGCGAGATAGTACAGGTCCATCGGTTGCCTCTGGTACCAAAAATGGAATGCCGACTCGATGCGGCCGAGGACTGCGTCCTGCTCCTCGTGGGTCATACCACAGCGCTCGAGCAAGGCGATGATCCCCGTGACGAGGTCGGGCGTGATGCGGAAGGGACGGGTCTGGAGCTCGAAGGGGTCTGCAGACTCCAGGTGCATCTGGAGCACGCCCAGGACCGCGTCGAGCTGGGTCGCGGCGTAGTCGGAGAAGTCCTCGGCGATGGGGTCCGCCGGCGGGTCGGCGAGCGCTGCCGCGTGGCCCGCGGCCGCAGTTTCGCGGGATACATCCTCGGCGCAGTTGCTCATGGTCATGTGTTGCATGGAGCGCTCGCGCGGGTGATGGTTCGCCCGCGCGGGCAGGGGAGAGTCGCTGCTCGCGCCGGCGGAGCAGTCCGAGCAGGGGGGCTAAGTCCCCCTGGTCCGAGTCGAACAGCCGCGGGGGCGCCTGCCACGTCTGTCGGGCGATCGGCCGTCGCGAACATCAGTCATCCTTTGCGTCAACACGGTGCTCCACGTCGCCTCGCCGCTCTCCCCCCACCCGCGGCGCATACGCTCCCGTATCGCCCGCCCCCGTACACTCTACGCATCGCAACGCATCAACTGATCGCCATCGCCAACATGCTGTCCCGCCTGCTCGCCGCCCGCGCCGGCGGCGCGCCCCGAGCGCGCCTCGCGTCGACCATGTCGTGCTCGCGCCATGCGCCCATCGCGCCCGCGACTGCTGCTGCGCGCCTGGCGCTCGCCCGTCCCGCTGCCCGGACGCCGCTCGCTGCCGCCGCGTCCATGCGCGCCTTCTCGCACTCGGCGCTGCGCGCCACCAAGTCCGAGCCACCACCGCGCGGGTTCGGCAACTTCTTTGGCAAGGACGCCAAGTCCGCCAGCAAGAAGTCGTCGTCGTCGTCCGCGTCCGAGAGCGAGGAGGACGGCGGCAAGAAGCAGCCCAAGAAGGACGACGAGGACGGCAAGGCCGACAAGGGCAAGAAGAAGAAGAAGGACGACAAGCAGTCGGACGAGGACGCTGACGGCGAGCCGTCGGGGCCCAAGAAGCCGCCGCAGCCGCCGATCCCCGAGAACAGCGTGGCGATCAACGTGAACGCGGCGCTGTCGCTGCTCGTGTCGCTGGCGCTGCTGGCCTTCTTCACCAGCAACGGGTCCGACAAGGGCGCGCAGCAGACCACCTTCCAGGAGTTCCGCGCGTCGATGCTGGACCGCGGCGCCGTCGACCGCGTCGAGATCGTGAACAAGTCGACGGTCCTCGTCTACCTGCGCCCCGACGCCCCGCATTTCGCTGAGAACCCGTCGCTGCGCCGGTCGGGCCACCAGTTCTCCTTCACCATCAGCAACCCGGACGCGTTCGAGTCGCGGCTCGACGAGGCCCAGCGCGAGCTCGGCATCCCGTCGCGCGAGCGCCTGCGCGTCACCCACATCAACCGCCCCAACATTGTCGGTGCCCTGCTCAGCTTCGCCCCCACGCTGCTGCTCCTCGGTGGGCTCATCTGGATGAGCCGCCGCACCATGAGCGGCGGGTCCGGCGGGCCCGGCGGCATCCTCGGCATGGGCAAGTCGCGCGCCAAGATGTTCAACCAGGAGAACCAGGTGACCGTCAAGTTCAAGGACGTGGCCGGCGTCGACGAGGCCAAGGAGGAGATCATGGAGTTTGTCAAGTTCCTTAAGGACCCGACCATCTACGAGAAGCTCGGCGCCAAGATCCCGCGCGGCGCCATCCTCTCGGGGCCTCCCGGGACCGGCAAGACCCTGGTGCGTTTTTTCTTTCTTTGCCGGCGTCGTCAGCCGAGAGCGGGAGATCCCGGAGCAGTAACGCTGACTATCATTCGTTCGCCTGTATAGCTCGCCAAGGCGACGGCGGGCGAGGCGGGCGTGCCCTTCTTCTCCGTGTCCGGGTCCGAGTTCGTCGAGATGTTTGTCGGCGTGGGCGCGTCGCGCGTGCGCGACCTGTTCAGCGAGGCGCGCAAGCACGCGCCGTGCATCATCTTCATCGACGAGATCGACGCCATCGGCAAGGCGCGCGGCCGCGGCGGTTCCTTTGGCGGGAACGACGAGCGCGAGTCGACGCTCAACCAGATCCTGGTCGAGATCGACGGGTTCGGGTCGTCGGAGCACGTGGTGATCCTCGCGGGTACCAACCGGCCCGACGTGCTCGACGCGGCGCTGATGCGGCCCGGCCGGTTCGACCGCCACATCACCATCGACCGCCCCGACATCAACGGGCGGCAGCAGATCTTCCGCGTGCACCTGGGCCCGATCAAGGTCGACCCCGAGCAGGACATGGACCGGCTGGTGCGCAAACTCGCGGCGCTGACGCCCGGGTTCGCGGGCGCCGACATCCACAACGTATGCAACGAGGCGGCGCTCGTGGCCGCGCGGTACGGCGCGTCGTGCGTGACCATGGCGCACTTTGAGCAGGCCATCGAGCGCGTGATTGCCGGGCTCGAGAAAAAGTCCAAGGTGCTGTCTCCCGAGGAAAAGAAGATCGTGGCGTACCACGAGGCCGGGCACGCGGTCGTCGGGTGGTACATGGAGCACACGGACCCGCTGCTCAAGGTGTCCATCATCCCGCGCGGGTCGGGCGCGCTCGGGTACGCGCAGTACCTGCCCAAGGACCTGCACCTGCACTCGACCGAGCAGCTGCGCGACCGCGTGTGCATGACGCTGGGCGGGCGCGCGGCCGAGCAGGTGTTCTTCGAGTCGATCACGACGGGCGCGCACGACGACCTCAAGAAGGTGACGGGCCTGACGTACCGCATGATCACGGAGCTCGGCATGAACGCCAAGGTCGGGCAGCTCGCGTACCCGAACTCGCAGCAGGAGCAGTCCTTCACCAAGCCGTACTCGGAGGAGACGGCGCGCCTGATCGACGAGGAGGCGCGCGTCTTTGTCGCCGACATGTACCAGCGCACCGTCGACCTCATCACCAAGCACCGCGACGACGTCGAGAAGGTGGCCCAGGAGCTGCTCGCCAAGGAGGTGATCTCGCGCGACGACATGGTCACGCTGCTCGGCAAGCGGCCGTTCAAGGACCGCAACGTGCTCGAGGACTACGTCGAGGGCAAGTCCGAGTTCAACGCGTAATCGTTGGCTCGCGAGGTGGTTTAGGAGGATTTTGTTAGCTGTATTTACTGTTCCGTTTGTTTTGCTATCCGTACGTGTCTCGCGCATCGAAAATGTATCAAAATGGGAATGGAATCGACTCGTGCCGGCGATAGCTCCAAACGGTGGCCGTGGCCATGGCCATCGCGGCCGCCGCGGCCATCGCTGCGCAACTTGGCACCACTCCTACCGTTTGGAACCTGCCGCGCCGCGGCCCCCTGCCCAACCTCTCCCCGATCACATTCACAAACGAAGCGAAGCGACCTCATGTCCATTCTGCCGAAACCATGGAACAACCACCACCCAGCAGCAACGCATGCCCCGTCCCCGCGTCCCCGCCCGTGCGCAACGTTGGCGACGTGCTCCCAGCCGCGCCCAACGGGTTCGCCGGGTGCATCCTGAGCACGGCCGGCGTGCTGCAGTGCACGACGACGGCGCCCGGGTCGCCGTGGGCCGTGGTCCCGGGCAGCTTCAATCTCGGGGACATGCGGCTCGCGTGCGCCTCGGACCTCGACTCGCCCGTCGAGTGCGCCCGCGACGTCGTGCCTGACGGAACACCGATCGTGTTCGGGTGCGCCGTCGCGGGGCTCCCGCCGGCGGAGGGTGTGAGCGCGCCGCTCGGGTGCCTCCGCCGCGAGGGCGACGGGCTCGCGGTCGATCCAGCGGCGGTGTGTCCGTTCGTTCCGGCGCCCGAGCATGCGAGCACGACGACGACGTCGGCAACGCCGACCGAGACTGAGACCGAGACCGAGACCGACCCCGCGTCGGCCATGGTGCAGGACGCGTCGCCGACCGAGTTCACCGAGCCGCCCGCCGCCGCGAAACCAGCCGACCCGACGCGCAAACCGACAAGCAGCGACGTGGCCATCGCGTCGTCGTCCGGCGGCACGCTGCGGTCTCAGCTCCCGCTGATCGTCGGGCTCGCCGTGTCGCTCGCGCTGCTCGCCGTCGTCGTCGGCGCGATGCTCGTGTGGCGGCGGCAGCGGCGGCGCCGTCGTCGCCGCGGGCCCGCAAGCAGTAAGGGAGGAGGGAGCAGCGGCGAGGCCATGTCCATGGACTCGAGGTTGTCGACGCCGATGTCGATCCAGCACACGAGCGGCGGGCCTGGTACGTCTCACGCGCGCGGGGTGATGGTGATTGAAGCGGTGTCGCTGACGCGGCGGCGAAATGTGTAGTTCCCCTCACGGGCGCCATGATCGGCGGCTCGGCACCCACCTCGTCGACGTGGCCGCGGTACCCCGGCCCGCCGCGCACGGGGATGCCGCCGCTGCACTCGGTCCCGCCGTCCGCCATCGAGACCGCGCACCATCACCCTGACCCGCGCAGTATCGCCGAGCGCCAGCGGAGCAGCGGGCGGCAACAGTTTGGCGCGACTCTCTTTGCCGAGCCCACGATGCTCCCGCCGGCCGCCGTCGACGGCGCGCAGCTCGCGGCCATGGACCGTGTACGCGGCGCGTACCATGCGCTACTGTCGACGCTCGAGGCGACGCTCGATACCGCGGTGCGCATGGTCGAGGGCAACCGCGCGTGGGCCAACGCGTGGGCGGGCGAGGTCGAGGCTGAGCTGCCGCCCGGCGCGCCGACGATCGCGCGGAGCCAGTCGCACCACCACCACCGTCATCACGGCGAGCAGCGGTACCCGGAGCGACACCACAGCCACAGCCACGCGCAGCACACGACGCGCCGGTGGTCCCGCGCAGCCGTCGCGACCGCGGTCCGCGCACTGCTCCTCAAGCGGTGGGTCGGAATCCTCCTCGGCGACCTGGCCCCGCGGCTCGCCGCGTCCGGTGGCGGCTCTACAGCGCGGCGCGACGTGGACGCCGCACGGCGCGCGCTATACGAGGCATGCACCCCGGCGCACGACGAGAGCACCGCCGCCGCGGTCCCGATCGCCATGGAGCAGGTGCAGGCAGCGCTCCGCGCAACGTCCGACGCCGTCGCGGCGCTCGAGGGCGCGTGCGCCGCGCTCGCCATGGACCCGCTCGCGTGGCGCGCGTGGATCGTCGCGCCGCGGCGCGGGGTCGCGGTGGATCGTGCGACGATGGTCGTGGCGAGTCCCGAGGGTGAAGAGGAGGAGGACGAGGTGGTCGCGGTCGTCCTCGCGCCCGGGCTCGCGATCCCGCCCGGCCCGCTCGCGACGGCGTGGGTCGTGCACGACACCGGGCGCGCGGGCGGGCGCACCAGCGTCGTCGTCGAGGACGCCGCGTGGCTCGTCTCGGCGCGCGTCTGGGCAGCCGCCGTCGGTGGGGTGCGGCAGCAGCAGCAGCCACTTCCACTTCCGCTGCCACCGCAGCACCAGCAGCAGCAGCGGGCGCGGCACGCGCACCGACAGTAGCAGTGGCGACGGAACCCCAATCATTCATATCAATACGGACGACGTTCCACGCCTTCTACGCCTTCCATGAGAACGCGTGACGAGAAGCGGTGATCCACGACCGCACGGCCACGACCGACCGCAGCAGCCTTGGCCTCGGGGCCGATGGCGGTGACCACGTCCACGGACAAGGACACGACCGCGTTGGCAGATTCATTCGCAACATGGCCGTGGCCGCAGCACGAGGAGTGAGCGAGCGACACCGAAGTCGCAGGTCGTGTGGCTTTCCCGCGTCCTATTTCGGCGCGGTCGCGCCGCCACCGCCTCTCCTCTTCATCCACCCTCATCGCCTGCTCCCTCCTCTCTCCCGTGTGTGCATCGGCCCTCGCTCCTCTCGATAACCACCACCACAGCAACCTAGACTGGCCGCACGCCGCCTCGCATACCTCGCAGTGGCCCCTCGACCAACCCCTACCCGCAACACCCCCACCATGACGACGACCGCCTCGTCGTCGCCCCGCCACCGCCTCCGGTCGGCCGCGCTGCTCGTGCTCGTGGCCGCCGTGGTGGCGCTGCTCGCCGTCGGCCTGGGCCCCGCGCCCGCCTCGGCGAGTCCCGCGCCCGCACCGCAATTCACGATTCCGCCCATCAACATCCCCGGCCTGCCGGGCGCCACCCCGACCCCGTCGGCGTCCGCGACGAGCGCGTCGGCGACCTCCGCCTCGGCGTCGTCGGGCCGCCCCGCCTCGTCCACGTCGCAGCAGTCGTCGTCGGCCGCGCCCACGGCCACGCTCGACCCGTGCGCCGACGGCCGCTGTGTCCCCGAGGGCAAGAACCGCGAGTGCCTGCTGCTCGAGAAGGTGTGGATGTACAAGGGTGCGTTCTTCACTCCCCCAAAAGTGTGTTGGGAGGGCAACGCTAACGCACAGCGGCCGCGATACCACAGAGTTCAAGGGCCTGTACCTCCCGCTCGACCTGTCGGCCTACTTTGCCGACCGCTTCGCCGACAAGTACACCAAGGTCGAGAAGCAGTTCCCCAAGGACCTGGTCAACGCGTCCTACTTCCTCGACTTCTTTGGCGGCAAGCCCTACTCGCTGCTCGGCGACGAGTTCAAGTACTTCAACCTGCGCCAGGCCGGGTGCCAGCTGCCGACCCACCGCTGGTACCTCTACTGGCTCGCCGTCGACATGTACGACTTCTACCAGGCCCGCCAGGACCCGTGCTCGTCGGGCGGCACCCTTCGCCTGTGCGGCGCCACGCTCGACGAGCGCGCCAACCAGGTCGCCGCCGACTTTGCCAACACCACCTACTGCAACGGGCCCGCCGAGTACAAGGCCAAGGGCGAGGAGTACATCAAGCAGCTCAAGTCGCACCGGTTCCGCGCCGCGTCTGAGCCCTGCGTCTCGGGCGACATGGTCGAGGCCGACCAGAAGCACTGCGGCTACTACTCCGAGTTCGGCGCCTGCGTCAACGCCGACAAGTGCCCCGACCTCGACCCCGACCTCAAGAAGCGGTGCCCCGACGTCATCAAGAACTTCAACTCGCAGTTCAACGCCGCCGCCACCGCCGACGGCGTCACCAAGACCGACGAGAAGACCTTCCCCTGGGTCCCCGTCATCATCGGCGGCGGCGCCTTCCTCATCGTCGCTGGCGGCCTCGTCTCCCTGCGCATGACCCGCCGCAAGTCCGGCGCCGGCCTCGTGGCAACGCTCGGCCGCACGTTCGGCCGCACCACGGCGCGCCCCGGCACTGGCACCGCTGGTGGCTCGGCTCCCGCCGCCCCGCCCGTCAACTTTGCCAACTCGGCCCCTACTGGCCCCGGCGGTGCCGGTGGTGCCGCCACGACGGCCGCCGCGACCGCTGCTGTCGTCGCCGGTGGCGCCGCCGCCGCGTCCTCGGTCGCGCCGCCCGCGCCCGCCGCCGTCACGGACACGCAGCCCCTGCTCGCGCCCTCGGTCGCCGCCTACTCGCAGGTCGGCGCCGCGAGCAACGCGACCATGGCCGGGTCCGTCGTCGGCACCACGGCCGATACGCGCGCGTCCATGTACTCGTACCAGGTCGACCCGGCGAGCGGCGCCGTGATCGCGGCGTCGTCGCCCGCTATGGCCGCGACCGCGGTCCAGTACGTCGACCAGTACGGGAACCCCGTGGCCGTCGACCCGGCGACGGGTTACATGGTCGCGGCGTCGACGGGCGGCTCGGCGGAGCAGCACCAGTACGTGCTCAACGCCGACGGGTCCGTGACCACCACGACGCTCGCGCAGCAGCAGCAGCAGCAGCAGTACGACCAGCAGCAGCAGCACATGACGACGACCACGACTACGACGACCGAGCAGATGGTCTACTACGTCGACCAGAACGGCAACCCCGTGGACGCCCAGGGCAACCCCGTCGCGATGCCTCAGCCCATGATGATGGCGCCGCCCGCCCTCGGGACCCCCGTCCAGCAGCCGCTCGCGATGCCGCAGCCCGGCGCTGCCCCGCGCCAGTAGTCGGGCGGGTATCGACGGTCGGTCGCCAAACCTAGTTTTTCTCACTCACCTCAACCGCGGCCGCCCCCTTCGCCCTCCCTCCCATATCCCCTTCGTTCAGTCTTCTGTGATCATTCATTGCACGCTTCCCACATACACGCCCACGCTTCGCACACATCACCACACCGCACCGCATCACACGCCCCATCAGACCAGCGAACACACACCGCGACCGCAAGCCCAGCACCCGTACACGAAGGCGACTTCCTCCACGTGCGCGCGGTGCGCTCTTTTCACAGCGCACGCACGGGGAGAAAGAAAGGTGGACGTGCTTGACCGACAGCCGTAGATGCGCGGAGGTCCGACGGGGAGAACTTGATGGTGCTGCACGCGTGGTCCTAATCAACCGAGTCAGCACCTGTAGAGCTTAGAACGCACACTGTGGGACCAAGCGGGCAGATACGTACCCACATCAGCATCGCCCGACTCGCTGTTGGCCCCCGCAGCTCGTTTCTGACGTAGTAGCTTGGGGACGAGTCAGTCAGCTGCGCGCCGAGACGGGGCAAGAAGGGAAGCGCGTACTTGACGAGGACAGTGATTGGCAACCAGGAACGTCCAAGGGCCGCAAACTGCTCACAGTGCGGTGGGCCATTACATGAAGTCGCAGCGCAACAAGATGCATCAGTTTCCCGCGGGCCGCGCACGACGTGTACGAGTTCGGCCTGTCCGCTGCCGCAGCTTGATGCATCAGGTCCGCCGGAGCGGCGCTCGCGACGTGCCGAGGAGCGAGAGATAGGGGAGCGGGGTCGGGTCGGCAAGACGAGGCGGCGGGGGGACGCTCGCTCGCTCGCTCGCAGCAAAGAGCGCGGTCAGCTGACGCGACGGATGGCGGCGCGACGACGCGTCTCGTTTGGTGCGGCGTCTCGCATCCCTCCTGATCTGCGCCATGATACCCCGGCGCGCCGCTCGACTCGGTGCACTACGCCGGCGACACCACATGCATCGCGAACCCGACCGCTGACGACCACGCCGCCGCCCAACGTGCTGGCCCGCCGTCCCCACGTCCACGACCGACCATCCGCCATCCTCGGCCGGCGCACCCGTTTCGGCGTCGCCCGGCTGCTCCAGGCCACCTTCTCATCCCTCTCCTCTCCCAAAGACGCAACCGAGCGCGCGCGCGGCCACCCCTTGTCGTCGAGGCAGCTGCATGGCCGCCACCGCGCTCCCGGGTCCCCCGCATCGCCATCGCCACCCTCTCCACTCTCCCCCTACGCTGACTGGCACCACCGTCCGCCTCTTGCCGCTGGATCTACTGCGCGTGGGTCACGGCAGAGGCTGAGCGCGCACGTCCTATTTTCCACACCCAAACTCTAAACCCCACCCCCCTTCGCCGCCCGCCATGTCGAACGAGGTCCACGTCCGCCCCGCCGGCAGCCTGGGCAACCTCCGCGGCACGGGCGACGCAATCCCGCGGACGGGTTCGCGCGGCACGCTGCGCGACAGCGGCGCGGGCACCGCGTCGCCCGCCCCCTCGACGGCGAGCGGGCCGCCGGCCACCACCATGCGCCCTCACCTCGCGTCGGGCGGGAGCACCGACTCGCGGTCGCGGTCCGCCACGCCGCTTGGCGGGCTGCCCCTCGCGTCGACGCCAACACCCGGCGCCGCACCTAGTGGAACCGGCGGCGTGACGCGCGGCACGGGCCTGTTCAAGCCCATGACGCAGATCGAGTACAAGGCGCTGCGGTTCGTGGTCCACGATGCGCCTTCCGACACCAACCTGGCCCACTACGTGCGCGAGATGCAGCGGCACGGCGTCACGGACGTGGTGCGCGCGTGCGAGCCCACCTACTCGGCCGCCGCCCTCGCCGCCCACGGGTTGGGCCTGCACGAGCTCAACTTCAAGGACGGCGACCCGCCGCCCGCTGCGATTATCGCGCACTGGCTCCAGATCGTCGCTGCCAAGTTTGTCCCCGGCAAGGCCGGGTCGGTCGCGGGGGTTGCGGCCGGTGGGGCGATCGCGGTGCACTGTGTCGCGGGGCTCGGACGGTACGTCTTTTGCACTCTCGGTGCCGTGGTCGGGCTCATTCACTCACATCCCTCAAACCCGTGTAGAGCGCCCGTCCTCGTCGCCATCGCGCTCATCGAGGCCGGCATGCCCGCGCTCGAGGCCGTCGAGTTCATCCGGTCGCGGCGGCGCGGCGCCCTCAACATGAAGCAGATCCACTTCCTCGACTCGTACAAGCGCAAGGGCAAGGGCAAGCTCGCCGGGCTCCCGAGCGCACCCGTCGACCCGTCGTCCGCCGACGCCGCACCACCACCAGCAGCAGGCGCAGGCGCAGGCGGCGCGGGCGGACCCGCGGCGGCGTCCGGGTCCGACAAGTGCGCCGTCATGTAGCCGCGTGTCCGATTGAGCGATAAATGTGTACGCATGTATTTTTTTGCAGAGCAGCGAAGAGCGAGGTGAAAAAGGCGGAAACTGGTGCGGGCAAGGCGCGACGGCAAGCCGCGCCGAGGGGAATACCCGACGCGCCGGATCGCGCCGCGCCACCGGGCGCGCACGTGGCATCTCGCCCGTGGCGTGCTCGCAGCCACACGCGCTCGCCGGCGCGGGCCGCGTCGCCGGGATCTCCCGACGCGATAGCGGGTGCGAGACACGTCGGTCGCCGGCCCGAGCGGGCGCATCCGCCGACGCGCCCGTGCCGTGATCGTTCGCTTCGCTCGCTTCGGCCTCGGGGCTCCCGTATATAAGCTGGTGCCCCGTCCCGCTCCCTCTCCGACTTGGTCTGCACCATCGTTCGCCCTGTTTGCTACGCATCGTCATCCAGCCCATCACTATCACCATGTCGCCCAAGCCCGTCGATCCCTGGGTGCGTTGCGCTCGCTCGCTCGCCCGCGACGACCGTGGCCGAGCAGCCCCGCTCACTCGACTTGCACGTGTAGAACGTGTGCATGAACACGTCGCTCGAGGTCGAGGACCCCGAGATGTACAAGCTGATTGAGCTGGAAAAGTACCGCCAGTACTCTGGGCTGGAGCTCATCGCGTCCGAGAACTTCACGTCGCAGGCCGTCATGGAGGCCAACGGGTCGGCGCTGACCAACAAGTACTCGGAGGGCCTGCCCGGCGCGCGGTACTACGGCGGCAACGCCATCGTCGACCAGGTCGAGACGCTGTGCCAGCAGCGCGCGCTCGCGGCCTTCGGGCTCGACCCGGCCAAGTGGGGCGTCAACGTGCAGTCGTACTCTGGGTCCACGGCCAACTTCTCGGCGCTCACGGCCATGCTCGCGCCGCACGACCGCATCATGGGGCTCGACCTGCCCTCGGGCGGCCACCTGACGCACGGGTACCAGACGGCCAAGAAGAAGATCTCGTCGTCAGCCATCTACTTCGAGTCGATGCCGTACCAGGTCGACATGGCCACGGGACTCGTCGACTACGACCGCCTCGAGCAGAACGCGGCCCTGTTCCGCCCCAAGCTTGTCATCTGCGGCGCCTCGGCGTACGCGCGCGACTGGGACTACGCGCGCCTGCGCAAGATCGCCGACCAGCACGGCGCCTTCCTCATGTCGGACATTGCCCACATCTCGGGGCTCGTGGCCGCGCAGGAGCAGAACAACCCCTTCGAGCTGTCGGACATTGTCACCACCACCACTCACAAGACGCTGCGCGGCCCGCGCGCCGGCCTCATCTTCTTCCGCAAGGTGTCGGTCGACGGGTCCAAGCCCACGGACCTCGAGGCCCGCGTCAACCAGGCCGTGTTCCCGTCCAACCAGGGCGGCCCGCACAACAACACGATTGCCGCGGTCGCGGTCGCGCTCAAGCAGGTGGCGTCGCCGCAGTGGAAGGCGTACGCGCAGCAGGTCCGCCGCAACGCGACGGCGCTCGCCGACCGCCTCAAGGAGCTCGGGTACAAGGTGGTCACGGACGGCACCGACAACCACCTGGTGCTGTGGGACCTGCGCCCCGTCAAGCTCACGGGGTCCAAGCTCGAGAAGGTGTGCGACCAGCTCGCCATCACGCTCAACAAGAACGCGGTCCACGGCGATACCTCGGCGCTGTCCCCCGGCGGCGTGCGTGTCGGTACCCCGGCCCTGACCTCGCGCTCGTTCAAGGAGGCAGACTTTGTCCAGGTCGCCGACTTCCTCCACCGCGCCGTCCAGATCGCCCTCGCGATCCAGGACGAGGCCGGGTCCAAGATGATGAAGGAGTTCACGGCCGCCGTCGAGCGCGGCGCCCAGGCCGCCGCCGTCAAGGCCCTCAAGGCCGAGGTCGAGGCGTTCGCGCAGTCGTTCCCGATGCCCGGGTTCAACCCCGACGCGATCAAGTTCCGCGAGCACTAAGTTCGCCCTTTATTCCCGCCGATTATAATTATTGATTAGTTCGTGTACACGAGTAAATACGTGCTCTCCACCACGACGGCCATCGCCGAGGCCGCGACAGGTTCCGCATCACGGTCGCGGTCGCGATCGCTACTTGAGCAGTGCGCAATGGTTGGCGAGGGAGCCATGACCGCGCAGCGCGTGCTGTTCCAAATCACCGAGGCTCACCGCAAGGAGGCGGGGCAGATCGTGCTCGAAGCCATCGAGCACGAGCGCGAGCGCGCGAAGTTCACGGGCGACGAGTCCGCCGAGAAGGAGCTGTAGCGCTGGTTGCTGTGCCTGGTGCGTCAGCAGAAGCCCACGTCCGCCATTGCCGTGGCCGCGATCTCGACGCGGGCGTACGGCGACATCACGCTAATCATCAAGCGCGCCGCTGCGGCCAAGGAGGCGCGCGAGGCCGCCGGGATCACGGCGTGCGACCACGAGCTCTCGGCCGCGGCGCTGCAGGGGCCCGCCGACAAGACGCGGGTCCTCGCCAAGAACGTAGTGCGCGTTGTCGGGCAAGCACACGAGCCGTTTGCCCTCGTGCAGCGCGCGACGACCAAGAGCCGCAAGCAGGCTCTCCACTCGCAGCTCGCCAAGGCGTGCTACGGCTCCATCGTCGTCCTCGGGGGCCAGTACGACTTCAACAACAAGGCCTCTTCGAAGCACCGCGTCTCGGCCAAGGAGTTCGGGTCCAAACTGCGCAACGAGGGCGTGTACCTGTACTACGCGAACGAGGAGTTCACGTCGAGGTGGTGCGACCTGATTACTGCGTCCGAGGGAAAGTGCTACCTCAACTTCTCGGCCAGCTACTGCAAGCCGTGGTGGTGCCCGCGCTGCCTCATCCGCGTCGACCGCGACATCAACGCGGCGGTGAACATGCTCACCTCCTCGGCCGTCTTCCCGCAAGGATGCTATACGCGATCCCAGGCGTATGGCTAGCGGGTGGGCATCGCGTCGTCGGGGCGGGGAGGGGAAGCGAGCGAGCCGCCATGTCCGCAAGCCTCACTCTCGTGTTGCGCCACGCATGCAAGGGACCGCGCCGATTGGCTGTGCGTCATCGTCCGTCACCCATGAATACTCCTGCAGCCACCCGCACGTGTGCGGCGCTGCTGCGGCTCGCTCGCCGGCGCCACCGCCGCCTGCCGCCGCCCTCGTACTTGCATGAACGCGGAGAGGGGCGCTTCTCAAAACTCGCGAGCACCTGGCGCACTTCGTCCTCTCTCCCCCCAAGCAAACGCATCTCCGCAACCCATAGACGAGTGGCGTTTTAGACTAGACCTGCACCAACATGACGGCCTCCGTCCGCTCGCTCCTCCTCGCGGCCCTCGTCGCCGTCCTCGCCGCGCAGTCGTCGACGGCGCTCCCGCAGGCCGCCGCCCCCGCCGCCCCCGCCGCCACGGCCACGGGCACCGCTGCCGCGCCCGGCGCGAGCGCGACGGGCACGCCGGCCATCGGCGCCATCTCGGACCTGTTCGGCGGCGCGACGCTGACGCCGACGTGCAAGAAGCTGTACGACGACGTGGTGACGCCGCTGCTCGCCGACACGGACTGCGAGCTCACCAAGCTCGTGACGGGCAAGGCGGTCGCCGCCAAGGACCTCGAGCCCCAGGTCACCAAGCTGTGCTCGTCGGCGTGCACGACCAAGGCGCAGAACGCGCTCAAGGCTATCTCGGCCCAGCCCGAGTGCCAGTCCAACTCCATGTTCTCGACGGTCGCCGTCGGCGCCTTCTACCAGATCAACCTCTACTGCATCAAGTCGCCGTCGGGCTACTGCATCGTCGACCAGGCCAAGGCCGCCGAGGCCATCACCCCCGTCATGGCCAACGCCACCACGGGCGCCGCCATGGGCGCGGGCGCTAACGCCACGGCCGCCGCGGCCGGCGCCTCGTCGACGGCCAACTGGCCCAAGGACCTCGTCTGCACCGACTGCACGGCCAAGCAGTACAAGCTGACCAAGTCGCTCGGGTCCTCGGACGCCCTCACCGCGCTCTCGTCGCGCCCCAACCCCGCCGCCAACGCCACCAACCTCGCCGCCAAGTGCGGCGCCGACTGGGTTGCCGCCGCCGAGAAGCAGCAGCTCACGCTCGCCGTCCAGATGATCGCCCCCAACGCTTCGACCGCCTCGGGCACTACCGGCAGCGGGCCCGCCAACGCTGGCAAGTCGGCGGCTAACGGGCTCAACGCCGGCTCGGGCGTCGTTGCTGTCGTTGTTGCGGCTATGGTCGCGATGCTCGCTTAAGGCGGGTTGATGCTGCGCGAGGAGGAGATGGTTAAGATACACTTTTGGTTCAATTGCATGACTTTTTCGTTTCCTTTGCGAGTGGGTTGAGCAAGTGATCGACGCACATGAAGTGCTTGCTGGTCGCGGTTGAAACGGGGCACGAGTGTGGCGCGTCGCGTCGCAACCCGACGCGTCCTCGCTGTCGTCGACGACTGCTCGACCATTCGGAGCGAGGAGCCGCAGCAATGTCGTATAAAGATTTGAATTTGAATTTGGGTGGTTGGTGCTGGTGAGCGGCGAGGTGACGATAGTCGCATGGAACGAGGACAGCTTCACGACGGCCATCCTCGCGGCCATCGTTGTTTCTCGCCAAACGGTTGATGGCCAATGCACGCAGTACACGATTCGGCAACTTCTATTGCTTCTCAAGTGAATCTCCGCCCATACTCCAGCAATTTACAAGGTATGCGCGACTGAGTGCATTTCGAAGAGTTCACCGTCCTCAGCTGCTCCTCCTCGTCTTCTCATCCGCTGCCTCCTCAATGAATGCAATGCTGGCCACCCAGGTATCCATGCCTCGAGCTGACCACACTCATGGGCCCGACTGTCTTCGATGGCTCATGGCCCGCGCCGTCTAGGGCCCGTTGACCGCGCCCATGGTGGACCCTTGTCTGAAAGCAGCGGCTTCGGCGCAGAATATGGAGGAACTCATGTCCGCCAGCCCCAATGCAGCCCAAGACGTGGCGGAAGTCGTAAAATTGCTGCACAGCGCAAGAGATGTTACTGCCAACCGGCTGGCCCATACGATTAAATTTCTCAACGGTGCAGCGGAGCGCGTCGTTGGCACGCTCGATTTACTCGAAGGCTTCGAGGGGGCCGAGGAAAACGACCAATCTTTATCGGTTTTCAACTCGTCCCTTGAAGCTGAACGCGACAAACTTGGATCACTCGGTGTCCTCAACGGCAAGCTCGTGTCCCGCTCCACTCGATTCACCGTCAAGCTCAGCGAGTTTTGCGACAGTCGACCGGTCTTTGCCTCGCACGTCACGCTTGCCGAGGTCATCAAGCTCTGGAAGTACGTGTGGGACGTGACCGAAGCGGTTCACAACGCGCAGGCTCGAACGCTGGCCAGCTGCGCTTAAGTAGCCGAGACGGTCATCGATATCACCAAGGCGCTGCTGGCCATGGTCGAATCCGACTCCGAGTCTGAGCCCGAGCCCGAATCCGAGTGAATATAAGAAGTCTGGATTTAAGATAAGTAGCGGTTCATGTCATAATCCTCCCCGTGTCGCGTGCGAGCCCACTCAGGGCATTCCGATGCTCAAGCGGGGCTTCCGCCCTTCGCCACGATGGTCCTCAGTTCGTTTCATGAGTTTTTCATCAAGTTGTACTACATGCGATCAATGGCAGGGCAGAGCGGTCCCGGACTTAAAAGCGAGAGCGAGAGGCGCGTCCGTGTCCCGTCTCGGATGAAGCGCGCGGCGCGCGTGGCGCCACCGCGTGTGTGCGCGCTGAATCACGCCGCCGCGAGCTTGCCGCCATGAACAGCCCTGCAGCGACGGCGACGGCCGACCCCTCTCCATGCAACGCGAGCCGACAAGGCTCTGATTGACATCGCGTGCTTCGGCAAGTCTCCAGCGCGTCGGTCACCCGCTCAGGGACCGTGTGCAACGCTCCGCTCGCCCCGTAAGTACGCCGTCGTGATTGGTTGGCCGTCACCGGGCACTGGAGGCACACCGCGGCGAGATAATCTCGTTCGGGGAGGTGTCTCGCGTGGAGCGGCCGTGCCAGCACGCAACACCGCGCGCTTGGCCGTGATCTCGCTCGCCGGTGCCGGCCGCGGTGCTGCGCGCCCGGGAGAACAGCGTGGTCCACACGTCAAGACCGGTCCTAACCTGAGCCCTCTCTCCCTCCCCTCTCTCCCTCCCCTCTCGCTCGTCCCCTCCCACCAGGGCCATGAAGGACGGGCTCATGTTCTTTCTCGTCGCAGTTGCCGTCTCATGGATCGTGTTCCGCCTCGCCGCCTACGCGCTCGGCCGCTGGCTCGCCGCTAAGCAGGCCGTCTCGTTTGGCCGCCTTGGCCTGCTTTCCGTCTCGGACCTCCGCTGGCAGCACGCCCTCGTGCTCCCCGTCTCCTCCGCCCCGGCCTCCCCCTCGGGTGGCGCCGCCGCCCAAGCGGGCGATGGCCAGGGTGGCGCGGCTGCTGGTGGCGCGGTTCCTTTGTCGGGCACCGTCTCGGGTACGCGCGCGCGACTCGCCCCGTGTCGAGAACGCTCATCAACTGACGCTCGGACCTCGCCCGCGGGTAGCCGTCCTCACCATCCGGACGCTGCAGCTCAAGATCCACTGGCACGTCCTGCGCCGCTGGCTGCGCTTCTCGCCCTCGCCCGCGGCCGCGCCAACGACTGCGCCACCACCGTCGGCCGCCAATGGGCAGCAAGCGCCGCCCACGGAAGGCGCGGTCGGCCACCTCTTCACGCTCGTCGTCGACCGCGTCCTGCTCGACGTCAACGTCTCCGAGTCGCTCGCGCCGTACCATGTGTCGGCCCCAGGTACGCACGCCTCGCTCGCCCGCAACCGCGATGACGCAGGCTGACGCGACTCTAGGGCGTGTGGCAGCGCGGAAACCCAAGCGCCAGGGCGGCACCGGCCTGTTCCACATGGTCTTTGGCCGCCAGCTCCGCGTCCTGCTCCTCCAGTTCGTCGTCTACACGCTCGTCCGCTGGATGGACGTCCTCATCACCCGCATCGGGATCCGAATCGCCGTCTCCTCGCTGCGACCGGGACTCCCGCCGCACACGTCCGTCGTTGAGACGTCGCACGACATGTTCCACCTGTGGGGATTGGTCGTGGTCCCGCAGGCACCGCCACCACCACCGGCCGACGCGGCGTCAGTTGCGTCGACGCCCATGTCGCCCCGTGGCCGTCCAATGTCGCCGCAGCCTCCGCCGCCCATGTCGCCCATGAGCTCGACCTCATCGCTCGCGGGCTCGGACCTCGGATCCACGCTGTATGGCGGGGGCACCTCGACGCTCGGTGCGCCGTCCATGCCACCATCCGCGACGCGCGGTACCATCAACGTCTACGCGACCTTCTCGCCCGCACTCATCCTCATCGACCGGACGCCGATCCTCACCACGCTCCAGCGCACCGTTCTGACCGTCGCGTTCGCCCTGCTCCGACCTGTCCCGTCGTTCAAGCACCCGACAGTCTCGCTCGCGCTGAGCCCGATTGCCGTCAACGTCGACCCCGTCACGGCGTTCATGGACCTGCACCGCGGCTTCATCACCGGCCTCGGCGGCAGCGGACCGAGCGCGAGTTCCGCGACTGCGACTCCGCCCGCTTCGCCTGCGCCCACCTCGCGCGCATCCCGCCGCCGCCGCGACCGTGCGCACGCGGCAGCACTCGCCGCGGCCAGCGCGACCGCGCCCACCTCGGTTCTCGACCGGAAACTCCCGTCCATGTGGCCCTCGTCCGTCGCCCTGCACGCGCAGCAGGTCTCGGCGCGCGTCGGCGGCATCAGCTCGCTCATCACCACGGCGTCCGTCTCGGCGCGGTTCGGAAGCTCGCTCGCCGAGTCCGAGCTCCACGCCGCCCTTGCCGACGTGTCCACGCATCTCGCCGGCGAGCTCGTCCAGTCGCTTGCGATGCTTGAGATGAGCGTGTGCCCCAAAGACGACGCGGTCGCGTCGGGTGAGCCGCCACCCTCGCTCCGCGGTGGCACGCGCGGGCTCGCGGACGCGCCGAAACCGCTCGTGTTTGCTGAGCTCAAGCTGTCGGGCCTCGAGGTCTCGCTCCGAGAACACGTCGTCGCGTCGATCCTCGAGCGGCTCGCGGCACCACCACCGACGCCCGCGCAGCGTGACGGGTCGCGGACTCCACCACCGACGGGCTCGCGACACCGCCACACGCTGTCGCAGTCGATGCGCTCGCGCCTTGCCGGCCGCCGGTCCGGCAGCGGCCTGCTCGGTCCCAACGCGCAGTCCGCCGCGTCGGCCGCGACCACGCTCGCCCACCTCCTCCCGCGCCCGGTGCGCAAGCTCCTCGACGAGATCGACCTCGAGCTCGAGTTTGCCCTAGTCTCGCCCGAGCTGACCGTGTACCCGCTCCACTCGGTCGGCGTCTTCGTCTCGGCCGAGCACGCCAAACTCCGCGCCGGCGTCGCGGCCGCCCCGCTCATCGAGGCCGACGTCGAGTTCACGCTCGGCCAACTACGCACCCGCGTCCTCGGTCCGCCCGCGAAAATGGCGCCCGCTGCAGCTGCCGCGGCCGCCGCGGCTGTCGAAGCCGGCATGCCGCCCGAGCTCGCGCACTGGGTCTCGGCAAGCGTCGAGATCGTGCGCGTCGACGCGCTGCTCACCGAGGCCGACCGCTTCGTTGCGAAACGCTCCGCGACGAACGTCAACGGCACCGGCACGCCCGTCGATGCCGGCGACGCCAGCGACGCGATCCGCCTTGACCTGCTCGTCGAGGGCCACGCGCACCAGCCGCACCTCACGCTCGCTGCGTCCGCGGGACTCGTGCACGCCGTCGCAGACCTCGCCGCGCTCGCCACGCGCGGACAGCAGCACGCCGAGCCCGCCGGCAGCGGAATCACCAGCCCGCTCTTCTCGCCGACCCTCCACCCGCTCGCGGCTGCCGCCATGGGCCCGCTTGTCGCGCTCCATTCGACGGCCAAGTTTACCGTCAACCGCGCGTCGTGCACCGTCACCGCGGAGCCCGACCCGCTCAACGAGCGCTCGCTCGCGGCCGAGCCTGGCGTCGAGGCCCGCGTCGCGTGCGTCGTTGTCACGCATTCGGGCAAGCGGGTGCTCGGCGCCGCGGGGGCTGCTGCGTCCGCCATTGCCCAGGCGGCGCCCGTGGAAGCGGCGACGGGCCCGGCGGCGGGGATTGACACGCTCAACGCGTTCTGCGTCGACGAGTTTGTGGTCGAGGTCGACGAGCTCGTCGTCACCACGGCCGAGCCGAGCGGGCCAGGCGCTAACGCCAGCGCGAGCGCAGCGTGGCGCCGATCGACCATGTCGTCGCTGTCCTCGGCCGCGGGCACCGGGACCGGCGGGCCCGCCGCCGTCGCTGGGCAGATTGCGTTCCTGTCGCGAGTCTCTCTCGAGCACAAGGTTGTGGATACGGCGTACCAGCTCGCCAGCGACGTGCTCCCTCGCATTCAGCGGCACGTCTCGACCAGCGTCAACATCGACGACCCCGTCACGCTCGCCGTCTCGATCCCGCTCGTACTCTTCGCCGAGCACCTCGCGCGGCTCGCGGAGACCGCCACGGCGGGGATCCGCCCGTCGCGCGACCACGCGCAGGTCCACAAGCGCATGTCGATCACGAGCATCGCCGGGACCCGCGAGACCGCGAAACGCATGCAGCTCGTCGCGGGCACCGCCAACGTGCACCTCCAGCTCCCTGAGAGTACGCTGCTCGTCCTCGCGTTCGCCGACGCGCGCGCCGTGCTCGAGGTCCAGGGCCCGAACGTCTACGCGCAGCTCACCGTCGAGTCTATCACCGGCCGCGCGTCGCAGTCCGCCGCCACGGTCCGCGCCCAGAGCATGTATCCGTCCATCTTCCTGCGCCACGGCGTCCCGCTCAACCCGGTGGCGGCGCTCGCCACCGCGATGGGCGTGCCGCCGACCCCGCCCGCGTCGCAGCTGTCGGGCGGCAGCGGAGCCCCGCCCGTCATGTTCCACCTGCTCTCGCTCACCAAGCTCCAGGTCTCGCTGCGCCGCGGCATCGACGTGGCGGCGTCGGCCGACGAGTTTCGCGTCAGCGTCCCGCACAACTTCTACCTGCGCGACGTGGTCGAGAACCTGGCGACGTTCGTCAAGGTCGCCAAGGCGGGCAAGCCGTCGACGCCGAGCCCGCCGCCCACGGGCGCCGAGCTGCCGGCGCGCGTCCTGGTGAAAAAGTTCCAGTTGACCATCGACGACGACCCGTTCGAGTCGCGACTCAACCTCATCTTCCGGTACGGCAAGGACCAGCAGCGCAGCCGGCTCGAGCGCGAGAAGCTCCTCGCCGACAAGCTGGCCGCGGTGCACGACCTCGACCACGCGCCGTTCTGGGCCGAGCTCGCCGCCTTCCACGGGCGCGAGTGGGTGCGCATCATGAAGGCCGCGGGCGACCCCGCCGCCGCGCCGCCGCCGCCCAAGCTGTTCGTGTTCACGGTCGGCGACATTGACGCGCTCGTCACCAGCCCGACGCTCCCGCTGCCGACGCTCGCAGCCAACTGCCACATCCACGACAAGGACACGCCAAGCGACGCCGAGTTCGACTTCTCGCTCGCGCGCGACGTGTCGCTGCGGTTCCGGTCGCTGCTCGCCCGCATCCGCGACTACCCGCTGCCCCTGATCGCGCTCCCGCCCAGCCTCGACCTGCAGACGTTCCACATGCTCCACGGGCTCCTGATCCTCGCCGAGCCCGTCGCCCCGCCCGCGTCCATCTTCAACCACATTGTGCCCATCGTCAAGGGCGGCCCGCTCGCTGCGGTCCGCGTGCGCAAGGCGCTGAGCCCCATCAAGGTGTACGCCAGCATGACGTGGCGCATCGAGGCGCCGCTCTCGATCCACTGGGGCGCCGCCGTCGAGCCCGCGCTCGCCGACGTGTCGCGCGTGTTCGACCAGTTCACGGACCCGTCCGTCGACCCAAGCGAGCCCATGCCGTGGTGGGACAAGATGCGGTGGCTACTCCACGGCAAGTTCGACATTGAGGGCGAGGCGCTCCTGTTCCATTTCTTGGGCTCGCGCAACCCGTACTACTCGCGGTTCACCCAGGACGGGTCCCACGGCGTCACCGTCTCGGCGTACGGCAAGCGACGTATTGTGCCCGCCGGGTTCCTCGCGCGCGACGCCCTCGGAGATGGTGCAGCGGCCGAAGGTAACGACGCGCCCGTGTCGCACCTCGAGGTCCCCTTCAAGCTGTCGCTGTCGTCGGCCAACGCCGCCGGCGTCCTGTCGTGCGCCGAGCTCGAGATCGCCGTCGTCCAGCCGCTCATCAACCACAAGGCCACGACGCCGCGCGCCGCGCCCTCGGACCGCGACGATCCCTCGCCGCCCGCGCCCTGGGACAGCGGCCCGCACGACAAGGAGGTGGTCATGGACCTCCGCGGCAACGTGGTCCTTGCCATGGAGCCCATGTTCGAGTGCCTCGGCAGCCCGCGCCAGTCGCACCACACCGTGTTCCCGATCGCGCCCGAGTACGTGCCCGCGGCCGCGCCCACGGGCGTCGCACACGACTCGTTTGCGCGGTTCCGGTCCGAGCGCCTCTCGCTCGCGGTGCGCATCCGGTGCGAGAATAGCGCGGATGAGGGACCCGGAGTCCCGCCGCGGTTCGGCACCTTCACGTTCACGCCGCAGGCGATCGACTACGCCGTCGATTTCGTCGACTTTAACGTGATCACCAAGTCGACGTCGGTCCGCCGCGGCGCCCTGTTCCCGCTGTCAACCCCCAAGTACTCGGCTAAGAAGCTGTCCCTGTTCCTGTCGCGCTTCTCGCTGCGCGTCGAGCTCGCCCCCGTCCTCGTCACGCTGTGGCACAAGGACAAGGCGATCCTGAGCCCCAACGACGCGGTCGGGCTGCGCGCCGTCGCCGACCGGTGCACCATCGACTTCTACACGGCGCGCGTGCGGTGCCACGACACGTACCTGTCGCCGCCGCCGTGGTACATTGACACGTCCGAGATCGATTTCGCCGGGCTCGAGCTGCGGTGCCTGATCCTCAGCGACGTGTCGGGCTCGGGCAGCTCGCCGTACGAGCTGTACGAGGCCCAGGAGCAGGTCCGCGTCCGGCTCGCCAACAGCCACGCCAACCTGTACGTCCGCTCGACGCCCTTCTTCTGGTCGCCGCGCATCGCGTACTGCCGCAACTCGGACGTCGACTACGGCCGCGAGTCGTCGTTTGGCCGCGACGTCAACCGCGTCCAGCTGCGCCTGCTCCAGGAGTACCTCGCGACCGCACCACGGCTCTCGCACGCGGCCGCCGCCGCCGTGCAGCACCGCATCGACCAGCTCGCGCACGCGACCAGCAACCTGTTCTGCCCCGAGGGCACCGGCGGCGACCAGGGCGACGACGACGGCGACTACGTCCACTCGTATGTCATCCACAACTCGCGGCTCCTGTGGACCGCGCCTGTCCGCAACGTCATCTTCAAGTTCATCGAGATGCAGGAGCAGGCGTCGTTGCTCAAGTACTACACGTCCAACGAGGCGCTCAAGATCATCCGCGAGCTCGGCGGCCTGCTCGAGATGCGCGAGAAGGAGGCCGCCGACCGCAGCCGCCGCCCAAGCTATGCGCCACCGCCGGCCGAGTCCCTGCTGCAGCCGCGGCGCCATTCGCGTAACGGGCTCGCCGTGACCCCCGCACAGCTCGCGCCGGCGCTCCAGGGTCTCGCGGCAGCCGAGTCGAGCTCGCGCCGCCCGTCTGCCACGCTCTCGGTCCCGGAGCTCTCAGTCGCGCAACAGCCGGCGACCGAGTCGGACCGCGTCATCCTCGAGCGGCTGCTCAGCGGGCCCAGCAGCGTGTTCGTGTCGGACGAGGACCTGCCGCACGCCGCCGCCGCGGGCCGGTCTGGGACCGCCATCGGCCCCGAGCCGCCGACGCCGACCTCGACCGCGGGCGGCAACACGGACACGCCGCCGCCACTCGACCAGAGCGTCAAGTCGGTCCTGATCCAGCTCATCAACCCGCAGATCAAGCTGGTGACGGTGCCGCTCGACGACAGCCCCGACGGCGCGTGTTTCGTGACCACCGAGAACACGGTCGTCACGCAGCACGACGTGCAGCACTGCGGCGTCCTCGTCAAGACCGTGACGTCGGCCGATATCACCGACGCCAATTTCGCCGTCGCCGCCACGCCCGAGTCCGCCGCTCACCTCGGACTCGGCGCCGCGCCGTACCTCGCTACGGGCGCCGCGCCCGCGTGGCTCCCGCTCGAGTGCTTCTTCCCGTCCCCGCCGTCCGCGTACGATGCGGGCAGCGGTGGGACCGGTGGCGGCGAGGCGGCGCGCGCCGTCCTCCCGCACGGGCTCACGCAGGTCGTGCACCGCGGGATGCTGCACGTCCGGCACCAGCGGCTCAACCCGGCGCTCAGCGCGAACGGCGCAACCGCAGGCGACGCGGCGGCGGCGGCGGGCGCGAGTTTGGGCTCGCTCGGGCAGCAGCAGGACGGGCAGCACGACACGTGGCAGCTCGAGTTCACGCGTTTCCCGCTGCAGTGCGACGCGCTGGCGTTCGGGATCCTGTTCAACATTGCGTCCAAGCTGCTCATCTACCGCGAGCCCGCCAAGACGCGGCGCCAGGAGCAGCTCGACCTGCTGATGCTCGCGGCGCAGGCCGAGGATATCCGCGGGCTGCTCGACTCGATTGTCCGCCTGCGCGCCGATATCGCGCAGCTCCGGCTCGCGCTCCACTACGACGTGTCCGTGCTCCAGGACGGCCAGGTCGACGTTGACGGCACCCAGCGGTGGACCAAGCTCCTCGCCCGACTCATGGAGATGGAGGAGGAGCTGCTTGTCGTCATGGAGTCGTTCAAGCTCATGAACAACGGGCCGCAGCGGCTGCGCGTCAAGACCGCCGCGGCGGCCGCGGATGCGGTGGGTGCCGACTCGCCGGTGCTGTCGAGCGCACGGTCGCGCGTGCCGTCGAACGCTACCTCGGCCAGCATGGGCTCTCCGTCCCTCGGCCGGAGCAGCAAGCGGACCGGCGGCGGCACGGCGCCGCACTCGCGCAACGCCAGCGCAGCGAGCAACGCGCACCCGATCTACGAGTACGTGTTCCGTGCGACCAACGTGGTGTGGGACATGCTGCAGGTCGAGTCGCAGGCGCCGTTCGTGCAGTGGTCGCTGGCGGGCGTCGATTTCTCGCTGCTCGAGTTCTCGGACCAGTCGCGCGCCTTCAGTCTCGCCATCCAGCAGTTCACCGGGTGGAACCGCCTGCCGAACCCCGTGTACGAGGAGGTCGCCAACATCTTCTACCCGGCGGCCATGGGCAGCAGCGGTGCGTACCCGGCGGCGGCAGCAGCGGTCCCGCAGATGCTGGGCATGCAGTGGCACGAGCTTGCGCCCGTGGCGGGGATCGCGCTCGTCAGCAACTTCGAGGTGTCGTTCGCGCCCATCAAGCTGCAGATGACGTACGACCTCGGCAAGTGTCTCGTCAACTACATCTTCCCCGTCCGCGTCGTCGGCGGCGCCACGGGTGCGCCCGCGGGTACCGCGCTCGGGTCCTCGACAGTCCCCTCGTCGACGTCCATGACCAGCCTGACGACGACGCAGAGCGCGCGGTCCGTTGTCGGTGAGTATGGGGCGGGCACGTCGCTCGCGTCGTCAAGGCGCAAGCGGTCGCGCGACCTCCAGCGGTCCGGGTCCACGGACGCGCTCGTCCAGATGAAGTCGCGCGCGTCGCGCAACACCACGTTCGTGCATATCCGCATGCCGAGCGTCGCGCTGTGCATCAGCTACCGGGTACGTGTAGTTGCGGCGTTTTCTTGGGGGGTGCAGGAAGCTGACACGCCGCGTGTGATCGTGTAGGGCAACAAGGAGAAGAACATTGAGGACCTGCACGAGTTTGTGCTGACGCTGCCGACCATGGAGTACCACAACAAGACGTGGACGTGGCTCGAGTTCCTGACCCAGGTCCGCCGCGGTACGCTGTCGTTCTCTCGTCGATCTCTGCGACCACCACCTGACCTCGTCCTCGCGTTTAGACGTGTTCTTTGCCGTGCTCGGACACACGGGCCAGCTCGTCAAAGAAAAACTCTTCTCGTCGCGCCGTGCGCTCCCTCCAGCGCCGCCCACGACCACGTCCATGAGCTCGAACGGCGCTCCCTTCAACCTGGCCCCGCCGCCGCCGTCGCCCGCGGGCGGGAGCGCGATTTCGCGCAGCGTCTCGTCGGCATCAACCTCGATCCACGCGTCCGCGACGAGCACCGGCGGCACCGCGACACCCACTTCCTCCTCTGCGTCGTCGCTATCGGGGGCCGGAACACCCGTTGGCCGCGGCAGCGCCAGCGCGTCGCCGTACGGGTCCGCGTCGCTGCTTACGCCGCCGCCGTCGGTGGTCGTCGCGCCCGCGCCCGCGGGCGCGCCGCCGGGGTCCCCGGGCCACGTGCGGTCGACCAGCGACGATGACCCGGAGCTCGCGTGGGGCAAGGGCCACAAGCATGTGGGCAACGGGCCCGCGGCGCGAGCGGCCGGGAAGACGTCGAGTCTTATCGGGTCCTTGTTGTACGTGTCCTCCCAGTACGAGTGGGAAGAACGGAGTCCTGACGACGCGCGCGTGAACGTGTAGCCGTAGCAGCGGGATGAAGAAATCCGAGTCCCAGGGCAACATGAGCGACGAGGAGCTGAAGCGGCGGATGCTGTTTGGATGATGATGATTGCGACGATTGACTGATTTTGTACCATATATACTCGGCGACCTATTTGTGTGCTTGCGCGACGCGTCTGCGAGTGATCAGAGGGCTGATGGGCGGGTAGCAACGGGTCACTCGGCATCAGCTGACCTCGACCACTCTGCCCAGCGGTGCCCAGCCCTCGCGCGCGCTAGGCGGCGCCGCGTGCCAGCGCCCATTCGCCAGCCTGCCACCTTGCAGAGGAAAGACGACGACGCATCGACACCCGACGTAGCTACGCAATCGACGGTCCCCGCAACATCCACCAAAACCATGTCGACCGCGATTGACCAGGCCCAGGCGCTCAAGGCGCTGGACGCGCTCCGCGCGTACCACGCGCGCGCGGCCGAGTCGGCGCTGATCGAGGACGACGGCGAGGTGCACCTTTCGGTGGCCTTCAAGACGATCCCGCAGGCCAAGCCGGACCGGCACCGGTACGCGCGGCTGTCGCACGGCCCCGTGGCCGGGTCCGGGTCCGCGTCGCCGTCCGTGTGCGTGTTCGTCAAGGACCCGCAGTCGGACGCCAAGGTGGTGCTGGCGAACGCCGGCGTCAAGGTCGCCCGCGTGCTGGGCGTGACCAAGCTCCGCGCCAAGTTCGCCACGTACGAGGCGCGGCGCGAGCTGTGCGACACGTACGACGTGTTCCTGGCCGACGACCGCGTGATCCCGATGCTGCCCAAGGCGCTCGGCAAGAAGTTCTACGACTCGAAGAAGGTGCCGATCCCGATCGTGCTCGACACGTTCACCCCGGAGAAGCTCGCGGCCGCGCTGCGCACCGTGCCCTTCAGCGTGCCGACGGGCACCATGACCGACGTGTCGGTCGGGTCCCTCGCGCACCTCACGTCCGACCAGCTGCTCGCCAACGCCATGGACGCGGTGTCGGCGCTCACCGCGGCGCTGCCCAAGCGGTGCCACGGGTTCGAGTCGGTCCTGTCGCTCGGGTTCCGGTTGAAGAACACGCCCGCGCTCCCCTTCTACAACTCGCTGCCGCGCGCCGCGACGCCCGCCGAGCTCGAGGCCAAGAAGGCCCGCGCCGAGGAGTCCAAGGGCAAGGCCCAGCGGAAACGCATGTCCAAGTGGGACGCGATGCGCGCTGAGATCGAGGATTCCGAGGACGAGGAGGCCGAGTCCACCGAGGCGGCGCCGGCCGCGGAGGAGGCCGCTGCCGAGGAGGGTGCCATGGAGGTGGACGCCTAGATCTATTAGCTCCGCCCCCGTTTGAATACTTCTTGTCAATATATAGTCTCTCTCTCAATCAATCCCCCACACTCGCTACGCGCCGCCCAACCGCCGCTTGCGCCACTTGAAGAAGAACTCTCTGAACGACGGCCGCGTGACGAGCACCGCGACCGCGGCCATGAGATCGCGGTTCTCGCGCGGCTGGCGCGCCGCCGAGCTCGCCAGCAGCTCGACGTCGGGGTTCACGCCCGCGGCCAGCGCGAGCGCCGTCAGCGCGACCCGGTTCAGTTTCCGCGCGACCGGGAACGACACCATGCCCGCGACCGCTAGCAGCACGCCCCACGTCAGCGCGAACAGGAGGAACAGGGAGCCGCGCATCTGCGAGATCGGGCCCGCGACCACCGACTCGGGCTCGACCAGGACCAGCATCCAGGTCAGCGGCAGGCCCGCGACGTTTAGGCCGAACGCGGGGAGGGTTTTTAGGGCGGTGGCGGATGGTGGGGTCCACTGGCCCGCTGCCGCGGTGCTGGCCGTCGAGTTGAAGAGCGCGCGGACGCGCGCGTAGTAGACACCACCCGCCGAGCTCGCGACCGGCCACGCGGCGCCGTCCGTGAGCGGCGCCTTGCTCGGCGTTCTGACGACAGCGGCCGCGACGCCCGCGAGGACGGCGTCAGCGCTGGCCGTCGCGAGCTTGGCGAGGGGCATGCGGAGGTTGGCGGCCTTGGCGGACGCGGGCAGCGCGACGCCCGTCGAAGACGCGATGAGGTCGAGCGAGGTGGCGTCAATGAGGTACGCTGTGGCGCCGTCGGCGAGCGCGAGGTTGAGCGCGGCGGTCAGTCCGTCGAAGTTGACGGCGGCGTGGACCGTGATGTTTTTCGCGTCGGGCGGCGCGTCCGACGGCACGGTGCCGTTGAACGGCAGCGCCATGTGCGCGACAAGGACGAGCCAGTCGACCTGCGAGGCCACCGTGATCATGTCCCAGACGGCGACGGGCGAAGTCGCACCACCCGATGCGGCCGCCGCGTACGCGCGCGTCGCGGCGAGGCTCCCCTGGATCGCCTGCCACCACGCCTGGCCCGAGAGGTAGTACCCGGTAACCTGCGAGATGGGCGTGACCGTGTTCCCTGCGGCGTCGATGAAAGCCTCGGTGCGTACGCCGTTCCGGATCGCGAGCGAGGCCACGAGCCGGCCGCCGTTTTCGCGTTGGATGTCGTAGAGCCCCGCCATCGACTCGTCGAGCGTGACCGAGCAGCTCCACACGTCGCGCGTGGCCGGCAGCTGCGCGAGGAGGTCGCGCCGCGCTTCGGCCAGCGTCGTCACGTCGCCGGCCGTCCACCGCGCCAGGTGCTGCTGCACGAGACCGCGCGCTCCGAGTAAAATCTGCTGCACCTCGTCCTGCATCTGCGTCAGGCGCCAGTCGCTCGCGACCTGCACGAGCGCGGCCAGCTCGAGCTCGCCCGGCGACCGCGTCACGCCCCACATGGCGACCGAGGAGAGGACGGATAGGACCAGGACCGTCGCCGTGAACCAGAACCGCAGGCCGAGTTTTTGCGAGGGAGGGAAGATGATGTCGGCCGGCTTGACTGCGTTTTGGGGGATAGTCAGTTGGCGTTCTGGTAGGACGGGCGATGGGCGTACCAGACACCTTCTTCTTCTTCTTACTCGCCTCCACGGCGGCTCCATCGAACCGGACCCCGCTTGGGCTCTTGACCATCCCCGACGACGCCGCGGGGGCCGGCGCAGGCGGTACGAGCGAGTTCCTACTCCCTGCCGACCCGACGGTCCGCGCCGTCGGCAAGTTGAGCCCGCTCCCGGCCGATGCGAGCTGTGCAGCGGACCGCGTCGAGGGGCTGAGCGAGTCCTTGGACGCGCCCGCGGTCGGCGACTGCACCGCGGCGGTGGCGGCGAGCAGGCCCGCGGGTCCGGGCCCACCCTTGGTCTCGGCGCCGAACATGATGTTGCGCGACCCGGGCGAGTACACGGTGCCTGATCCCGTCAGGCTGCCCTTGCTCGACTTGGCGCCCGCGGCGGCCGTCGAGATCGGGCTCGGGCGCGGCGGCGGCGAGGTCGAGGGGGAGACGGGCCCGGAGGTGCCGCCGACGCGGTCGCGCGATTCATCTTCTTGTGGATCCATTTGCTCGTAGAGCTAGTAGTGAACGCGTTGCATGAAGGGGGTCCGCATTGGGCGAAGAAGGTCGCCCCGCATGTCAGCTCGCGCCAAGCGGATGTACGCGCGGCGGGGGGCGCGTGCGTGTCTCGCGGTCCAGGATCGCGGCCGCATGCATTGTTCGTTAGTTTCGGCCGTCGGGCGGGCGGGCGGAAAGCGGACGCGTCGTGTCGCGTCGCGTCGCGTCTCGAGGTGCGAGACAGCCGGACGCGAGACACACGTGCCGCCTCGGCCGATCCCTCTTCTCCTCCCCTCACCTTCAACGCCCTCCATGCAACGCTCGAACCACGCACCGACTCCCCGCAAAGTCATGTCCTCGTCCTCCAGCGCCCCGATCGTCCTGTCCGCGACGTACGCGCGCGTTCCCTCGGCGTCGTCCCCCGAGTCGCCGTACCGCACGCCGCTCGCTTCCGTCGACGTGGCGCCCGCGGTTTCGGCGGACATCAAGGACGTGATGAAGGGGTACCCGGCCGCGCTGCTCGAGCTGCAGAACCAGGTCAACGCGGCGCTCACGGCGCGCCTGCACCTCGACGGGCCGGCTGCTAAGGGCGCGGCTGCTGCCAAGGATGACGAGGAGGATGAAGAGAGCGAGCTCGACGAGGACGACGACAAGGACGACGACGCGACGCTGCCTGCTTCTGCCGCCGTCGCGCCACCAGCTGCTGCGGCGCCCGCAGAGGGATCGGCCAAGCGCGCGCGGACGACCGTGTAAATCTGAAGATATATATCGTAGTTGTTGTTCTTGTTGGCACACTAAAACACCCGTCCTCGTCTACCCCTCCTCCTCCTGATCACCCGTGCCGCTGCCGGTGCGCGCGGGCCTCGGCGAGCTGGTCGCGGAGCTCGAGCACCGCCTCGGCCTTGCGCATGAGCAGGCCGTCGAGCGCGTCGAGGTAGTCGTCGGCCATACGGAGCGCGGCGCCGGCACTGGCACCTGCACCTGCGCCGCCGAGCGCGCAGTTGAACTCGGCCAGGACCGCCGTCTCCTCCTTCTGCAGCTCGTTGATGGTCCGGATGTGCGTGCGGTGCTGGTGCTTGAACGCGTCCATCCACGCCATGCCGAGCGCCGCCGCGCGGGGCGATCCGGGCGGACCCGCGGCGGCCGCTGCCATCCCGCCGCCGCTCGACGGTGCGGGTTCCCGGTGGTGGTGGTCGCCATCCGCAGACGACGGCGCCTCGCCCATGATCTCGTCCTCGGACATGCTCTCGTCGGCGGGCCCCTCGTCCTCGGACGACGTGACGAGGTCGAGCGCCGTGTCGGGGAACTCGGTGTCCATGAGGAAGTCGTGGTCGTGGTCGCCGTCGCCGTCCCCGACGTCCGCGTCCAGCAGCGACGACGACGTGCGCCGGTCGTCGAGCATGCGCCCGCCCCCGGCGCCGCCGTTGTGGTGGTGCGGGTTGAGCCGCGCGGGCGTGCCCGTCAGACCGTGGAAGTCGAGCGGGCCGGCCGGCGCGGGCGGGTACGCGTAGTTCTGCTGCTGCTGCGGGGTGGCGGCGGAGGCGAACGGCGAGTTTGGGAACCCGACGGTCGGCGCGGCCGACGCCTGCTGCTGCTGCTGCTGCTGCTGCTGCTGGAGGTACGCCGGGTACCCGCCGGCGCCGAGCGTGCCCGACGTCGACGGTTGGAGCGGGCGCGGGGCACCGAACCCGCCACCGTACGGGTCCGAGGCCGCCGCCATGGCGGTGGACGACGAGGACGGACTGGTACCCGCCCCACCGCCCGAGGACCCCTTGAGCTCCTTGACGCGGTCGGCGTACCGGAGCGTGTTGAGGGTGTGCTCCGAGTTGGAGATGTTGGGCGAGACGGTGGCGATCATACAGGTGCGCGAGTTGCCGATGAACGAGTCCTTGAGGACCTGGGTGAGCTTCGACTGGCGGAAGGGCGTGTGCTTGCCGTTCTGGTCGAGGGCGCGGATGCACTCCTTGAGGGCGAGCAGGGACTTGTTGATCTCGGACCCCTCCATGCGGGTCTTGGCGTCGGCCTCGCCGCGGTCGGCGCCGCGCTCGGACCCGGCCAGGTCAATGAACGAGAACTTGCCGAACGGGCGGAGCTTGCCCGTGCGGGCGGCGCGCTTGAGCGAGATCTGCAGAATCGCGTGCGACCGCGACGAGTCCGAGTTGGCGCCCGTGGACCCGGTCGACCGCACGTTGTTCCCCTGCTCGAAGATCTTGAGCAGGGCCTCGGTCGCCGAGACCTGGACCTCGGTGAGCCCCGAGATGCACACGTTCTGGTTGCCGTCCTCGCGCGCGTAGACGCGCTTGCGCTCGTTGAGCAGGTCGTACAGGTGGCCCTGGTAGATCTCGTAGAAGGACACCCACGCCGACAGCGCCGTGTAGTCGGGCTGCCGCAGCATGGCGAAGATGTCGCGCGCCGCCAGCACGTACAGGCCCTGCCGCTCGTCCAGCATCGTGAACGTCTTGCCGGAGCCCGTTTGCCCGTACGCGAAGCACGTCGCCTTGCCGCCCGTGAAGATGTACTGCACGAGCGGCAGCGCCGTGCGCGCGTACACGTCCTCGTTGTTGCACTCGTCGCCAAACACCTCGTCGAAGACGAACGTGTGCTGCTCCGTGTACTTGGTCAGGTCGACCTTGGTCCTAGAAATAGAACGCGCGGTGTCAGCGTCGCACGCGTCAGGGGCAAACGAGAAAGATAACGCACTTGGGCTCGTTGATGACGAGGGTGCGCGCGTGCGCGTTGACGGCAGCGACATCGACCTCGTTGCGCTTGAGCTCCTTCTTGTTGAGCGGGCGCTTGCGCACACACACGCGGATACGGTCGTCGAGGTTGCTCGGTCCCGCGGCGCCCGCGGTGGCGGACGAGGCACCGGTACTGCCCGTGCGCGCGGGACTCGGCCCGCGGCCGGCGATGGGCACGCCGTACGCGTTGAGGCGCGGCTTGTTCTGGACGACGCGGTGCGTGGGCGACGGCGGGCGCTGGATCGACACGGACGTGCGGAACTCGGTCGACCCGGCCCCGGACCCAGTCGGGTCCTCCATGAGCCGCAGCTCCTCGAGCGACAGGTTGCTCCCGCTCGCCATGGGCCGCAGCGGCGCGGGCGCGGCGGACCCGAGGTCGCGGTCGTCCATGGACGACGACCGGCTCAGGTGCGCGGGGATCTGCTGCATGCCGGCGGTGCTGTTGCCGATGAACGGCGAGCCGTTACCGCTCCCACCACCGACACCCATGCTGCTGCCGCGCGGGCCGGGCGGGCCCGAGATGGACCCGGTGCGCGCGAGCGTCGGGTTGTACAGGCCGCCAGGACCCCCAGAAGGCGGGTGGAACTGGCTGCTGAGGTCGGACGTGGACCGCGACGCGAGGCGGCCGGCCGTGACGGAGAGCCCGCTGACGGACGCGAACGAGAGCCCACCCGCGGCCGAGTGCGCCGACGACGGATCGAGCCCCGCGGACGCGGGCATGGGCGGCGGCGCCATGGTCGAGTACCGGTTCGGGAACGCGGCGAGGTTGGCGGGCGCGGCGGGGTGCGCGACGGACATGGGGCGGCCGCCGTTTGCCGCCGATCCCGCGCCGCTGCCGTACGCGGTGTAGTGCGAGCCGTAGTCGCCGCCGCCCGCGGCGCTGTGCTCGGAGCCGAGCGAGGGCGCGGGGCTGCCCGAGGACGACGGCAGTGGCGGCGGCGGGGTCGGAGTGGCGCCCCCCTGCGCGGCGGCGGCGGCAGCAGCGGCGGCGACGAGGGTCGGGTACGAGTTCTTGATCATCTGGATGAGCTGGAACAGGCGCTTGCGGTCGTCCATGGAGGTGACGCCGAGCGCCGAGTAGTCCTGCATGGTCAGCTGCGCCAGCGACTCGATCGACGAGATGCCGCGGCCCGCGAGGTTCGGGTAGAACTGCTCGAGTTTGGCGTGCTGCAGCGCCTCGATGAGGGTGGTCGTCGACATGGCGGATGCGGTGGTTGCTAGAGAGGGAGACGAGGGAGGGTGAGTTGAGGGCGATCGACCACGGGCGGCGGCACAGCGCGCACGCACTCACTCAGCCAGTGACGAGTACGGCGTCGGTCGGGGGGAGATGGCGAGGCGGGAGAGAGGGCGCGAATGCAGCAAGTAGCGCGGGTCGGGTGGCGTCGCTGATGGGCGGGGGCGGGGGAGAAAAGAGGGAAGGCGGCCGCGGCTCGAATCACTGACCGCGGCGGCGGTGGGACGACGTCGGCGCGCGTCTCGGCCCACGTGCCGTAGCCACACGCGCCTGTCCCGAGTCTCGCCTTCGCCACCCTCCGTCGCGTCCCTCCATCCCTGGCCTCCAAGGTCACTATGGGAACGTAGTGGACATCAACGTCTCAAACTCGAGGAGTACTGGGGGAGCCGTCTGTCGCCGCGTCCGGCTAGCCGAGGCGATGGCCACGGACCATCCCGCCGGCTTAGTTCGCGAGTACCCTAAGCGCGCGGTCGGCGCACGTTTGAGCATGGTGACCGAGGACTCTCGCTTCCTAATTGCGCGTGCATATTAGGCGTGTATTGTCTTGCGAATGCTGGCGCGAGTAACGAGGATCGTTGGCCACGCCTTCAGCTCAGTCGGATGAGGCCACTTCACACTTTGGCCAGCGCCGAGTATCGTCTTTGAACTATTCATTGGGACTTGACTGCTCATTGAGCCGGCTCGCGTGGCCAAAGGGTAGCCGAACCGTTCATGACTTGGCCATGGCCATCAACGCGGTCATCGTCGCCAACGGACGCACTTCGGCGACCAAGAACAGGAACGCGGCTCTGGGGGAGTCAGGCACCGCCGATGATCACGGTGAACAGGTCAAGATCAGCACGCAGCGATATCAAATGGATGGCGGGGGATTGCTGAGGCAAGGATAAAGGGCCGCAAGCACGGGGCCGCGATGGAGACCAGGGATGACTAAAAACAAGCGAACTCGAGCTGGTTTGTCTCCGCAGCCTTGGAGCTCAACCAAGTACTCTTTAGTCATTGGCGCTAGGCCCGCCGTGGTCGGGGCGCATGCCCCATCCTACTCCTTAACGAAGCGCGCGAGGCGCTCCCGCGATGTCGAGCACTGCTTGCAATCCATGTCACCTTGGCGACTCAACCTTCGCAAGGATGCCATCTCGGGAGCAGCAGCAGCTCGTACGAACTGAGATCTCCAGCGGTCGACCAGTACCGCGACCACCGCTCTCAGTCGAAGCGTTGGTCATATACTCCGAAGCAAACTGGTTAACAACGACTCCCTGGGACAACACGGATCGCAGTTCGAGGCAGACATCACAAGTCAAAGTGAGCGCCGCAAGCACAAGAGTCGCCGTGAAGGTCGCTCGTCTACGGCTGTCAGCTCAAGCGCCGTGATCCACTCTTAGTTTCAGGTCGGTGAAGACTATGAAGTTCATGTATTATTAATTTCATTCGTAGTAAATGGTGGGGGAGCGGGAGAGCAGGGAACGGCTGCGGGCCGCTCGTCAGCGCTTGAGGCCGAGCCGCCGCCCTGGCCGCCGCCGGTCAAGCGCTCTCTCTCCCCTCCATGAACTCCAACAGCTCACATGAAGCGAATGAACATACCGAACTCTATGCAATGAATTATATGCTTCAAGCAAACTTGCCTTACGACGTGCTAGAGCGGGTCGTAGCGCTCGCCATGCCGCGCTCGTTGCTCGCTGCGGCCTCGCGCACGGTCCACTCGCTCGCCGCCACTGGCACCTTGCAGTTATCATGGCTTCGCCACTTGGTTGTCCTCGAGAACGTGGCCCTCGGGGTCGTGCCGGAGTGGCTCTTCCCAAGCGGGCCGATTGAGACGCACTTGAGCAAGTACCTGACCCGCTTCTTGGTCGTGGATCGTGCTGCCCGCGCTGCTACGCTGCGAGGCGAAACTGCCGAGCGGCCGAAGGTCCCGATCACGCAAGCGCTCCTCAATCGACTCGTTCTTGCCATTCGTGCCGACCTCCAACAGCACGGTCTCCTTCACGCCGGGGATGGCAAGCTAGCCGCCTACGTCACTTCCGTGGTGGAGGCCGCCGGTGCGACCCCAGCGGGCGCCGCCGCATGGCATCCGATTGTCCTCGCCTTACAAATTGCCTCGTTTCTTGCGCTGGTGGCTGAGCTCGACCTACTCAAACGCCTCGTCCTGGACCTCAAGGCCAATGTGCCGTCGTTTCACGCTCCAACCTTTCAAATGCTTGATTTGTGCCGCACGGGTTACGAGCCAGACGTTGAAAGCAATCTCCGACTTCAAACGTGGTTGGAGCAATGCGAGCTAGCCTCCAGGATCAGCCTTGTCGACTTCTTGGCGATTCTCGCTCTGCTTGAATGGAACTTTGACTCGGTTGCGCAACTTATGCAGGAGCCGTTCGGGTGCTCTGCTGAGCTGCTAGTCGAATTCTCTTTCAGCGATGCCGGCGTGGACTTACTTTGCAATACTCTCCACCTCGAATACCTGCGCAGCAGCTCCATTTTCGCGCAGCTTCAATGGCTCAAACGCCATGGCTGGAACAACTGGGGCGCTCCTTAAGCTCAAGTTGTTCTCCCCCCGCAAGGATATCGAGCTGATTGCTACAGTTTACCGCACATTTGATTCCAAGCCCAGCTCATTGCCCTGCCCTAGCCCAAAGTCCGCGTCTGACTGCAATGACTTGTACGCGTACTGCCACAAAGATCTCGATAATGAGTTGTTGGAGCTATCCCTTGTGACGCACCTTCCTCGCGCAGGGCTTACCCCTGACGAGATTCGACCACTTGTCAATGTTGGCCTTGGTCTGAAGTCTTTGCTTTCGAGGCAGCTCAAGCGTTCGTTCCTCCGCTGCGACCGTTCAATGTTTGAGCTTGCCAAGGAAACGCTTCACCCGAACCGCTTCAAACGATTGCTGATCTACGGTGCGTTCTGACTCGTGAGCCATGGCCTACTCCTGGCTGGTACATCTATCTACTCACTAACTCGGCCCCTTGTCCAGCACTGAGCGACCTTTGTCGCTGCAGCTTTGACGAAGTTCCAGAGAGGTTCAACAGCGGCGACGCCGGCGACAAATCACTCTTCTTGGAGCTCAGCATCGATGTTGAAGCTTTCGGTCTTTCCCTGCTGCTCGAAAACGACGTTTGCTTCAGCGTGTTCGCCGACCGCGACCCGCACTGGTGCAGCCACATTCTCCGCGATCATCCACACATTTGCCAGGTTTTGCTTGATCCGCCATACTCGCACGATCCCGCGTTGCTCTTCAAACAGTTCTTTTTCCAAGGCCACATCACTAGCGTTCCCCTGGGCTCGGACGCGGTATTCCAGCTCGCCGACCTCTTGGTGTACATGTTGAATCACCCCGATCACCATGCCGAGGCCCTCCAAATCGTCGCCCGTCCAGCGGGGATTCTCCGCACTCGTACCACGTCAGCGTCCTGCTTCCTCTCGCTCCTTCTCTTGAAGCACGAGGAGTGCCCGGCCTCTGCTTCTCTCAACGGCCTCGATATTGTGCTTCATCCCGACGCGCCCAAGTCGTGGACGCCGTGGCGGTTTGCGCTCCACACTCTCCTCTCCCATTATCCCGGCGAGCTCAGGCGCGCGTGGCTCGCCGCCTTCAAGCGGCCGACCTTTCTCTCAGCGGATGAGAATTTACGCGTGCGCGTCGCTGCGGAGGTCGCTGACCCCGCTCACTGCACCTGGACCATGTCAACGAAGGAACTGTTTCTTGAAGAGCTGCTTCCCACTGATCCCGCTTGGGTTTGCCGCCAGGTCCTCAAGCTCAATCAATCGAGTCCGCCGTGGAAAAAGGGGCTCGTCACGGCGGCGTACCTCAACGAGGAGTGGTACGTCTAGCGTTCCTCGTCGTGCTCCCACAAACGTCGGCGACCATGGCGTGGCGGTGCGCTTGCGCGCGCTTGCACGAATATAATTGATTTTCCTACCAAATCATGCGAGCTCATAGAGCTATATTCTTGCTTATACATCCGCCACCAAGCGTTCCAGCAGGAAGGATGGCTGAGGCGGCAGGGGTCGCGACCATGGCCATGGCCATGGCCTGGCGCCACGATTTCCCACGTAGATTGGTTGTTTGCAGCGGTAACCAGGAGTCTGTCGAGTGCGTCGTTGCTGTCCATTGGCGAGCTGCGTACGCTCATCGTCTGCCCACCAAGGCTGCAACCTGGGCCGTGGCCCGCGACGATGACTGTGGCCCGCAGCGATGGCCATGGCCATGGCCATGGCCAGGTTCGAGTCTCTGCCTTGATGGATTCTGTACGCGGACGCGAGGAAGAGCCGATCACGGTCATTCTTGAGCGTTCTGCAAAGTTGACGACAGCCTTGCTCGTCCAACCTGAATGAGAACGACCAGTTCGAGTTGGCCCATCGTCATCCTAGTGAAAATTGATCAGCTGTTGTGACGAGCTCACGCGAGCTCGCTAGGCACCAGACCTTCCGCTCTTTCGGAGGCGGCCAAGAGGAATAAGAAAGGGACTATGTTCGTTTTCGTGTATTATGTAAAAGCGGGGGGCGGGAGGGGAGAGGGAGAAGATGGAGCAATGTCGGCGGTCTGAAGGTGGGGTAGAGCAAGTGAGGGAAGGGGCTATGTAAGGGGCGCGAAGAGAGGGGAGCGAGAGAGAATGGTACACTGGATGGGAGCAACGACGAGGAAGGACAAACAATGTGCAGGTGTAACAACGCGGGTCAGCGGGACACGGGTAGGGAAGTGTCGCGATCACGCGTCGTGGTGGTGGCCACCGCGCGGGCTTCCAGGCGCTGACTGCGACGGCGGGAACTGCTGTTGCTGCTGCTGCTGGCCGCCGTGGTGGTGGAAGTGCCCCTGGTGGCCGTTGTGGTGGTAGTGGTGGTGCGGGGACATGGGCGACGTGTTGCCCGAGCTCGGACCGCTGGCGGACCCGTTGCCGGGGCTCGACGGGTGCAGCCCGAGCCCTGTCTGGACGAGCAGCTTCTCGACCTTGTTGATGAGGTGCTTGCCGTACGTGAACTTCTTGAGCGAGTGGAGGTGCGGGCGGATCTTGGTGAGGAGCACAATGCGCTGGTCGCCCTCGACCACGTCGAGCATCTTCTGGACCACGTAGTTGGCGAACTGGTCCTTCATCATGGCGATGAGCGGCGCCGCGTCCTTGACGAGCACCTCCTCGACGAGCATCTGGCGGTCGGCCTGGGTCCCGAACGCGACGCACTTTTCGACCACGTTGGACGCGAACTTGTGCTTGGAGTGCGTGAGCACCTGGCCGCGGACCTGGGCGATGAGCCGCTGCTTGTCGGCGGGCTTGCCGTGCTCGAGGACGTGCTGGATCACGTAGTTGCCGTACTGGTCGACGAGCAGCTCGGGCGTGTGGGCGTGGAGCTCGACGAGGAGCGGCGCGATCTGCGCGTCGGTGCAGTGCTCGAACATGCGCTGGATGACGCGGCACCCGTACGGGTGGGTGGCGAGGGCGAGGAGCTGCCCGTGGAACGCGTCGAGGATGAACTGCACGTGGTGCGGCGCGACGCGCTCGATGGCCTTCTGGATGACGTGGTTGCCGTTCTGGTCCTTGACGCACTGGATGACGCGCCCGTCGAGCTCGGCCACGAGCCGCGCTTGCTGCGCGCCGTCCACGTGCTCGAGCGCTTTCTGCACCACGCGGCACCCGTACATCTGCAACGACAGGGCGAGCACGTGGCCGTGCGTCGCCGCCGCGAGCGTGTGCCGGTGCCGGTCGGTGCCGTGCTCGAAGAACTTCTGGATCACGTAGTTGCCGAACACGTCGGTCATGAGGGCGAGCGCCGACGGCAGGATCTCGTCGAACACGAGGTCCTTGTCGGCGGCCGAGGCCACCTCGAGCCGCTGCTGGATGAACCGCGACCCGTGCTGGTCGCCCGAGAACTCGACCATGTGCCCGCGCACGTCGTGCAGCTCGTACCGCTTGTTCTTGGACTGCCGGAACTCCTCGAGCAGCGCGCTGCGCACGCGCTCCTCGCCGCTGCTGCTGCCCCCGCTCGCGGCGGCAGCAGCAGCGGGCGCGGAGGTCGGCGCGGCAGGCGCCGTGTTCGAGCGGGACGGCGGCTGCGGCTGGTGGTGATGGTGGTGCGGGTGGTGGTCGTTGTGCGACGACGGCGGCGGCTGGAAGTGCTGCGTGTGGCTCCCGCTGCGGCGGTTGTGGTGCTGCGGGCCGTTGCCGTAGTGGTGGTTCGGGTTGCGGCGTCGACTACCGCCACCGCCGTTACCGTTGTGGTGGTACGAGTCACCGCCACTACCGCGTCGAGACGGCGGGCCCGCGTACTCCTGCTGGTGCGGGGGCGGCGGCGGCGGACCGTGGTCGCCGCGGTGGTGGTGATGATGATGCGGGCGCGGCGCGGGTCCGTCGAGGTACCGCGCGGCGGGCGACGGGGACGAGTGCGCGGAATGGCTCCCGCCCTCGCCGGGCCGGCCGCCGGGGATCTGGCTGTTGTACCGCGACGACGAGATGTGCAGGGGCTTGCGGCCCGAGGAGCTGCTGCTGCTCGACGGGACGGGCGACGACCGGCCGCTGTGCGAGCCGTAGCGGACGGGCGCGGGCGCCGCGTACTGCTGCTGCAGCTGGTGCTGGTGCTGCGCGGGTGGCGGCGGCGGCGGCGGCTGGACCTGCTGTTGCTGTTGCGAGCCCTGGAAAAAGTGCGACGTGCGCACGGCGTCGAGAAACTCGTGGAACGTCGGGATCGCGCCTGAAGGCAGCCGGAATCCGATGGCGACCATCTTCTCGTACACGTCGTAGTCGTCGAGGGCGCTGGCTGGGTCCATGTGGCCGCCCGGGTGCGCGCCAGAGCCGCCGAGATCGTCGAGGTGCGCGGGCGTGGTGGCGGGGCTGAACCCGAACCCGTTGGCGCCGCGGAACGCGCGCGGCGGCGGAACCGAGTTGCTGCGCGGGATCGGCGCCGTGTCGAGGAGCGGGCCACCGTCGAAGCCGCCGTAGCCCGCGGCGCCGCCGCCGAGGTGCGTTGACTGGACGGGCGGGGTGTGGAGCCCGTGGTGGCCGTGGCCGTGGTGGAACGCGTGCTGCTGCTGCGGCTGCGGCTGCTGGTGGCCGAGGTGCATAGGCGGCGCGACGGGCGTGCCGGGCGCGGTGCCCGCGTAGTGCGGGAACCCGGCAGGGACGAGATCCTGCTCGCGCTCACGTAGCGTAGCGTTGAGCACGCTGCGCAGGGTGTCCTCGTCCTCAAGCTGCTGCTGGTGCTGGTGCGGGTAGCCGCCGACGGGCGACTGCGAGCGGTCAGCGAGGAGTGAGGCGGCGGCGTGGCGGGCCTGGCGGTGGCGCAGCGCGAGGCTCGGCGAGGGCGAGCGGAAGTCGCCGCCCATGAGCATGCGCGGGTTGGCGGCGGGCGACGACGTGGCGCTCTGCGTGACGCCGGAGCCGCCGAGGAAGGCGGGCCCGTTGAGGTGCGACAGGCGGCCGACGGGCGTGGGCTGCAGGACGTCGGCGCCCGTCAGGAGCGACAACGACGGGGCGCCGCTGCTCGTGAAGATGGTGGGCCCAGCCGAAGCGGCCGACGAGGCGGCAGCGAGGGCGGCGACCGAGGTCGGCGGGAGCGAGCCGAGGCCGACGAGCGACGACACGGGCGAGCGCGAGCGCCACGGGTTGGACCCGCCGGGGGTCAGGGCGCCGCTGCCGGGGAAGGCGCCGATCGGGCTCGACGGGCTGACACCGGACGCGCCGGCGGGGCCGGTGATCTGGTCGACAATGGACAGGCGCGAGCCGTACGAGAAGGGGTCCGGGAGCTGACCGGTGCTGCCGTGCCCGTGGGCGTGGCCGAGGCTGTGGCCAAAGTGGTCGGGCGTGTTGGCGCCGCTGCCGGGGAGCGACGAGAAGGCGGACACGCCGGGCGAGCCCATGCCCTGCTGCTGCTGGTGATGGTGGTGCTGGAGCACGCGGTGCAGATGGTGGTGGGCGGCCGAGTCGGGCAGCCCGCTTGGGCCGAGCAGGCCAAGACCAGACGGCGCGAGCAGCGGCGAGGCGGTCGCGGAGAAGCCGCCGTTGCCGAGGCCCGTAGCCGGAGGCGGGCCGGGCGGGAAGTGGGTGGTCGGGGTCGGGCCGTTGCTGTGGCCGTTGCTGTACGGGTTGGCGCTGGCGGGTGGCGAGGGGCCGAGAATGTCCTCGAGGCCCAGGTTGAGGTGGGCAAACTGCTCGTAGAGGGCAGGGTCGTCGAGCTGGACGAGAGGCGGTGGCGAAAGTCAGTCTGTGGCCGGGCGGCGGGTGGCGCAGCAGCAAGTCCTGGTGGAAGGCGTACCATGTCGCGATGCTGCTGGACGGGCGGGGCCGACGACGAGCGCTGGATGCCGTTGGCCGAGCCAAGGTCCTGAAGACGGCTGCGACGAAGGAATGCAGCGAGCTATGAGTGCGAGTCTAAGGGGTTAACGTCGAGAACGAGTGCGTCGCCAAACGTGCGTCGAACGGACCTGGCCCTGGGGCGGCTGCGAGGCCGAGCTGGGGTCGAACGCGGAGCCGTTCCCGTTGCCGTTACTGCCGCCAGCATAGTTGTTGGAGGAGAGGCCGTTGTTGCCGCCGGGACTGCTGGGTCCGCCGCCAGCGTGGCCGGAGCCCGCGGCGAGTCCGCCCGCGTGGTTCATGAGGGGCGTCAATGGGGGGAGGGACAAGGTCGCTCGAGGGCAGCGTTCATGGGCGCGAGCGCGGCGTGAAGGTAGAGGGGGTGATGATGTGCGAATCGAGGGCCCAAAGAGAGCAGACTCGCAAAGTCGGAGCGCCGCGGGCGGCGGTCTAGGAGGGCCAAGCACGGGCGGGCGGGCGGGCAGGCAGCAGGTAGCGCGAATGCAGCAAGTAAGCGACGACGGCAGCTCGGTCGGCGGGGTCTGGCGGGGTCCGAGCGGGGACGCGGATTCGATGTTTTGCGTGCGTGCAGCGGGCCGCGGTGCGGTCGCGAACGACGGAGCGCCTGGAAACGGCCAACGGGGCATCACCTGACCTGAAATCTCAAGAAAAACACGGTGCGGTTTTGGCCGAATTATCATGTTATGCGTTGTATAGTGTGTCCACCACTGTCCGCAATCGACTCGCAAAGGCCGTCACCAGCTCCAGTCGCCCTTGCCGCCCCGGCGCTCGGCCTTCTTCTTGCCCGAGTGCTTCTTGGCCTCGAGGCGGCGCTCATTCTCGCCCTCGATCCTGTCGCACGCACGCGAGGCTGGTTAGGCACCGCTTCGAGTAGAGGGAAACGAGGGAGAGCGCGTACAGCTTGCCCACGCGGCGGCGCTGGGACTGCGACGTCTCGCGCGGCACGTAGCCGGCCTCGACGACCATCTCGTAGAGCTTCTGCACGCAGTCGTCGAGGTTGCCGCGCTGGATGCGGAACCGGTCGCTCGCGATGATGAGCTCGTCGTTCTTGTTGATGCTGTTGGCCTGCAGCGCGCGCAGCTTGGCCTCGCAGTAGGGCGGCATGAAGGAGAAGTCGTGCACGCGCATGATCACCTTGGTGTTGACTACTCGGCAGCACGTCAGCGACTACGGGGGAGGGCGTGAGGCGTGTGGTGGTCATTGATCGAACCCTTGTTGACGTTCTGCCCGCCGGGTCCGCTCGCACGCGCATATGACGTCGTGTACGCGGTTTCGGGAATGTCGTTGATGGAGAAGTTGTCGATCCATGTGCGATCGGGCAGCTCCGTGTCGTTGTACTTTGGTGGGGGCAGCGGGGCCGACTTGCCCGCGGGTTTGGCGAGCGCGAGCGTCGCGGCGGCAAAGTGGCGGCGCGCCAGCGCAGTGGTCGCCGGCCGTGCGTGCGCGATGCAGATCCGCGAAGCGTTTGCGGCAAGTTTGCCGATCAAGAAGCGATGCATGGTGGGTTCGTCGAGGGGTGGTTGAAGAGAGCAAGCAGGACAACGCGCCGCCTCAACTCCGTGGTGGTGGCGCGGTCCTGACCTGAAACGCCCATGAACAACGCGTCGTCGTCGGTCAACGCGCGCGCGTCCCCTTGGCAAGGTCGGCCGGCCACCGAACACCGCGACCTCTCACACGAACGATCGACGCAAGGGCGTGATCTGACCAGTTATGATTCATTCGTTGCATGGCGTGTTGCCGGTCGAGCGGGAGAGGCGGCGCGCGGCGGGGAGACGCGCGTGCACCGGCAGAGACATTTCGTTCGGCACCCACGGCCACAATGAACGGCGCGTGCCCGGCGGCCGCCAATTGTCTCCCTGCTGCTCCACAGTTTTTTTCCTTGCTCGGGCGGGCCGGGGGAGCAGAGGCTAATAAATTAATCCCACTCTGTGCAACGGGACCTAGGCTCAGCACCCATCCCGCCCGTCCCTCCCCACCCCCACCCCCACCCCCACCTCCCTTCCCTCCTCCGCCGAGCAAAGCCGTGCGCGGCCCCGCTCACGTCCGCACCTGCCGCTCTTGCACCCGCACCTGCCCGCCCGACTGATTCCAGACCACGCGCTCCATCGGCCGCCGCTCGACTACGCCTGTGCGACTACACTCCCCGACTGCCGCCGCTGCACCGACACTCCCCGAAACCCATCGCGAGTCGCTCGAGACTTGCAGCATTCGCCACTGCCGCACCTGCCCGTGCCCTCCGCCGCACTCTGCCCCGAATCCATCACCGTCCGCGCTTCGCCCTCGCCGCCCGCACCGACTACCGGCCATCGACAACTGCCGCCGCCGACCGCGACCGACGACGCATCACCCACCGGCGACCCGCCTCGTACGGCCCGTGCCATCGGCACATCATCGACGACCTCGGATCCGCCCGCGCGCTACCAGGTAAGCTCGCTTCTCACGCCATCCTCATCGCCCTCGCCATCCTCGATCACGCCTTCGCGGTGGTGGGTCATCCCGCTCGCGGACCGACCATGGGAGGCCCGGCCACGCGCCCGTCTCCCACGCCCATCTCGCTCGTCACTCCTCGTCATTCTCATCCGCGTACCGGTACTCCACGGATCCGGTGTGACGCTCATGTGTGGATGGCATGAGCGCCGTTCCCGCGGTCCATCGCCCAACCTCCTCTGCCCCGCTGTTCAGCCCAGCCGCACGGCGGTGCGCCTGCGGTTCGGCGCCCGCGCCCTCTCCCTCTCCCTCTCCATCTCCCATGGCGTCCCGCCCGCCGACCGAACGAGCCGTTTCTCACGCACGCTCTCTCTCTAGGCCGGTCGTCGGCACCCACACACACTCTTCTCTCCCGCCAGTCTGCAGTCGGCCGTCGAGCCCTGCCCCCTCCAGTGTACCACCTGCATACCCGCGCGCCCGCCATACCCGTAAACGACGGTACGGCGCATCAAGCTTCCCATCACACTCGCGCGCGGTCCCTCACACGCTGTCCCGCATCCCGTGTAGCGCGCGACTCTTCACCCTTGACTCGTCGCCATCATCATGAAGAACCCGCTCAGCTTCCTCGCGCGCAGCATCCTGTACGGCTCGCGCGCCCCGCCCGACGCGCCCGACGCGGGCCCCACCAACTCGCCGTCCTCGACCTCGTCGTCGGCCGCGCCGCACGGCCGCGTCATCGGCGGCCACGGCAAGGCGGCGCAGCTCGATCACCGCGGCCATCACGGCGCCGCGACCGGGCCCGCCATGCACGGCTCGCCGCGCGCCGACTCGGGCGAGCACCTGCACGGCCGCGACGCCAACAGCGCCAGCTCGCACCGGTACGGTGCGCACCCGGGCGTCGCCATCAGCACCTTCAGCATGGGCGCCACCTCGGGCAGCCAGGAGCTCGACCCGCGCTTCGTCCACCAGCCGTCGTGCCCGCACTACGCGGGCGCCACCGGCAGCGCGCTCGACTCGGCTGGCCTGCCCGACTCGGCGACGGCGCTGCGCTGGCGCTCGCACTCGCCCGCGTCTGCGACGGCCATGACCACGACCAGCCTGCCGCCGTGCCGGTGCCGGCATCGCGTCGACTTCTCGGCGGCGCTGCCCGTCGAGCTCGCCCTGTACCTGCTCGGGTTCCTGGACGCGGCGTCGCTGACGCACCTCGCGGCGTGCTCGCGGTACCTGCACGCGCTGTGCAGCGACCCGGGCGTGTGGCGCGACATGTACCGCGCCAACCCGCGGTGGGCCGAGAGCGTGCTCGCGTCGCACCACGGCGAGTTCCGCATCCTGGCCACGCTCGGTGCGCACGCCGCATCGACCAACCCCGCCATCCTACCCGTCGCGCTCCCCGCCCCGCCAGCGGCGGCGGCAGCCCCCGCGCCGCGGCTCGTCCACCAGCCGCACGGCACCACGCTCTCGTTTGCGCACTTTGCGCCGCTCGCGTGGATGGGCCTCCCCTCGCCGCCCTCGTCGCCGACCAAGCCGACCTCGCAGCACGGCAACTACATTGTGATCCCGCACCAGCAGCACGCGGCGACGCACGCGCACGACGCCTTCTTCGGGTTTGGTGCCGGTTTCTCGCCGCCGCACCAGCACCTCGAAGACGCGGACGGCGACGCGATCATGACGGGCGACGGGTACGACTCGGCGAGCGAGACGGACAGCGACCTGACGGCGCGGTCCAAGGTGTCGGGCGGAGCGCGGTCGTCGGGGTCGCACACGCCGCGCGCGGCAGCCTTCTCGGCGCACCACCCGCGCGGCGGGGCCGCGTTCGGGGCGGGCGCGGGCGGCAAGCTCGTGGTGCGTGGGCCGCCGCCGACGGTCGACTGGAAGTACCTGTACCGCAACCGCGTGCAGCTCGACCGCAACTGGGCGACGCACGCGCCGGCGCAGACGGTGCTGCGCGGGCACGCCGACAGCGTGTACTGCATCCAGTTTGACCGGCACCTGCTCGTGTCCGGGTCGCGCGACCAGACGATCAAGGTGTGGTCCATGAAGTCGGGCGTCGAGCTGCGGTCGTTCCGCGGACACTCGGGGTCGGTGCTGTGCCTGCAGTACGAGGGCAGCACGCTCGTGACGGGGTCGTCGGACTCGACGGTCATGGTGTGGGACCTGCACACGGGCGCGCACCAGTGCACGCTCGCCGGCCACCTGTCGGGCGTCCTCGACGTGGCCTACTCGGGCGAGTGGATCGTGTCGTGCTCCAAGGACGCGACCATCAAGGTGTGGTCGCGCGTGTCGCGCGCGGGCGCGCCGCCCAAGTACGCGCTCGCGTCCACGCTGTCGGGCCACCGCGCGGCCGTCAACGCGATCCAGCTGCGCGGCGGCACGCTCGTGTCGGCGTCGGGCGACTACCTGCTCAAGGTGTGGGACGTGCGCACGGGCCGCCACGTCCGCGACCTGGTCGGGCACGGGCGCGGCATCGCGTGCGTCGCGTTCGACGGCGACCTGGTCGTGTCCGGGTCCAACGACCAGACGATCCGCGTGTGGGACGTGCACTCGGGCCGGTGCCTGCAGGTGCTCCAGGGCCACGTCGACCTAGTCCGCACTCTTGCCCTCGACACGCCGCGCGGGCTCGTCGTGTCCGGGTCGTACGACCAGACGGTCAAGGTGTGGGAGCTCGCGCCCAGCGTCATGGCGCACGTCGCCGACACGCGCAAGCGGCACGCCAACGACAAGGCGGCTAAGCGCGCGGCCGAGCGTAAGGCCAAGCGCGTGCCCGTCCCGCCGCCGCTCCCGGCGCTGCCGCCGTCGGTCGTGGCTGCCGCGGCCGAGGTCCCGTCAACACCCAGCGCGGCGGCGACGACCGCAGCGACGGCGACCACGACGACGCCCGTGGCGCAGGGCCCGATCCCGGTCGGGCGGCCGGTGCACTCGTTCGACACGGCGCACTCGTCGTGGGTGTTCAACGTCGGCGTGTCGGCGACGCACATTGTGTCGGCGTCGCAGGACCAGACGATCGTCGTCTACGACTTTACGCGCGACGTCGACACGGTGTGGACGGCGTGAAGCGTGCGTGCGTGCGTGTGCTGTGTAATATCCCCTCCCATTTCCCTTGCCCTCTCTCTCCTGTATGTTCTTTGCGTAAACCGTGGCGATTTGTTGTTGACGACGACACGTTTCCAGTGAGAGGCACGAAAACGTGGAGGGACAAAAGAGGCGCGACGCGCAACGCGTCGCTGCGCGCAGGTGACACTGTTGCGTCGCCTTCCGCCGGCCACGGTCTCTCGCCGTTCTCATGCTCCGGCCGGCGCGCACACCACATAAAGCAGGGCAGCCTCCCCGCGCACCTCGCTCGCTCCCCTTTCCGCCGTCCGCGCTCCTGGCCTCGGCGGTAACATTGGACAATCCAAGGTGCGCCGTTTCTCGCGTCGCGCCACACACGCCGTGCTTGCAGGTGCGGGGGTGGTGGCGGTCGGCAGTTGCCGGCGTGGTCGCTGCAACGGCAAGCGCCGGCCCGGTCGTGTTCCGGGGCTGCCCGTACCCGCGCCGCGGTCGGCGGTCGCCGGAGCCCGTCCCTCGCGACCAGCCTCGCGGCTCCACTACCGCGGCCGCCGACCGCCGACCACCGCCGACCACCGCCGACCACCGGCTGCAGTCGCCACTGCTGGAGGGCGGCAGGCGTGATGGCCGCGGTGATGACCACGGCGAGACCTGACCGACACGTTGCCGTGCTGCGACGTCGCGCGTCTCGTCTCGGCTGTATTCTTAGCCACGCGCCGCCAAGAGGGCCGCGAGACCGGGGCGGTTCGCGCCCGCGCCACCACCGACTTCTTGACCGCAGTCGCGAAGCGAAGTGGTCGCCGGTTCCCTCTCCTCTCCACTCGCTCTCCTCCCTCCACCCCGACCCCGACCCCGCCTGGTCCCTGCCCACCCCGCACCCGTACGCTCCCTAACTCCATGCAACGGCTCCCATGCACTCCTCCGCCCGCCGGGATGTCCTGCCCTGCTGATGCACGACGGTGACTAACTGCTGCGCATCCCTGTTGCCCGATGTCTCCCACCCAGCAGCGCTCCTTTGCCCCGCATCGCCCAGCACTCGCCTCCACACCCGCCCGACATCACGGTGGATCCGCCCGCGGTCCCTGCTCGCTCCGCTACGCCCGCTCCCCGCCCCCCGCACAGTCAGGCAACTCGCTGCATCCAGCTCGCTCGCCCGTCTCGGTACGTCGCGGGCGTCCGTCCCTGCCGCTCGCTGTTCCAGGATGACTGACGCGACTTCGCCGCTCAGGGACCACCGTCACCCGACCGACCCACCTCCGCCACCCCGGACCCGTACCCCCTGCGCCGCCGCCGCCTCCCCTCGCACTGCAAGCAGTTTACAGCTCGCGCGCGCGACCGACCGGCTGCCCGCTCTGCCCTCCGACCCCGCTCCTCTGCCTCCACTCGCCGCCACCGCCGCGACGGCTGCCGCCGACGCCACTCGTCGCCGCCGCGTCTTGGCATGCCCTCGGCACGCTGCACGAACCGTCTCCTTCTAGTGCTCGGCTCTCCGCGGCCCCCGTAATTGGGCCCTCCCCATTCTCTCGCTCTCGTCGATTGACTCGAAAACCTTCTCTCTCTCTCGCCGTTCTCCTCCCTCCTCTCCCCCAACTCGTGTGCGCGCGGCCCATGCCCTCTCTCGTCGCCCCCATCTCGCCGTCATCGTCTACCATGTCCCTCACGTCGCCCCCGCTGCATCACACTGCCGCCGCGACCGACGCCGCGGTCGTTTCTCCGGATCCTGGATCGGCCCCCGTCCACATCATGGGGTTCTCCCCCGCGCCCATGCCGGCCACTGCCGCTACCGCCGCCAGCGTGACGGCGCCCACGCACCTCCAGCAGCCGGCGCCGGTGCCCGCTGCCGCCGCCTCGGTCCTCGCTGCGTCCCCGTCCTCGCTGTGGAATGCATCGGCGGCCACCGCGCCACCTTCTTCTTCGTCTACTGCCGCGAGCCCCGCCTCGCATGTCTCGTTCGCCCCGCTCGCGACCGAGCTCCGCGCCATGCACTGCGCCGACGCCGCGCCCGCCGTTTCCAAGTCGGATCCGGCCCTCGCGGCCTCGGCTGCGGCGGCGGCGTCGGCCGCGGCGCGCTCCCTGTCTACCTTCAACGCGAGCTCGCCGCAGGCCCTCGCCGCCTCGGTCCTCGCGCGCTCGCTCACGGGCGACTACGACGAGGTCGATCTCTCGCTCGCTGACGTGCCCGCGTCCGTCGCGCCGGTGGCGCCCGTGTCATCGGTCCCCGCCGCCGCCGCCGCGTCGGCCGGCGCCGGTGTCGGCGTCCCGCTCACCATCTCGGGCGGGCCTTCGGCGTCCACGTCGCACGCCGACCTCGCACGCATCCTGTCCAACGTGTCGCTCTCCAGCACCCCGCCCGCCACGTCGACCGGTATCATGGCCCTCGCCCACGTCAACGGCGTCTCGGCGCGTGCCGGAACGCACTCACCCGCGCGGAACGGCGGTGACGCGGCGGCCACGCCTGCCTCGACGGCGCTCGACCACTTGCCGTCCTCGTCGCTCGGCGGCAGCGGCAGCGCCAGCGCGCCCGCGGGCCCCGCGACGACCGCCATGTCGCCCGCGTCGCGCCCCGAGCACCAGGAGCCCGCCGTCTTCTCGCTCACGCCGTTCGCCAACCAGGTCGGTGGCCACGCGCCGTTCCTGCGCCTGTCGGACCGCACTGTGTGCAAGCCGCTCAACCCCGCCGAGCGCAACTTCTACGAGTCGCTCGACGCCCGCGCACCGCACCTCAAGCCGTTCGTCCCCGCCTACTACGGCGTCATCAACGTGTCGCTCTCGCCCGCCTTCTCGGCGCCGCCCGGTGGGGTAGAGCAGGCGGCCCCCGTGCCCGTGACACCCGTCCCGACCGGACCCTCGGTGCCGTCCACGCCGACCCCGAGCCCGCCGCCCGTGTCTAGCGCGGCCGGGCTGCTCCCGCCGTCGCCCGTCTCCCGCACCGCCGCGTGCTCCCCGGCACCGTCCCCCGCCGCGTCGCCCGCCGTCACGCCCATGGCGACTCCCATGGAGCGCACCGAGGACCACGTCGACCAGGCCTTCGCCGCTGCTGCTGCTGTTGCCGGTACGGTCGCCTCGCCACCGGGATCCCCGTCACCGTCTGCCCCGCGCACCGTGCGCCAGTGCGCCACCGAGCCCGACCTCCCGCAGCACGCCAGTACCACCGCGGCGGCGGCGGGAGTCCGCGGGTCGGCGCGCTCCAGCAGCCCCGCGTTCCCCGGCACCGCAGCGAGCCCGCGGCTCACCCCGCACCACCGCGCGCGACACTCGCGGTCGCCGAGCGAGGGGTCCGCTGCCGCTGCTGCCGCCGCCGCTGCGGGCGCGGGGTCCGGGACCGTCGGGTTTGCCATGATCGGCGGCCCGCTTGCGAGCCACGTCATGCCCGGCGGCAACGGCGCCGACCGCCGGTGCTCGTCGTCGACGATCGCCTCGACCACGTCGTCGTCCATGATCGCGCTCGGCGGACCTGGACCCGGCGAGCCGCACCGCGGGTCCGGCACCGAGATCTTCCAGATGGACGGCGTCGCCGAGGAGGACGACGAGGTGTGGCAGCCGCGCGCCAGCAAGAACAGCGGCGCCTTCACGCCGACCTCGGAGCCCGGCAGTCCCGCGGTCCGCGCCACGCCGACGACGCCCAACCGCCACGCACACCAGCACCGGCACAGCGCGTCGGTCGCGTCGCCCGTCGGGATCGCGGCCGCGACGAGTTCGGGCGCGGCGGCGGGCCACTCGCTCTCGTCGTCGGCGTCCTCGACCAACAACAACGCCGGCACCACCAACCCGTGGGCGCTCCACTGCCTCACCAAAATGTCGTCGCAGCTCCACATGGCCGCCAGCGCCAACCTGTCCGCGTCCAACAGCGGCACCGCCAGCATGGTCGCGCTCGCGTCCACGGACTCGGGCGACGCGGCCGCTGCGGTCGGGAGCAACTCGAGTCTCCAGGTGCACACGGGCGACGACGATGCGGCGGCGCTGGGATCCGGGTCGGGCTCGGGTGCCGCGCCGCCGACGATGCAGGTGCACCCGCCGTCGCCGGCGTTTGGCGGGCTCCCGCCGCCGTCCATGGCGCTGCCCGAGACGTCGCTCGGCATGACGGCGCACCTCCCGCCCCCACCCCCACCGCCGCCCGTGGTGCTCAACCAGCAGTTCATTGTGCTCGAGGACCTGACGGCGCAGCTGCAGCACCCGTGCATCCTGGACCTCAAGATGGGCACGCGGCAGCACGGCGTGTACGCGACGGACGCGAAGCGGCGGTCGCAGGAGCGCAAGTGCGCCGTGACCACGTCGAAGCGGCTCGGCGTGCGCATCTGCGGCATGCAGGTGTACAAGCGCGACGTGCGGTCGTACCTGTACCAGGACAAGTACTTTGGGCGCGAGCTACCGCCCTCGGCGCTCCTCCGCGCCCTCGTCGGGTTCCTCGACGACGGCCAGGTCATCCGCACCGAGTGTATCCCCGGCATCCTGCGCCGGCTCCGCGACCTCGCCCGCGCCGTCGCCCAGCTCGACCAGTTCCGCTTCTACGCGTCGTCGCTCCTCCTCCTCTACGACGGCGGCGCCCCCGTCGAGGACCCCGCCCTGTTCCCCGTCCCGCCCGCGTTCCCGCCGTCCGCCGTGGTCCCGACCGCGCCCGCCGGCCGGCGACCCGAGACGCCGCCCGGGATCGGTGCAGTCGCGGTGGGGGATCCGGCGCCGCACTGCGACGTCCGGATCATCGATTTCGCCAACTGCGTAACCGAGGCCGCCGCGTTCCGCGCCGCGCCGCGCCGCGCGGTCCCCTACCCGCCGACCACCGACGGGCCCGACCAGGGGTACCTCCTCGGGCTCCGCAACCTCGCGCGCGGGTTCCACCTGATCCACGGCGTGTTTGGCGACGGCCGTGGCCCGCGCGACGACCTCCCGCGCCTGTTGGCGGTGCTCGACGAGTATGTCATGGAGCGCGGCATGTTTGAAGACTCTGTGGCGGGCGGCGGCACGCCGATTCCTTGGTAGTATCAGTAGACCCATTTGTATTCATAATTTATCGATCAGTCCGTCAGCGCACTCGTTGCAGTCTTCAGGGCGGTCGCGAGCTGGGCCGCAAGCAAGGGAGCGAGCTGGTCGCGACCTCGAGACTGGTTAGGTTTAGGCTTAGAGGTCACGTTGTGGCGCTCAGCCACTACCCGCCCGCTTGGCCAGCCAGCTTCCCTGCCAGCGAGCAACCCCGCCTCAAAAGCGGACCAGGCCGCATCGCTCGACACTCCCTCCCGTCCACGGCCGGTTATCAAAATGGTTATTTGACGCCCCACCATGCATCGCTCGACTGTCGCTCTCGCGCCGAACCCCGACCGTCGGTGTCGCCATGCGTGCGGCGCCGCGGCGGATGGCTCGGCGTGACGACCGCGCGATACCCGCCCGCTCCTCGAGAACTCCCCGCGGCTGACGCTCCCAGAACCTCGTGCTCGCGCTGTGCAGGTGTTCGTCAAGGTTGTCAAGAACAAGGCGTACTTCAAGCGCTACCAGGTCAAGTACCGCCGTCGCCGCGGTACGCATCGATTTGCTGACTTTTGTGATGCGCGGAACCGCCGTGTGCGCGAGCAGAAACAGCAGCAGCAGGAGCCGCCGAAAGTAGCCGAGACGTTCGCCCGTGTGGAGTCTCATGATGACCGCATAGTTCATCTGAACCGGCAATGTCGACTACTTATAGCATCTATAGTCTTTCGCTCCTATCTGACGATTCTCCTCCGGGACGCATCGTCTCTGCTACTTTTGGCGCGCTCTTCCCCTGCTCGCTCTGCTGCTCGTTGGCCCGCTCGTGCCAACCGGTTCCGCATGCGCTCGACACGATCCGATGACACAAAACAGCTCGCTGACTTGTTCCCCCCACTCTTCTCGTTCTCCAGAGGGCAAGACCGACTACTACGCCCGCAAGCGCCTCGTCACCCAGGCCAAGAACAAGTACAACTCGCCCAAGTACCGCCTCGTCGTCCGCATCACCAACAACGATGTGATCGCCCAGATCGTGTACTCGAAGATCCAGGGTGACTTCGTTCTCACCGCTGCCTACTCGCACGAGCTCCCCCGCTTCGGCGTCAAGGTCGGTCTCACCAACTGGGCTGCCGCCTACGCCACCGGCCTGCTCGTTGCCCGCCGTGCCCTCAAGAAGCTCAAGCTCGACGACAAGTACGAGGGCTTCGTCAACCCCGACGGCACGGTCGCCGAGGTCGAGCCCCTTGAGGACGGCCCCCGCCCCTTCAAGGCCTTCCTCGATGTCGGTCTCGCCCGCACCACCACCGGCGCCAAGGTCTTTGCCGCCATGAAGGGTGCCTCGGACGGCGGTATCTTCGTCCCCCACTCGGAGCAGCGCTTCCCCGGCTACGACCGCGAGTCGAAGGAGCTCGACGCCGACACCCTGCGCTCGTACATCTTCGGCGGCCACGTTGCCGAGTACATGCGCTACCTCCAGGAGGAGGACGAGGAGAAGTACGCCAAGCAGTTCTCGCGCTACATCGCCGCCGGCATCTCGGCCGACGACGTCGAGGAGGTGTACGAGAAGGCCCACGAGGCCATCCGCGCCAACCCCGAGGCCGTCAAGTCGACTGTCCAGATCGACATTGCCCAGGCCAAGAAGTTCAAGAAGCAGCGCCTCAACCTCAAGCAGCGCCGCGACCGCGTCAAGCAGAAGAAGGCGGCTTTTCACGCCCGCCAGTAATCTGGGTGCATCTTCATTGCCTGCGCGCATTTGGCAGTAGCGTAGTAATATACGCTGTCCCACTTCCTCTGATCACTAGCAAATTCCCGTTCTCGCTCTCTCCTGTTGCGTCCGCTCCTCGGCCGAGTCCGCCTTGAACGGTTCACCTCGGTGCTCCACGCTCCCGATCGTGCAAAAGCGCGCGAACGGACCATGTTCATCACCTCGCGATTTTGCTTGTGAACCCGAAAAGCTCGTCCTTTCGTTGCGAACGACGAGATTTTTCTCGTCAAACTTGGACGAACAAGGCCTTCGTGGACTTTGAGAAGCGTTTGAGCAGAAGACGTTGAGTTGGCTGAGAGCCCTGATCACTTGAGCTTCGTCAGAGTTCGTGTCAAGGCGGTGACAGCTTGGCCATGATCATCATCGCGGCCATCGAGACTGAGCGGCGGCCACGCGCCAGTCGTTGATGGCCGGACGCGGCGCGAGGTGCCAGCTGATGACCCAGAGTGCTGTGAACGGCCTCAGGAACGGCCTGGGCAAGATGTCTTGTGTGCGAGCGAGGCAAGGTCGAGATCGCGACGCGCTCGGCGAAGGCTCCCGCGAAGGCCTTTTATGCTGACGTTTGGCCAAACTTGACTTGGAGCAGATGTGCCCCTTCAGGCCCTCCAGCCCTCATCCCGGCCGTGGTGATGGCCGGAGACCACGCGGCCCCGCTGTCCACAACGGCCACGGCCATCTCTTCCTTCTCAACGACCCCGTTTGAGATACAGCCCAGGGTTATATATTGTTTGCTTGGGAGGGAGGGGGGTAGGTCGATAGATAATTAAGGAGGTGGTGGGTTGGGTTGGGGAGGAATGGAATGGATGGATGCCACGAACGGAACGGAACGGTATGAATAGAGAAGGTACAGAAGATCACGACGACGAGGAGGAGAACGCCCGCGGCCCCGCAAGCCGCGCACCGGGCCCGCTCATGGACGGGATCCGGCGGAGCGCGATGCCCGGCCCAACGACGGGCGTCGCGGTACCCGAGCCCGCACCCGCAGTTGTCGTCGCAGCGGACGGGATCCCAGTAGGCGACGTGGGCGGCGCGCGCCCCGTCGCCGCGGCCCTGGCCTCACGACGCGTGCGAGCGTGCCACTTGGCGGCCTGAGACATGACGTTGGCGGTGGCGGCGCGGACGAGCGGGACCGTGGTCGCGCGGGCGAGCGCGGTGAGAGCGGCGGCGAGTTCGGGCGAGATGAGGCCCTCGAGCTGCGGCTCCCAGTAGTTGTCGTGGGCGCGGGGCTCGACGAGGCGCGCAATGAACCGCGCGACGCTGAGGCCGACGGGCACGTCCGGGTCCGTGTCGGGGGCGGGCAGGATCGCGATCACGGCGAACCCGGCCTTGAGCTTCGCGTCCGACACGATCTCGGCGGCAAGGTCGACGTGCATGCCGCGCACCCACGGGTCCGCCGGGTCGACGGTCGTGCGGACGCGGGTATCGGCGGCGGACGTGACGGTGCGCTGCGTCGACGCCGCCGACAGGACCGACGTGTCGGCGTCACTCCCGCTCCCGCTTTCGAGATCAAACACGCTAGCGTGGGACGGCGGCGGGGTCGCGAACAGCGCGGCGGCCTCGGCCTCGGCCGCCGCCGTCTGCTCGGCCTCGTGCGCGCGGTCGCAGTGGTCGAGGATCCCGCGCAGCGTGCGGGCGACGCACTTGAGCGTCTTCCACAGGACGGCCTCGCTGATGGCCGAGCTGTTCTGGCGGCGGTGCTTCTCGGCGTGCGCGAGCAGCTGCGCCGCCGACACGCGGTACCCGGGCGTGATGCGGACGACGCCGCCGTCGGCGAGCGAGAACAGGTGCGTCGTCGCGAGCGCCGGGATGTCGCGGCCGCCGGCCGTCGACGACGAGACGGTGGGCGACGGCGGGCGGCCACTGCCCAAACTCGACGTGCTGCTAGTGGAACTCGCGATGCTGCGGGTCGGCGACGAGAGCAGCGTGCGCGGCGGCGGCGGCGGGGGCGACGTCACGTACGCGGACGCCGCGGGAGTGGTAGGGGTGTGGAAGCTCGAGTCGCCGTACGAGGAGACACTGGTGACCGTGGTGTTGGCCGCCGAGTCGTCACCGTCGTGGTCGGCCTCGGCGGGCCGGTTGCACGCGCCGACGAGCTCGGCCCACTTGCGTACGCCGTCGGCGAGCTCGGGCTTGTAGATGTGCGCGACGTACGGCTACAACACGACAGGTTCCCGAGTCAGCAATTTGTCAAACCACTCAGCACTCCCCCAAAGTCCGTACCTCGCCCTTGTCGAGATCCACGAGCCGGAGCACGCTGCACGTCTCGTTGTCGAGCAGCTTGTACTCCTCGCGGCGGTCGCCCGACTCGGGGCGGTACTTGTACGCGAGCACGCTGGCGTCGCGCGCGTCGAGCAGCGACCCGAGCAGCGCGAGCCACCGCGTGTTCCAGTGCTGCCGCCGCTCCTCGGCCTCAAACTCCTCGGCCGTCGGCTCGCGGTACTCATCCTCGACGGGGGCGGGCGCAGGGGGCGCGGCGGGTGCAGGCGCAGGCGCAGGCGCAGCGGGCGCGGCGATGGTGGCGGCGAGGACCGGGATCGACGACGCGCGCTTGATGACGGGCGGGAGCTGCGGGGCCGCCGGCGGGGGCGACGCCGAGAGCTCCGGCGCGACGACGGTCTCGGTACTCGACGCGGTGGCGGATCGCTCGCGGAACCCGGCGGTGTTGGCCGCGGTCCACGTGTGGTGGTGATGCACGGGGACCGGGCTCGACGACAGCGGCGACGGCGCGGTGCCGGACCGCGACCGCGGGATGCCCGAGGCGACGGGGCGCGGGATGCCCGAGGCCATGGTCGAGGTCGGCGTGCTGCTGCCGCTGCCGCTGCTGCTGTTGGTGCGCGACGGGACGGGGATCATGGACGGCAGCTGCTGCGTGGGCGCGGGGAGCTGGAGCTGGAAGTCGCGCGGGGACGACCCCGAGTCAGCCGATGGAGAAGCGGCCGCAGGACGGCGGAACACGAGCGACGGTACCGTCGGCTGCAGGAACGGGTCGAACGGGTCCGACACCATGTTCCACCCGTCGAGGCTGCCGGTCGACGACGCGAGGGGCGTCGCGGCGCCGCTGGCCGCGGCGGTGGTGGTGACGGAGGAGGTCGCGCGAGCGGGCGACCCGAGTGCGGAGCTGCGCGACCACGAGAGCGGGGACCGGGTCGGCGTCGTCACCGCATCCGACGACGACGCGGACGCGTCAGAGATACAGCTGGATGTACCAAACACCTCGTTAGCCGGAACCTCGCGGACCGGCGACGCCGTGGGCGTGGGGAGCGCGTCGACCTCGCGCTCGCGTTCGGGCGTGAGCGTGGCGTACCGCGGCGGGGTAGTGCGCTCGCCCTCGACGACAGCTGCATGACTGAGCCCGAGCGCGAGGCCCTGCGGGACGAGGCTCGGGTTGACGGGGGACGCGACGTAGATGTGCTCGGGATCGCCGCGCGACGCGGCGCGGAGCGGCGGCGGGAGCACGGGCGGGACGACCTGGGCGGGCCAGCGCACGTGGTCCGACGTCTTGCGGGCGCGCGGGGTCGGGACCATGAGCGGGGACGGCGAGGCGGGGAGCGAGCGCGGCGCGGCGGCGGGGAGGAGAAGGCCGGCGGTGGCGGCCGAGGTCGCGTCGGAACTCTCGGTGAGCGGCGTCAGCGCGGACGGCGGAGCGGGGACGGGGGTGAAATCGGACGGCACGTCGAGCGAGACACTCGAGTCCTGCTTCTTCTTCTGCGAGTACTGCTGGAGGAGGGGCGAACCCGACTCGGTGGTGGTCTCTGGATTCTGCTTGGCGGGCTCGGCGTCGACCGAGAAAAACCGCGAGGCCTCGTCGTCGGTGAGCGTCTGGTCGGCGTACCCGGAGTTCAGGTCGAGGTCCGACGTGTCGAGCTCGAGCGACGTGTCGGCGGTGACGGGCTCCTCGTCCGAGACCTCGGGCGTCTCGGCTGCGGGCGCTGTCGGCGCCATGAACTGCCAGCCGATGGCGGAGAAGATGATGGCGGCAGTGGCAAAGGCGATCCACCCGCTCCGATCGAAGCCGGCGGGAACGGGAACGGCGTGCTGGGGCGCGGGCGGAGCCGTGACGGGCTCGGCGGGACGCGGGCGCGTGATGAACTGGTCGCGGTCCTTGAAGCGGTTGGCGAGCGGGGTGCGCTTGGGCGGGCGACCGGGTGGCGAGGCCGGCGGAACGACGACGGGGGCGGGCTTTTGCGCGACGGGAATGGGCTCGATAGGCTTGTCGTTGTCGAGGGGAGCCGAAACGGCTGCGGGAACCGGCTCGTCGTCGACGGGGACCGCGACGGGACGGTCGGCGGTGCACACGACAGGTGCCGGGCGCTTGACCTCGGCGGCGGGCGAGTCGACGGGGAGAGCAGCAGGAGGTGGGGAGGGTGCCTTGGCGACGCGCACACGGGGCGTGGTGGTAGTAGGGACCGAGTAGGTGTAGCAGGCGTGCGGCGCGTAGAAGACGCGCGCGGACCAGACGGCAATGGACGAGGTCGGGTAGACGGTCTTGGCGATGATGAGCTCGGGGAGCGCCGGTTTGGGCTCGGACTCGGGCTCGGGCGCGAGCTCGAGGTTTGGTTTTGGTGGAAGCGGGAGCGAGTCCTCGATGACGACGGGGACGGGCGGGGCGGCGGCCGGGGCCGGCTGCGGGACGGCGGGCTGGACGAAGGGCTGGACGATGGGCGCCTTGGCGTTGGCGCCGAGGGTCGCCGGTCTTGGGCAGAGGTCGCCGACGCACGGGGCGGCGAGCTTGACCGTGGACTCATCGGACCTGTATCAATGAGGAAATGTGAGCCGAGAGGCAACCTGAGGGTCAGACGAACAGGGTCGACGTACGGTTGGAACGGGAGAGTAACGATCTCGAACGAGGAGAGAGTGTAGATGGAGACCAAAGCGCCCAGGACGAGCCACTCGCGGTAGGCACGGATCCAGTGCTGGGCCGGTGCCGGGATGACGTGGTCAACAGCGGCAGACGTTGCGGCGGAGACGGCGACGAGCGGGGCCTCAATGTGGCTGAGGGTGCGCGAGAGGAACGAGGGCGGAGGCGCGGCCGGGTACGGTGGCTCTAGGGAGAGCAGGAGGCCCGAGGACGGCGGGGCGGGCGGGTGGGCGAGCTCGACGACGGCCGCGGCGGGGGCGGGAGCGGGACTGGTAGAGGTGGAGGGGAAGAGGTTCAGGGCGTTCGCGAGGGAGGCGAGGGTGCCGGTGGCACTCGGGGTGATGGTGGCGGGAGGCTGCTGCAGGACGCCGAGAGGGGAGGGAGCATAAGACGTCAGCGGCGAGTCGAGGGTCGCAAGAGTCGCGGGGTCGTCGGTCCCGGGAGGTGTTGGGTTCGTGAGCGGCGGCATCGATAGCGGCGGCATCGATAGCGGTGGCGGTGGCATCGGCAGCGGTGGCATCGGTGGCGCGAACGATGGCAGCTGCATGCCGAGCTGCGCGTAGCGCGCGCGGGTGCGCGAGGCGATGGGTCCGTCGTCCATGGCGGGTAGTCGGTGTTGCGGATCAGGTCGGTTGCGGCAAGTTACATGAAGCGGGAGGGCGATGCGCGGAGCGCAGCCTCGGCTGGGCGGGAGAGCGCGGGTGCGGGTGCGGGTCGGCGAACGAAGCGAAGGCTCGCTGGTCGGCGGAGGTGGCGTCGGGTCGGCTGCAGGGATCACGCGGGAGTGTGCGGCGCGCGCGTTAGCGGGGCGCTTCGGCATCGATGGCGGCGGTGACACGGATGGTACCTCGAGCGGGTCGACGACGGGCGTGACGAGCTGATCGGGATGCGTTCGGAGGGTGCCGTGCAGGCAGTGCCGATGCGTTGGTGCAGGCCGAGAGTGTTGGTGGTGGAGGGAGCGGAGAGCGAGCGGTTCCGGCGACGAACGGGCACCAACCGCGTCACAGTCCCATCTCACGGCCGAGCACGGCGTGGCAGGAGCACCGCACGCGGGGAACAAGCTTGCCGCGCGCGGAAGCGAAAAAACGCGCGCGTTTTCTCCACGACGCGTCTCGCGCCCGCCACGTGGCCGGAAATTGTCTCGCGGGCTGTCTCCTCGCTTGTCCCCTTGCTGCCACCGCGCGTCGCGATGGCGCACGAAGCCAAATCACTCCCCCAATCACTCTTCCTCCACCGAGGCGCGTCGCGACGCGTACATGGCCACAGGGCGGATGGGGAAGCTCTCGGACCCGCTAAACAAAGCGGGTGACGCGCTGCTCGTGGTTCCGGCTGCGAACACGCTGAGCGAGCGTCGCGAAGCTGGCAGGAGAGACCTGGACGTCCAGCGAGTCGACAAGGATCGCGCCTTCTCGAGTAGCAGTTGTGGGCTTGAGGCGCTTGCACGGCTGGCCCTCGCTACAAGAACGTGTCCAGCGGCATGTATAAGTATCAATGAGGTTAGGGCGCGCATGCGATGGTACGGAGGTGAAGAGAAACGTACGCGTCGTTCACAACGACGTCGTCAATTTTGCGTGTGTCCGCGGCGGCCGAGTGATAAAGAAAAGAGAGAGAGGGAGTCGTCGAGCGGCGAGATCGACAACTTTCAAGCCGTGGCAGAGTCGAAAACTCGAGAGATCGACGAGCAAGAAGCAGATCCACATCCACAGAGCGTTTTCCTACGAGTCCAACTTGGTACATCGGGCCGCTCGTCAGCACCACCCGAGGCAAGGACATGGGCAAGGCCGACCCGCGGCGATACGCGATGGCACGGCCTGCTCACCCGCCGAAGACACCGAGTGACGTTCTGTTTCGTCGCGGTGCCAGCGCCCAAGCTCGTTCTGCCAGCCTTTGCTCTGATCGTGTGCGTGATGGCGGAGGCAACGAGGTCGGCGGCCGCGACGCGTCTCGCGCGGGCCACGTGGTGTCTCGCACGCCGTGTCTCCGCTTCCTCCCGCGTCCCCGCCTCTCGTCCAATGAGCGTCGCCAAGCCCTTTGGCGCTCGCGAAAGGGAATCTCAACCACGCGCCTCATTTTTGGTCGTTGTCGGGCTGTGACTCGTCGTTGGGGACAGAATCACGCCAGCGGCGGCGGACGCGTCCCCAAGGCTTGAGGCTCGAGCGCGGCTTCAAGGGGACCGGCCGCTCGCAGCCTGCTCCCGCTCCCCTCGACCCTGTCCGTAATACCCCACTGGTATGAACTCTCATGAATCGCACCATGCAGCCGAGCGTAGCGCCTCCCGCAGGATCCGCTTGAAAATTCGTGCCGGCCTGCTGCATCTGATCGGTGGGCGACGACGTCACCTGCCGGCGCGGCACGGCTCAGCGGGAGGCGTTCACGCTCTTTGACCCGCCTCCGTATTCCTGGCTGACCTGGATTCGGACCTCGCTCTCTCTCCCTGCCAAGAAGTCCTCGCGTCTCGCCACACGCGCTCACTTGACTGTATGCATCCTGCTCGCTGCGCCCTTGCGTGCCCTCCCGCTTGCTCACGGACGCCCACGCTCGCGTAGCTACACCTCCACCATGCCCACCACCACCGACGTCGTGCAGAAGAAGGCCTTCTCGTGGCAGAACCTGGCGATCGGTGCCGCGATCCAGACGTTCGAGGTGTCGACGCTGGGCCAGCCGTTCGAGGTGGTCAAGACGCACATGGCGGCGAACCGCGGCGACAACCTCAAGACGGCGATCCAGAAGACGTACCAGCGCGGCGGCCTGGCCGGCTTCTGGCAGGGCCTGATCCCGTGGGCGTGGATCGAGGCGTCGACGAAAGGCGGCGTGCTGCTGTTCGCGTCGTCCGAGATCGAGTACCAGGCGCGCACCAAGCTCGACGCGTCGCCCGCCATGGCCGGGCTCGTCGGCGGCATGGGCGGCGGGCTCGCGCAGGCGTACACGACCATGGGCTTCTGCACGTTCATGAAGACGGTCGAGGTGACGCGCCACAAGGCCGTGGGCGCCGCGACCCAGTCGACGTGGGCGGTCGCCGCCGACGTGTTCCGGCGCGAGGGGATCCGCGGCCTCAACAAGGGCGTGAGCGCCGTGGCCGTGCGCCAGATGACCAACTGGGGCTCGCGCCTCGGCATCTCGCGCCTCACGGAGCGCGTCATGAAGGGCGACGACAAGCACCGCAAGCTGACGGTCGGCGAGCGCATCGCGTCGTCGGTGATCGGCGGCGCCCTCGCGTGCTGGAACCAGCCCATCGAGGTGATCCGCGTCGAGATGCAGTCGGCCGCCAAGGCCGCCGACCGCCCCGCCAACCTCAACATCTGGACGACCGCAAAGTACATTTACCAGAACAACGGCTTCCTCGGCTTCTACCGCGGCGTTACCCCGCGCATCGGCCTGTCCGTGTACCTCACCGTGTGCATGGTGTTTGGCGGCGACCAGGTCAAGGCCTACTTTGCCGAAAAGTTCAAGAAGGAGTAGGGGGTGTAGCTTGCTTGCTTGTGAATACATTTCGTTGCGCGCGCGACTCGCTTGTCCAATCATCACCAAGCAGTGTATTCATCTCTCGATCTGTACTCTCCGCGTACACTCTCAGAAGGCGGCCGTGTCGAGCATGGTGCCGAGCGTCTGCACAATGTTGTCGGCCATGAGGCGGTCGACGTTCTCCTCGAGGTGGCGCTTCGGGTCCTGCTTGCCGACGTGGCGGACCTTGAGCTGCTGCGCCGTGAGGGTCTGCTCCTCGACGACCGACTTGTTGTAGAGGTCGGCGAGGGCGAGCAGCTGCTTGACGGCGCCGGCGTTGGCCTCGGCGCGCACGGCGAAATCCTCGAGGACGAGGCCGGCGGTCCAGTCCTTCTTGTGCAGGTTCATGAGCATCTGCTGCTCGAGGTCGTTTTTCCGGTAGTTGATGGCGATCGAGTAGTAGTGGCGGTTGAGGCCGTGGATCAGGGCCTGGATCGACGGCTTGTTGAGGTGGCCAATGTTGGACGTGGTCTGGCGCGGCTCCTGGCCCAGCATGAGCGACTGCGGGTTGATGGTGCGGAACGCGTCAATGACCACCTTGCCCTTGACCGACTGGATCGGGTCCACGACCACGGCCACGGCGCGCTGGTTCAGCGCCTCGAACGACTGCTGCGTGTTCACGTCCACGCTCGACAGCCAGCACCCGAACCCGGGGTGCGAGTGGTACCACCCGACGACCATCTCGGGGCTACGTTTTGCGGTGAGCGATCGAACGGGAGGAGCAGGTCGGCGGGGACAACGCACCGGCCAGTCTGCTTGAGCATGTCGAGCATCTTGGTCTGGAAGACGGGGTCGACGGCCTCGACCGAGACCCCGGTGCCCGACTGCGGCATGGCGAACACGTCGATGACGCGCACCGTGTAGTCGTCGACAAACTCGCCGAGCATGAGGCCCATGACCTCCATGGGGACGCCGGCGCGGCCGTGCTTGAGCATCTTGAGCAGCGCCAGCGACGAGATGTGCACCACCTCGGCCGTGTCCATGGCGGGCGTGTCGGCGCCCGGCTGCACGCCGCCCATGCCGCCGACCTGGCCCAGGAGTCGCTGCAGACGGTCCATGATGTTGATTCGTTGAGTTTCGTGTGAGTGTGGATGCGTGCTCCGTGGTGCTGGCGGCGCGGGCAGCGGATGAAGAACGCGTCGACGAGACGAACAGCGGCTCGGCGCGCGCTGCACACGCGAAGCCCGTACGTCACGGGTCACGCTTCTTGGGTGGCTGTGGCAGGATCGGTATGCACTTCACCGCGATACCACTCTGTCTCTCACAGAATTATGAAATGCAAGGCGCAAGGTACTACAGTAATATCAATGACATATTCGACGCTGCCCAGCAGTCAGGGTTCGCAAGCTCCGCGCATCCGAGAGGGCAATGGTGGCCATGACGTCAGCGCACGCGGTGACGGCGACGCGTCTCGGCTGACCCGGAACGAATTTCATACGCGACCATGACCGGCTGACCACGCCGACGAAGTGCGCACTTGGTCGCCACCGCACGGCTGCGGGCCAGCGTACAAAAGGGACCCGCCCGCCCTGCCACCCACCCTCGCTCCCCTACCCACGGATTCGTGTACCCCATACATCAGCAATGTCGGCCACCGCTCGCGTCCAGCAGATCACTTCGCAGATTGCCCAGCGTATGCATGCACTCGCCGCCATGGACCACCTGCGTGCATGAACGCGACCTCACTCGTCGAATCCTCCCCCCACGCGTGTAGCCTCGGTCAACGTCAAGTCGCCCAACGACGTTGTGATCGTGTCGGCGCTGCGCACGCCCATCACGCGCGCGCGCAAGGGCGGGTTCGCGCAGACGCACCCCGAGGAGCTGCTCGCGGCCGTGCTCAAGGCGACGATTGAGAAGACGCGCATCGACCCCAAGCTCGTCCAGGACATCCAGGTCGGCAACGTGCTCCCGCCCGGCGGCGGTGCGACCGTGGCCCGCATGGCGGCGCTGTACGCCGGCTTCCCCGACACCACGGCGCTGTCGACCATCAACCGCCAGTGCTCGTCGGGTCTCCAGGCCGTGTCGTCGATTGCCAACGCGATTGCCGTCGGCCAGATCGACATTGGCATCGGCGCCGGTGTCGAGTCCATGACGCTCGGCTACGGGCCCGGCGCCATGCCGTCGTCGACGTCGGACAAGGTGACGTCGCTCGACGCGGCCGCCGACTGCCTGCTCCCCATGGGCATCACGTCCGAGAACGTGGCCAAGCAGTACAACGTGCCCCGCGCCAAGCAGGACGCGCTCGCGGCCGCGTCGCACATCAAGGCGGCCAAGGCGCAGAAGGAGGGTCTGTTCAAGGACGAGATCATCCCCGTGACGATCGACGGCCCCGACGGCAAGCCCGTGACCATCGCCGCCGACGACGGCATCCGCGCCGGCACCACGCCCGAGGGCCTCGCCAAGCTCAAGCCCGCCTTCTCGGCCGACGGCTGCACCACGGCCGGCAACGCGTCGCAGGTGTCGGACGGCGCCGCCGCCGTTCTCCTCGCGCGCCGCTCGGTCGCCGAGAAGCTCGGCCTCCCGATCATTGGCAAGTTCGTCAACTTCGCGGCCGTCGGCGTGCCGCCCAAGATCATGGGTGTCGGCCCGGCGTTCGCCATCCCCGAGGTGCTCCGCAAGACGGGCCTCACGGTCGACCAGGTCGACATCTTCGAGATCAACGAGGCGTTCGCGTCGCAGGCGGTCATGTCGATTGACCACCTCAAGATCCCGTACGAGAAGGTGAACCCCAAGGGCGGCGCCATCGCGCTCGGCCACCCGCTCGGGTGCACGGGCGCGCGCCAGATCGCCACGCTCCTGCCCGAGCTCAAGCGCCAGGGCAAGAAGGTCGGCGTCGTGTCCATGTGCATCGGCACCGGCATGGGCGCCGCGGCCGTCGTCGTCCGCGAGTAAGGGAGGGGGAGCGACCGGTTGCCGGTCGTCGTCGAGGGCGTGTCCCTCACACAATACATTTACTTGATGATTTCATCGACGCGTGTTTATTGGTTTGTACAGGAGCGTGGTGGGCTAGGCGCGGGGCGAGACGAGGATCACGCCGTCGCCGCGCACGAAGAGCATGTCGACGGACCGCTTGAGCGTCTACGCGCGCGCTCGATGTGTGAGCTTTCACGGTGGCGGCACGGAGCGATGCAACCCGTACCCGCGTCCCCTGCGCCGTCATGCTTTCGTCGAGATCCACCAGCGTCACCGTCTCCTCGACGTTGCCCAGCACCATGTTGAGGTGCTCGTCGTACGCCTACACACTCGCGAGGCGTCTCAGGCGCCGCTGTCATCATGTCGGCGCTGGAGCACGCACGTGCAGCTTGCCCGTCAGCTCGCGGTTGCCGCGCAGCTTGACGAGGATCTTCTCGTCGAGCGACAGCTTGACCAGGTCAAAGGGCGTGGCCACGGTGCGTTCGGCCATGGCGGTCGGTGTCGATGCGTTGCAGGGAGTCAGGGTGCGGTTCGTCGGCGCCGTGAGGGAGGGCGGGGAGGACAGCAAGACCTCACGCGCTCGCGGCAGCGTCTCTCACCGCGCGGTCGCGCTCACGCCGTGGCGTCGGATGACGGCGCGCAGCGCGACGGCGCGTCGACGCTTTCTTCTTGGCGCGCTCGCTGCCTCGGTGTCGTCGAATCCGCGCTCCTGCTCTCGGACGACACCGCAGAATCGCGCTACACGGGCGTCCCTCTACCTGCAACGCATCGACTCGACTCGGCGAGGTCTCACCCGCGTTCCCCGAAAACGACGACGCGGTCGCCTTCTCCTCGTGACGATGATGGCCGACCCGCGCGCCGTCGAAGAGTTCCCGCCGCTCCCGCCGGGTATTGGCGATGCGACCACCGCCGGCACCGACGACGAGTACGGGAGCACGCTGGTCGGCGGCACGTCGTCGGCGTCGCTCCCCGAGCCGGAGGCCGAGGACGAGGACGCTGCCCACGCGACCCGCGAGGCGGCCGACTCAGTGTCCCCGCTGCCAACGAGCAACAGCGCGAGCGCCCGCGCGCTCGGATCGTCGTCGCCCGTCGTGTCGCCCGTGCTCGCGTCCCCGCCGTTCGTGTCGCCGCTAGCTTCGCCGACCTCGCCCATGGCGCCGCCGACCGCAGGCGTGCTGCGCGCGCGCTCCCTCACGAGCCCCGTCGTCATGTCGTCGCTCGTGTCGTCGCTCGGCGACCCGAACCACCACACGGGCCCGCCCGCCGACGACCTCGTCCACCCGCCCGTGACCACCGCGTCGAGCCCGTTCGTCATCACGCTCGAGCCGCTCGCGCCGCCCTCGCCAACGTCGCCTGGTGCCGAGGGCGGTGCGTCGTCGTCGCCCGCGACGCCCGTCGCGGCGACTCCCGCGGGGATCGTGCACAAGCGCAAGTCGCACTCGATCGGGAACTTGTCTGCGCTGCGCCTCGAGTCGCCGCAGGAAGAGGCTATCACGGTACGCTTTGGTGGGTTCTAGCTGCGGATCCGTGGAGCTGACTTGTCAGCGACCCTGTAGCGCAAGGACTCGAGCTCCGCGTCCATCCTGACGTCCGGCGACCCGCGCCGCCCGTCGTCGGGCTCGCTTGGGAGCAACCCAGACGTGGACACCCCGCCGCTCCTCGGCTCGTCCATTGCCGCCTCGTTCTCGTCGACTGCCAGCGGACCCGTCTCGACCACCCCGCCGACCGCCGCGGCGACGCCCGCCGTCCCCGCGATCCCCGAAAGCCTTCGCGCCTCGATGCTTCTTTCCGGCACCGGCACGGGGATCAACACGGGCTCCCTCACGCGCTCGGCCGCCGACGCCGCGCGGCACCGCCGCCGCCGCGACCTCTCGGCGCCGCGCCCCGCGTCCATCATGGTCGGCGCGTCCGGCTCGCTGCAGCCCACGCACGCCGACGAGACGATCATCTGCGATACTACCGCGCCAGGTGGTGGTGGGCCGACCCCGCGGCCGTCGAGTCTCGCGGTCCCGTCCGCCGTCGATCCGCACTCGGACGCGGATACCGACGGGCAGAGCACCGTCGTCCAGCGCGGGCGCGCTGGGACCGAGTACTCTGAGTCGTCGTCGGCGCCGCCGATCCCGGCGGTTCCAGCGGCGGGAGCGGCGGGCGCGGGACAGCAGCAGCAGACCAAGCTCCAGCGCCGGTTCGCGCGGCACTTTCCGGCGCTCGTAGACGAGGTCGTTTACTCGTGTACGTCTCTCTCCCGCCGCGTTGAGCCCCCGAGAAGGTCCATCACGCTAACGCCCTCCCACAACGTAGCGTACCACTGCGCCATGGAAAAGGAGGAGAACTGGGTCGGCCGGCTGTACCTGACGGACCGGCACCTGTGCTTCCAGGGCAAGCTCAACAAGTACGTGGCCAAAGTGACGATCCACTGGGGCGACGTGATCCGCATCCAGCCGCGCATCGCCGGCGGCAGCGACGGCGACACCACCATCGCCGAGCACTCCTCCTCGGGCGCCGGCGGCGGCGGCGGCGGCGCCGTCAACGCCATCAAGGTCATGTCGCTCGCATCAAAGTACACGCTCAGCGGATTCACCAACGCCGAGCTCCCGCTCCTCGAAATGAAAACTATCTGGCAGCGCGCCATGGACGCACAGCACGCGACGCACCGCCGACTCGACCTCCTCCTCCGCCCGCTGCCCGTCCCCGGCGGGAGAGCGGCCGACGCGCTCAGCAACGCCGTCCGCGAATCGGCGCCTGCGGCGGGGGCAGCGGGGACTCCGCTGTCGCCTATGCCCCCGCTCGCCAACGCCGTCGTCACGTCGACGCCCCCGCGCGCGTCCTCGCCGGCCGCGATGCGCAACTCGGTGGTTCTGCAGCGCCAGCAGACGGCCCCGCCGCTCGCCGCCGCGCAGTACCCCATGTCGAGCGCGAGCAGCAGCCCGGGCACCACGCCCGGCACGATGCCGCGGTCTGTCAAGTCCCCGCCGCAGCCCGCGCCCGCCGCCGTCGCGCCCGTCCTCGTCGCCCCCGACAAGATGATCGCCGCGACCACAGCGTCCACGTCCGTGTCCAACATCAACGGGATCGCCGTCATGACGCACCCGACGGCCACCAACCCCGGCCGGTCGTCGTCGATCCCGTCGACAGCGATCACGCTCGGGTCAGCCGCGCCCGTCGGCGGACTCGTCACGGTCGTGGCGTCGCCGTCGGCGCTCGTCGCGTCCGAGTCGTCCCCCTCGACACCCGGCGGTGGGGCGGGCGCTGCCGCGGCGGCGGCAGCGAACGGCGCGGGCACCGCGTTCCGCGGCTTCTTTGCCCGGATCGTCAAGAAGCGCGCCGACACCGTGTCCTCGATCCCGACCGTCAACACCGCGGGTTCGGTGGGCGATCCGCCGCAGGCCAGCAGCAATCGCCGCGGACGGAGCAAGACGGACGCGATGCTCGCAGCCTCCGGCGGCCGCCCCGCGAGCGCCGGCGCCGCCGTCGCCGAGTCCGGGTCCACGCTGCTGTTCGACGACGACCGCGTCGCTGCGGCCGAGGCCGACTGCGAGGTGGCTGCCGTGACTGCCGCCTCCGCAAAACCCGCGAAACCCGCCAAGGCGTACCTCCCCGGCTGCCTGTGCGAGTGCATGGCCGACAAGCCCAAGCACGCGGTGCTCCCGAGCACGATGCTCGGGACCTCGGCGGCTGCCGTGTGGAACGCGATCTTTGGGGGAGACGCGGCCGTGTACCGCGCGGCGCACGGGGTCCGCGAATCCGAGAACCTCGAGATCGAGCCCTGGGGCGCCGCGCCCGCCGGCATGCCCGCTGCGGGGGCTGCGCGCACGCTCAACTACCGCGTCGCATACTACCTCCCGTTCAAGGGCAAGCAGACGACGGACTGCACCGAGTCGCAGAAACTCGTTGCGGTCGCGCCCGAGGCCCCGGGCGGTGGGCCGGTGACCGGGTTCGTCGTCGACTACGAGACCAAGGCGCCCGGCGCGCCGTACGGCAGCAGCTTCGTGACGCAGGCCCGCGTGTGCGTCCACCAGTCGGCGCCCAACGAGACCACCGTGCACGTCCTGTTCTCGGTCAACTTCCTCCAGCGCGTCCGCATGATGGAGGGCAAGATTGAGGGTTCCGGGGTGGATGGGTGCGCCGCCCTGTGGAAGGAGGTCGTTAACGGGCTCCAGGCGCTCCCGCCAGATCCCGAAGACGAGGAGGAGGGTGAAGTTGGGGGTGCGGCGCGGCCCGCGATGAGCAGGACCGCGAGTGTTATCGAGGAGCCGATTCGGTCGCGCCCGTCGAGCCGCGCTGCTGCTGCTGCTTCTGCGTCGGCGGCGGCCGTCAAGGCTCCGACAGCTTCCGCGGGCAAGTCGACTACCGCGACAGCTGCACCCGCATCCTCGTCGCCCTTCGCCTTCCTCACGTCTCTCGCATCGGCCCTCGCCGACACATCCTCGGCCGCGCGGTCGAAGCTAGTCGTGCGCCGCATCCGCGCCGCCAAGAAACGCCTGCTCGTCCTCGCCGTCGCCCTCACCGTCGCCAACGCCCTGTACGCCGTGTGGGTCGCGTACGCGGCCGTCGACGCTATTGCCGCCCGGTCCAGGCCGCACGGCGCCGTCATTGTCGCTCCCCCACCGCTGCAGGAGTTTGCGGTCGCGCCTCCTTCACCTGCGTCCACGGCGGCGGCGGCTGCGGTGACGGTGTCCGAGGCGGTCGTCACGACGCTCCCGACCGTCGTCGTTGAGCGGCCACCACCACAAGCGTGTCCGACCCCGCAACAACAGCAGTCGGCGTCGGCTCACGTCGCTCCCGAGCTCAACCACCCCGTCATCCACGCGTGGTCCGTGTCGCTGCAGGCGCGCGCCGACGCGCTGCAGGCCGAGCTCGCGGCGCTCCGCGCGGCAGCCGCCAGCGTCGTTGCGGCCGCGGTCAAGCCGCCACCGCCGCCACCCGTACCCGTACCCGTGGAGGCGCAGGCGCAGGCGCCGCAGCAGGGGGAAGAGATGATCGTGGTCGAGGCGAACGATGGCGATGCGGGCGTCGCTGTCCTCGTCGAGTAGATCAAGCGGTGGCCTCCGAGCCGGCTGACCGAGTGGTGTAATACATTTGTGTGTCTGACTCTTCAGCGTGAGTGAGTGGAAGAAGGTATGCCATGAGATATATGAGGGAGGAGGAGAGTCGCACGGCCTGTGTGAATGGAATCGTGGCAGAACAAACAGATGGTGGTCGTGTCGTGGGTCGTGGTGTGGATCGTGCCATGGGTTGCAAAGAGGGAGAAGGAATCAGGAACAATAAGAACAAAAACGGTCCGTCAGTACCGGCGCTTGACCTTGACGGGCGGCGCGGCCGTGCGCGCGGGCGGCGGCGGGACGGGCACCGTGACGCCGGCCGCGGTCCCGCCGAGACACGGCGCGCTGCCGACGAACATGGACGGGAGCGAGTACATGGACGCGACGGACCCGGCCCACATCCCGCCGCCGCCGGCGGCGCTGTACGGGTCGGCGGTCGTGGCCGCGAGCGGGCCGGGCGGGAGGATCGGCGACAGGCACGGCGACATGAGCCCATTGCCGCCCGTGTAGTGGATGAACGACGCGTTGTTCATGTGCGGCGGGAGGTACGGGTTCACCACGCCGCCGCCGGCGCCGTACATCATGTGCGCGGGCGGGAGCATGGGCGACGCGGGGACGGGCAGCGACCTGAGGATCCCGGACATGGACATGGACTGGTTGGTCCAGTCGTGCGACCCGGACCACGCCGCGAGCCCCGCCGACGGGTACCCGAGCGGCGGGAACGTGTGCGAGTGGACCAGCGGGCGGTACAGCGTCGCGCCGTTGCTCGCGAGCCCGCCGCCGAGGAGGTCCGAGGTATCGGCGGGGATGGCCGTGGCCGGCCCGCTCGCCGCGCGCGAGTGCGGGACCGTGACCCCGGTAGCGCCGCTCGCGAGGCGGACGTGGTTCGGGCCCGTCGCGGCCGCAGTACTGGGCGGCGCGGACCGCGACCCGCCGCCGCCGAGGTGCCGCGGGAGCGACGCGCGGCCGGGGATCGACGGCATGGTGGCCGAGGTCGGCGTCGCCACAAGCCGGCGGTCCGTCGGGTGGTACAGCGTCGTATCGAGCAAACTGTGCGACGCAGATCGGTTCCGCGCGCGGTTCCACGCCGACGCGGCCGTTGGCGGCGCCGACCCGCTGGCGCGAGAGAGAGAGTTCGACACAGACCCAGCGCCGCCGCGCGGCGGCGGGTGGTACGACCGCGGCGGCACCGTGTGCAGGGCGCGCGGGACCGCGGGCGCGCTGCGGTTGCCGTGGAGCAGGTGCTGGATGCTCGAGCCCGTGAGGAACGCCGACGACGAGGTAGACGAGGTGGAGTGTGCGCTGAGCCCGCTCGCCGACCGGCCGTGCAGCGCGGTCCGCGGGATCTCGTACGGCTCAAATTGCAGCAGCGGGCCGCGCTGCACCCGCGACGACGGTGGCGCGGTCCCCGTGCGGTCGCGGAAGTGACGCACCATGGGCGCGTCGCCCAGGATCGACGGCGTAATGTTGCCCGTCGCCGTCGACAGGATCGAGTCGCGGTGGTGTGCGGAGCCGTGTCCGTACCCGTCGCGCGGCAGCGGCGGGGTCGGCAGGTGGCGCAGCGGGAGGATCGGCGGCGGGCCGGGCGGCAACGGCATCGACATGCCCGAGGCCTCGGCGTCCGTGTCGTACGCGGACATGAACGAGTCGTTGCGCTCGTACTGCTTGCCGAGTCCGGCACCCGCCTTGGGGTCGACGCCGCGCTCGAGGTCGGCCTGCGCGCTCACGGCGCGGCGGTGCCACATGAGCCCGCCGAGGACGCCCGCGAGCGCGCCGGCGCCGGCCACGAGCCCAATCAGCTGGTTGACGCCCGAGACGACCGTAACCGAGTTGGCGGCGCCGGCTTCCTGCACAGTGCGGCACGAGTCGCCGTCGGCCTCGCCCGTGCAGAACCGGCACGACCCGATGGTCGCGTCGTAGTAGTACGGCGGCGGGCACTCGGTCGAGTTGGGCTCGCTCGTGCCCGCCCCACCGCCGCTGCCGTCGCCGCCGTCCGACCCGCTCGCTGCGTCCGCGTCGCCGTCGGAGGCGGTGCCGCCGCTCGTGACAAGGCCCGTGGTCGCGCGGAGGAACAGGCACGTCGTGCCCGTATCCCCGACCTGCGAGATCATGGCACCCGGCGCGTTGCCCGTCTGCGCGAGGCTGCACGGCGCGCACAGGTACCCGCCCGTCGCGCGCGCGAGCGAGGCGACCGACGTCGCGTTGAGGCTCGTCGACGCCGCCGAGGCCGCCGCCGCCGCGGACCGCACCGCGCTCGAGGACTGGAGGCAATCGACGCTGGCCGTGGCCGCGAGGAGCAGCTCGGGGTCAGCCGAACGGCTGCCCGCGTCGAGGTCGGGCCGCGACGCGTTGTACGCGGACTGCAGCAGCGTCACGACCGAGCTGCCGCCGTGCACGGGCAGGCCGAGCCCGATGCGGCGGAACGCGACGCTCGTCGAGTTGTCGGGCGCGAGCTTGGTCACCTGCCCAAACGGCTCCGAGGCCACGATCCGTAGCGTCGGCGACAGCGTCACGAGCGACTCGCGCGGGCCGGCCTCGCGCGGGGGCGCGGGTTTGCGGCCGCTGGCGGCGGCGGGTCTCGCCTCGGCCGTCGTTGTCGACCGCGTCAGCAGCAGCAGGTTGCCTGTCTTGGCCTCGCACTCCATGTCGAGGACCTCGTCGAGCGCGAGGGCGTCGGCGGTCGCGACCTCGGTCAGGTCGACGGCGCTGAAGGTGCGGAACGAGAGGCGCGACTTGCCACCGGCCGCCGCCGGGTGCTCGATGGCGAGGTACACGGACGCACCACACACGCGGAGCGCCTGACGCGCCGTGGGCGCCTTGTCGACGGGCGTCCCCGCGCGGTCCGCGAGGTACGTGGCGAGGCGCGGCATGGGCGGCGGCGAGTAGAGCCGGGCCGGCGCCGCCGTGAGCAGATCCACGTCGTAGATGTGCGCGAGGGGGTCGAACGCGTCCTGCATGTGCAGGTACAGGGACCCGTCGGCGTCGGACCGCACCACGGCGTACAGCCGGCCGCCCGAGTCGGGGGCGTCGGCGTCGGCGTCGGCGGCGCGGAGCATGGGCGGGAGGACCGTCGACGTGCTAGAGACCACCGTGTTGCCGAGCGGGTACAGCAGCGCCAGGTCCACGAAGCCGTCCTGGATGTACCACACTGCCTCGTTGGCGCTCGCGAACAGCCGCGTGGTCCGCGAGCCCGCGGCGGTTGTGTTGGCCGTGGCGCGCTTGCCGCTGCCGTCCTTGACGGCCCGCGAGGTGGCATTGCGCCCGTTGCCCGTCGAGTGCGTCCCGTTGCCGCCGGCCGCGCTGCGACCGTCCGACGGAGCGAGCGGCGACGGGATCGACGACAGCGTGAACGGCTGGCCGCTCGTGGCGTTGAACGACACAATGTTCTCGACGGTGCCCGAGAGCGCGTCGAAGCGGTCGAGGTTGATGAAGGGCGGCGACTCGTCGACCTGGTACGCGACGTACACGGTCTCGTTGGCCGGGTCGAAGGCAACGCTGAGCACCTGCACGTCGGCCGAGTCGTCGCAGATGGACTGCTGGAACAGCGAGTCGCTGATCGACAGCGTCGGGTTGAACACGGTCACGTCGACGCCCATGAGCGAGCCCGAGCACGACGCGCTGCTCTCCGAAAAAACGAGCACCTGGCCCGTCCGGTCGTACGAGATGTACCGCGGCACGCCGCGTAGCGCCCGCGGGCCCGCCAGCGCGAGCGGTGCCGAGGCCACGGGCGGCGGCGTGAAGAGGAGGTTCGAGCGCGGACCGACGTCGACGAAGGTGCCCGCCGCGCGGTGCGCAAGTGATGCGAGTGTGCAGATGATGTAGGCGACTACACGAATGGATCGGCGTTAGCCCCGAGCGTGGCCGTCACCAGGTCGAGAGGCATACGTGTAAGGAGTACATGGTGGCGAGGGCCAATTCGGGGGACCGCCAGCGCCCCGCACCGCGGCCGAGGAGAGTCGGGCATGGTAGAGGAGACAGAGTGGCGGAGGAGGGGAGCTCTAGCTGCAAGAATGGAAGGATAGCGAGGAGTCTGGGCGGAGAAGGGAGGAGGGCGAGCCGTCACGGAGGCGCGGCCCGAATTCGAGCGGACGCGAGGAAGAAGCGCGCTCTCCCGATTCGGCAGGGTGAGCGCGGCGTTCGAGAGCATGGCAGGAAGCAAGTTGGCGCAAGGTGTGCGAGATGGCGGGTCATGGTGGCACGGCAGCGACAGTGTGGGGAGAGCCCTCGCCTCGGCCACGGCTGGCCCGCCGTGGTGCGCGAGGCACGCTCAACCGCTCCTTCTTCTTGCGCTTGTTACGCGCGTCCGTGTGGCCCAGCCGGGGCCGAGATCGCGTCACCGTGGGAGTGGGAGACACCACGGAGCGGTGGCGGCGGCGGTTGAGATCCCCTTCTTGCTCGCGGGTCGGTGGCGGTCGAGTTCCATGAACGTCACCTCTTGACGGTAACAACATTCGATGAGTGAGGGCGACGTGAGCGGAACCATGCTGCCGATCGGAGAGGCGGACAAGCGAAAGACGCGACGCGTTTCAGGACGCGTCGCTCCCGGCAACGGCCCGCGTGATGTCACCCGATCGCAGCACGCAAAACTTTGAGCGTCGCTCACTCATAAATCACGCAGTGGATCCGTCATGCGTACCCTCGATGCCCACCGATACCATGCAACAGACCAGGACCTGACCATGAACACTGCGAACCGACCAGCCGACCCGCGGCACCGACCTTCCCGTCCCTCACTCGCCCTCCTTTTCCTCCGCCCCGTTCGTCCTCGGCCGACGTTGCTCAGCAACGTTTGATCCTCCCTGCACCCCGGCGCTCCGACACTCCCTCTTCGCCCGCCTCTCAAACCTCGCTGCGTCGCCCTGAGCGCGTAGCTCCCGGAGCGACCAGAGAGTCTGGTCCTCGGTCCGCTACGACGAGATCTGCTAGATTTATGGTGCGACTTGGGTCGCGAAACCACACCAAACCAGTACCTGTGATGCAGTGCTTCCATCAAATATCCAAACTAGAGTCTCTGATCTTGTTGATTGATAAACACCAGCACCTGAGGCACTTCAGCGAGCAAAACCTCGCATATGTTGCTACTGTTATGATCCACGTGCGCTTTGTGCTCCTACGAGGGGGACCCCGCCCTTGCCTTGGACTTTGGACAAAAGTTGGCACACGGCGTCGACGTCCGGCATAACGGTCAGCGTCTTACCGCGGCCCCGCTCTGCTGGGACGAACGTTGAACGAAAGAGATGTGCGTAGACGAGTCTTCCATTCCATCGTAACGCATGATGGCCCGTTGCTGAACCGCGGCCTCAGACATGGCCGCGACCGTCGTTGGTGGCCAGCAAGCTCACACCGCTTTCTTCGAGCCGAGGGAGACGCGGCACAGCTGGATCGCCTGGTTCGGGAGCGGCCGACAGACCAGCTCTCACCGCTCAAAGACTTTCTTGTGGGACCACTGCGCCCTCCCACACATCCCAAGTCTTGACTGGCGACTTCGGGATGCCTAAGAGCAGCGCGCTCAGCACGAGGAGCGGCTCAGGGAGCGGCTCAGGGAGCGACTCAGGGAGCGACTCGACAGCTGGCTGGAGAGGTGAAGCCGAGTCCTCGCGGTCAGTTCGCTTGCTCTCCCCTGCCCTCAACCCTAGTCCCTCGTATGAAGCGAATGAACCCGTCAAACTCCATGCAATGAACTCCTTGCTTCTCACGGATCTACCCTACGAGGTGCTCGAGCGGGTTATCACACTCGCAACGCCAACGTCATTGCTCGCCGAGTCCTCGCGTGTGCTCCACTCGCTCGCCGCCTCTGGCACCTTGCAGTTATCATGGCTTCGCCACTTGGTTGTCCGTGAAAATGATAACCTTAGCTTTGTTCCAGAGTGGCCCAGTACGCCCGGGCCGATACGGACGCACCTGAGCGCGTTCCTAAACCGCCGCTTGGAGTCGCACCGTATGATTGTCGCATTCGCCGCGCGGGGTATAACGGTCGAGCCAGAAGCGCTCCCGTTCACTCGAGCACTTCTCTCTCGACTCGTTCTCGCTCTGCGCACCGACTTGCAACGCCGTAACCTAACTTGTTGCGGCGATATGCTTTCGGCCTACCTCGCCTCCGTGGTCAAATCGGCCGGCGCTGTTCCGTCAAGTACCGCTACGTGGCATCCGATCATTCTCGTCTTCCAACTCGCCATCTTTCTTGCGCTGACGGGCGAGATGGACCTCCTCGAGCATCTCGTTGTGGACCTCAAGGCCAACCTGCCCAATCTCCACACCTTCACCATTCGCGACCTCAATTGTCTCAGCTGCGAGTTCGACGCAACCATTGGACAATCGCTGCATTTCTGGTCCGAGTACGACTCAGGCGAGCTCCTCACCACACGTCTTCTCGAATATCTCGCGGCGCTCGCTCTAAGCCAGTGGGACGTAGACACGTTCCAGCGACTCGACCAGGAGCCGTTTGGGATTGATTCCGAGGTTATCGCCGAGTTCGCCAAGGACGAATTCGGAACGGACCTGATCCTGACTGCTCTAGAGAAGCTGCCCCACTTGCACAAGGGAACGATCGTTGCACAGCTCCGCTGGCTCAAGCGTCAAGGATGGGACATGGGCGGATTCTATGCCGAGCTTGTACTTTCTCGCAAGGACCCGGGCCTAATCATTGCAGTTTACGACGAATTTGACAGCGATGAAGCTGCCGACTCCGATGCGAACTTCAGCACTGTAGACTACTGGACTGGTAACTTGAGCGCAAAGCAAGAGTTCGATGAGGACCTTGCACGCGCTTTTAGTCAACGCCGCTTGACTGTCGAACAAGTGCGATCCTTTGCAGCAGTTGACCTTGGCTTAAGGGCTCTCGTTCCTGACCAGCTTCGACTTGCTGTACGACACTGCGATCAGGCGATGTTTGACCTGGCAACGAAACTTTACCGGTATGACCCAGACACCGCAAAATCCAACCTCATTTATGGTACGTTGAGTCTCCTGCACTCGTGGTCGCGCCCAGAGTAAGTACTTACCCCGTGTTTCCGCATCGTCCAGCGCTCCGAATAATCGAGCAACTTTATGAGCTCGAGCCGCTTTGTTTCGGACTATCGCTCGCGTTCAAAAATGGTATCAGCTTGGACGAGTTCTTTGAACCTTACTCGGATGCCCGTCCGCAGCTCCTTGCGCGTTTCCCGGGCCTAACTCAAGCTCTCATCACCGCACCTTACTCTCAGAACCCGGCTCACGTCTTTGCCCAACTTTTCAGCGGGATTCTTGAACACCCCAGCTTCCTGGCAACCGATGCCGCGCTTGATCTCGCGGATCTTACCGTTTACATGCTCAACGATCCGAAACTTCAAGCTGATGCGATACGTCAGCTTTCCAACGCGGACAAAACGGGCCACCGCACCACCTCTTTCAGCTACCTCGACGTCCTGCTGGTCAAGCATGACCGATGCCCGAAATCCTCCTCGCTTCACGGTCTCAGCATCTCGCTCCACCCGGACGCACCCGCATTGTGGACGCCGTGGCGATTTGCTGTGCACACTATCCTTGCCAATTGCCCAACGGAGCTGAACCGGACGTGCATCTGTGACCAGCGCTGTCCGTGTCCCACCTTTTTCGCAACAGACGAAACGCTGCACGCGCGGCTTTCCGCGGAGGCCGCTGATCCTGCTTACTGTGAGTGGACGATGCCAACAGCACAGCTTCTTTGTGACGTGCTGACTCCGGTCGACCCAAACTGGGTCCGCCGCGACCTGCTCAAGCTCACGGACGCTAGCCCCGAGTGGAAAAAGGATCTCGTTCCTGCCGTGCTCCGTAACGTGGGATGGAGCAGCGACGAGGACAGTGAATAGGGCTAGTTGATGATCTCGTCTTTGGCTTTGATCGGGCCGTTGGCGGTCGTCAGGCCAAGGCTGCAGCGACTCGGATTCGCAAGGCAAGTCGTGGCTCTCTCACGTCGAGCAGCTGCTCTATTGTGGTTGTAATTAATTTGCGTTGATAATTCAAATCTCTTTGCTTGGTCTGCTACACTACGCACCCTGCCGCCGAAATCGACGCAAACTTGGAAGATCTGAACGCTTGAGGCCTGAGCGCGCTGTTGACGATAGCAATGGACACGAAGTTGCTCACGAAGCACCCTATCTTACTTTCAGGAAACATTTCCTTGGGCTTTAGGCGCGCAATTCCTTCTTTCACACCAACTTCGAGCAAACTGACCTGCCCATGAGACATGCGAGACGCGTTGCGATATCACGTGTTCACGCGCTCCGTGCATTTTCGTTTGCTGTTCAGTTTCGGGGTGAAAGCTAGGGGTATCCTTTTGTCGATCTAGCTTGAGCAGGGGAGATCTTTGCTACGGCTCGGACCCTGCCCAAGGACACGGCGAGTCGCGACCGCAGGTGCTTGAAGCGCTCTCCTGCACCCCGCCGAACTCCTACGAAAGAAGTAGAAACACACGCGTCGTATATTACTCAATCAAGACTTAGTCCCCGTTGCCCGTGGCGGCGACCGCGACACCGCCGCCGCCGCTGCGACAGCCGTCGAGAGCTGCGGGGGCTCGAAGGCGCGCCACATGGGGATCATGGCCGCGGAGCCCGAGAGGAGCGGGACGGGCGTCGGCTCGCGCGCAAACTTGCGCGGGCGCTGGTACGGCGGGTTGTTGTGCGGTTTGCGCGGCACGTCCGAGGCCTCACGGTAGGGCGGTAGCCAGGGCGCGCGCGGGAGGTGCATGAGCGACGGCGTGGTCGACTTGAGGACGCCGTGGCGGCTCACCGGTTCGTCGGTAGCAGCGGTGTCGGCTTCCTGCATTACGGCATCGGCCTTGGTCGGCTCATCCGATGGCGCATTTTGCGCGGAGTCGACAGGCGCGTTGTCAGCAGCTGGAGCCGTGACAGCGTTCGCCGCGGCACTGGAACTGGCTTCGCTCGCTACGAAAGCGGAGAAAACCGGTCAGAGATCGCGACGCAGCCCCAGAGCAGGTTGGCCGACATACCGGGCGCGGGTGCCGACTCGGTCGCTGCTGATGCAGGAGCGCGTGGACTAGCAGGCGTCGCTGTCGGAGGTACAGATGCAGCAAGTTTCGTCGGTGATGCGTGTTGGGCTTCCATGGTATTCATGCGCTTCGTTCGTGGCGGCGAGAGCGAGAGCGGCGGCGTCGAAAGCGCGATCGCGAAAAGGGATTCGCGCCGCGCACGTGAGCACTGTCTCGCACCCCGCGACGCGCGACGCGACGCGTCGAGCGGCCCGCCTTCCTCGGCCGCCTCTCTCTTCGGCCTCACCAAGAACCCAATGCAACTTTCCAACGTAAACTGAACCGAGCCCATCCACTATGTCGATCGCCGCGGTCGCGCACAAGCACGCGTTCGGCCTCAAGGCCGACGTGCGCGGGAACATCCACTGGCTCGACGACTCGACGGCCGTGTACCCGTGCGGCTCCAACACGGTCATCTACCATGCCGAGGCGCGCACGCAAAAGTTCATCCCGGTGCAGGACACGTGCGACGCCATCACGGCCATGGCGCTCGCCCCAAATAAGCGGTTCATTGCGATTGCCGAGCGCGGCGAGCTCGGCGCGTCCATCGTCGTCTACGACCTCATGACGCTGCGCAAGCGCAAGGTGCTCGTCGTACCGCCGTCGCCCGCCGGGTCCACGGGTATGGCGGGCCACGCGAGCCAGGTCCCGCCGTCGTCCGAGGCCAGCCGCGGGCTCGGCGGCGGCGTCAACTCGGGGCTCCCGCCCGACTCGGCGAACCCGTCTGGGAATCTCGGCGGCATGGCCGGTGGCTCGGTCGCGCCCGCGAGCAGCACCGGCGGCGGCGGGAACGCGGGCGGCGCCAATTCGGACACGCCCAAGGAGATCGTGTCGCTGTGCTTCTCGGCCGATTCCAAGTACATAGCGTCGCTGACGTGCGGGCCCGACTGGATGCTGCACAACTGGTCGTGGGAGAAGGCCAAGGTGATCGCGTCGGTCCGCACCAACAACGTGGCCGGGTACACGGTGCACCAGGTCGCCTTCAACCCGTGGGACGCGTCGCAGGTCTCGGTCATCGGGAACGGCGTCTTCAAGTGCTACCGGTACATGGAGGGCAGCATGCGCCAGTTTGGCAGCACCAAGGTCGAGGCCAAGGTACGCCCCGCCTGCTCACTTGATGGGAAGCGCCGCTCATCGCCGACTTACCCGTCGTCGATCACTCGCGTAGGCGTACATCACACACTGCTGGCTGACCGAGTCACGCATTCTGGCGTCCTCGACGGACGGCCACCTGATCCTGTTCGAGGGCGGCGAGCCGAAAGTCGACGTGATCAACACGCACGGCCCGTCGGGCCTGCACCGCGACGTGTTCGCGATCCTGCCGTACACGCGCGGGTTCATCTGCGGGTGCCAGGCCGGCGTGCTGACCATCTACGACAAGACGGACGAGGCGAGCTACCGCAAGTCGCGTGAATACGTCCTCCCGGAAGACCAGGCCGTCGATATCACCAACATGGCGCTCACGCCCAACGAGGAGGTGCTCCTGGTCAGCTTGCGCAACGCTCAAATGTACTCGATGGCGCTCGGCGTCAGCGAGGTCAAGGTACGGCTCCGGGCGGTCGATGGCCACCGCGTCGGCCATGGTCACTGACCCGTGAACGCATGGCGTGTAGATGGAGGACGTGCGGTTCGAGCTGTTCGGCCAGCCGTTCCACTACGGCCAGGTGACGGGCATGGACACATGCGTGCGCAAGCCGCTGATCGTGACGTGCTCGAGCGACAAGTCGGTGCGGGTGTGGAACTACCAGGACGCGACGTCGGAGCTGGTCAAGTTCTTTGCCGAGGAGGCGAGCAGCGTCGCGTTCCACCCGTCGGGCTTGTACATCCTGGTCGGGTTCAGCGACAAGCTAAGGCTCATGAACCTGCTGATCGACGACATCCGCACGTTCCGCGAGTTTGCCGTGCGCGGGTGCCGCGAGTGCCGCTTCTCCAACGGCGGACAGTACTTTGCCGCGGTCCACGGCAACGTCATCCTCGTCTACAACACGTGGACCTTCGAGTGCATCGGCACGCTCAAGGGACACAACGGCAAGGTCCGCAGCCTGTCGTGGTCGCCCGACGACGCCCGCCTTGTCTCGGCCGGCATGGAGGGCGCCATCTACGAGTGGAACGTCCGCGAGATGCGCCGCGACGGCGAGAACATCCTCAAGTCGTGCAGCTACACGTGCGCCGTCGCCGCGACCGAGGGCAAGTCGATCTACGCCGTCGGGTCCGACAAGACGCTCAAGGCACGTTCCACCGCGACCATCACAGATCACCGTCGATTTACAAGCTGACACGCGATTCGACCCGTGTGTGTAGGAGGTTGCCGAGTCGCAGGTGACGCGCGAGATCCACTCGAACATCGTGCTGACCCAGGTGGTGCTGAGCCACTCTGGGCGGATGCTGTTCGCGGCGACGACGTCGGGGTCGATCCGGTCCATCAAGTTCCCGTTCGCGGTGGCCGACACGGGCGAGTTCCAGGAGCACCACGGGCACGCCGGGCCCGTGACTCGCCTCCGCGTGTCGTTCGACGACCAGTTCCTGTTCTCGGCGTCCGAGGACGGGTCCGTGATCGTGTGGAAGGTCAGCGACAAGGAGCAGGCGTCGTCGACGTCGCGGACGGCGGGCGCGCTCGGCGCGCACCTCGCGGCCACGGCGATGCTGGGCGGCAGCGGGCCCAACGGCGCCAAGCGCGAGATCGTGTACGCGGACGAGATCCTCGTGACGAAGAGCGACCTCGAGGACAAGACGCAGACCATGGCCGAGCTGCGGGCGCGCGTCGAGGAGCTCAAGATGGAGAACGAGTACCAGCTGCGGCTCAAGGACATGAACTTCAACGAGAAGATCAAAGAGACGACCGAGAAGTACCAGGAGGAGATCGAGGGGCTCAAGATCACCTGCTCGGTGCTCAAGGCCGACAAGGAGAAGGAGGAGGTGCGCCACGAGGAGGAGATGGCCGAGGAGCACCAGCGCCACGCCCAGAACATGGAGGAGATGGAGACGTCGCACTCGACCAAGCTCATGTCCGAGTACGAAAAGTACCAGGAGCTCCAGGCCAAGACGGCCCAGCTCGAGGACTCGTGGGCCACCCAGCTCGACGAGCTCCAGCAGCAGAAGCAGCGCACGCTCCAGGAGTTTACGAGCCAGTACGAGTCGCTCCTCCGCGCCAAGCAGGCCGACATTGACCGGGTATGTGATACTCGACACCGTGACGTGACTGCTGCTGACTCGCCGTGCGTGTAGTTGCAAGAGGAGATGCGGCAGCAGATCAAAGAGTTCGAGGAGACGAACCGCGAGACCGAGGAGGACGCGGACCAGGAGATCATCCAGCTCAAGCACAAGTACGAGAAGAAGCTGCGCGAGGAGCGCGAGGTCGGCCTGCGGCTCAAGGGCGAGAACGGCATCATGAAGAAGAAGTTCAACACGCTCAACAGCGAGATCGAGGCGCACAAGGGCGAGATCCAGAAGATGCTGCTCGAGGAGAAGAAGCTGCACTCGATCATCAAGAGCCTCGAAAAGGACATTGCTGGGCTCAAGAAGGAGGTACGGTGTCGGCCGCTATCGTCGCTGGTCGCGCATGCTGACGCGATGGCCGCGCACGCTTGCGTGTAGATCCAAGAGCGCGACGAGACGATCCAGGACAAGGAGAAGCGCATCTACGACCTCAAGAAGAAGAACCAGGAGCTCGAAAAGTTCAAGTTCGTGCTCGACTACAAGATCAAGGAGCTCAAGAAGCAGATCGAGCCGCGCGAGCAGGACATCATGAGCATGAGCGAGCAGATCAAGGTACGCGGGTCGATGGCCGTCCACAGCGCCCGAATCGCGACTAACTCCTTGTTTCTTGCGCCGTAGAACATGGACGAGGAGCTGTCGTCGTACAACAAGTCGAACACGAACCTCGACCTCATGATCAGCGACCTCAAGCTCAAGCTGCGCGCGGCCGAGAAGCAGGTGCAGGTCGAAAAGTCCAAGGTCAAGTACTTCAACGCCATGGTGAAGCGGTTCAAGGCCGACCTCAACGAGTGCGCGTCGCACATCCAGGACCCGAAGCCGCTCAAGCAAAAGGTGCGCGAGCTGTACCAGACGTACTGTAAGAACCTGGTCAACATCGAGGCGCCGACCGAGAACGTGTCCGCGACCACGGCCGGCGCGGCGGCCGCCGCAGCTGCCGGCGCGCAGAAGGGCGGACCGACGCCGCTCGGCGACGCGGACAAGCTGGCCACGGCGTCGGACGACGCGCTCGCGGCCACGAGCATGCTGGCTGAGTCGGACCGCCAGGCCGAGCAGATCCGCCAGCGGCTGTACCTCGAGCGCACGATCGCGGGCCTGCGCAAGGCCGTGTCCAAGGACCAGGTCCGCCACAAGGCCGACCACGTCAAGATCATGCAGGAGAACGTGGTCCTCATCCGCGAGATCAACCAGCTGCGCAAGGAGATCCAGCTGCGCACGGGCAAGCGGTCGACCGCCGAAGAAGAGTCGGACGCGGTCGCTGCGACGCTCGCCGCGAACCAGGTCGTCGCGGCGGCCAAGGAAGCGAGCGCTCGCAGCGCGGCTGGCGGCATGGCGAGCGACGGGCTCGCGACAGGACCAGCGCCAGCAGCGCGGACATCGCAGGTCGAGCGTCTGCCCGCGATCTGATCACTTTTGTATTCTCTCCCATATCAATTGATTCGATGCGAATAGGTCTTGATGTATTACAGAATCGGAGAGAACGGCTGCAGCGAGGGCGGGTAGTTCGGCCAGCGACACCCTCGCGCGAACATGGGCAGGAAAGGAAGGAAACACGTTCGATCACTCGGCACACTCCATCTCGAGCCCGAGCTCGTCGAGCGGCGGCATCTCGCCCGTGAGCCGCGCCGCGTCGCCGGGCCCCTCCTCGCCAAACTCGACACACTCCATCTCGTTGCCGTTCTCGTCGAGCGGGACCTCGGCCTTGCTCGGCGGCTGCGCGGGCGGCGGCGAAGTTCCGTGCGAGGGAGGCGCGACGGGCGACGGCGACGGCGTCGTGATGTTGTCCTCGGCAAACTCGACGCACTCCATCTCGTTGCCGTTCTCGTCGAGTGGCGGCAGCTCGCCCGTGGCGCGCTGCAGGTCCTCGGGCGTCTCGTCGCCGAACTCGACGCACTCGAACTCCTCGCCGTTCTCGTCGCGCGGAACGGGCAGGAGCGGCGCGGGACCGGGCTGCGGCTGAGGCGGCTGCGGCTGCGGAGGCTGCGGGGACGGCGTCGGGGCGGACGCCGACGAGGTCGCGACGGCTGTCGACGTGACCATGGCCCGCGACGTCTCGACAACGCTCGTGGCCGTGACCTGTCCGCGGTCGACGGCGCTCGTCGCCGTTGCGCGCCCGCCGCCACCACCGGCACCGACATCGACGAGGCGCGTCGCCGTGACGAAGGCCGTCGACGTGATGACCTCGGTGCGGACCTCGGTCCTGGAGACGACGGCCGTAGACGTGACGACCGCGCCGCCACCACCACCACCGCCTCCGCCGCGGATGATGGTCCGCGCGTCGCCGATGACCGTGACGATCGAGGTCGCGGCGCTCGAGGTCGACGTCGCACGGCCGTTACCGCCGCCACCGCCGCGGTGCTGGTTTCCGCCGCCCTGCTTGCGTCCCTTGTTGTTGTTGTTACCCTGGCCGTGGCCGCGGTTCTGGTTGTTTCCCTGGCCGTGTCCACGGCTCTGGTTGTTTCCACCATTCTGTCGGTTTCCACCGCCGTGCTGCTGCTGGTTTCCACCGCCATTCTGTCGGTTCCCACCGCCATTCTGGCCGTTCCCGCCGTGCTGCTGGTTTCCACCGCCTTTCTGACGGTTCCCACCACCATTCTGCTGGTTCCCGCCGTTGCAGTTATTCTGGTTGTTGTTTTGCTGGTTCTGGTTCTTGCGCTTGCTGGTGAACACGCCAAATTCGTCGACGGCGGACGTGTCGCGGGCCTCGAGCAGGAACTCCTCGGCGACGGGCGCGTAGACGGGGAGCGGCGCGACGCCCGAGTCGGCCATCTCGCCAACGTCCATGGGCTCGGCGGTCGGGTCGCGCTTCGAGAGCCAGATGAGCTGCTGCTCGTCGAGGAGCGCGGCCGTGTCGGGGCGGGCGACGTAGACGTCGGCGCACGACGAGGAGAGGCCTAGGGTGAAGTGCGCGTGTGGGATCAGCGAACTGATCTAACGCGAGAGTAATCGAGGAGTTGGAAACGTACGGCGGTTGCGCGACGACAGGGTCCACTCAAGCTGGCAGTCGCCGTGGGCGTCGGCGGGGATGTCAATCATCGCGTCTAGGCGAGCGGTAGGGAGAGTCAGTAGCCGTTCCCTCCTCGGCCATCGCGGAATCAAGTACCCGTCGAGTGCTTGGTGATGTGGCGCGAGACCTGCACCACGGAGCCGGCGCAGCGGAGCGAGATGTCGACCTGCGACTCGGACTTGGGCCCAGTCCAGACGACGGGCGCGGGCAGGCCGGCCGTGTAGGTGGCGGATGGCGCGCCAGGCGAGGAATGGCGGCAGGCGCCGAGCTCGGGCGAGATGGTCGACGCTACAGACATGCACCGTCAGCGAGGAGCCCCAGGGCAACGAAGGAAGCGAGAGAGTTCGCAGGTACCGAGGGCAGACTCGAGTCGCGGGGTCGGGTAGCGGAGCTCGGCCGCGGCCTCGTCGTAGTGCGGGTGCGGCTCCGCGTCCGTCACCCCGGGAATGGCGCCGAGGAGCAGTGCAGCGACGCCCACAGCGACGACGGCGCTCGTCGACGAGCTGCGGCGGCGTCCGAGCCGCGGATGATGGCCCACGACCGGCGTGGGGAGTACGATAGGCATCTTGATCGTGACGGGTGCGAGTCCAGCGCAGCGTCGTCGTGTATTGTACAAGGTGAGCGGCCAGCGCTCCGAAGGTGGTGGGGGAGGAGAGAGAGCAGGGACAGCCCGCCACGACTCGAAAGTGGGACAGCGACCGGGGCGTGGCGCATGGTGGCGCGTGCTTGGCTTGAACTTCAGGACCGCTGTTGCTTGCCGCCCATCATTTACTTCCAACAAACACGTCGCGGGGCGCTTGTAGTCAGGAGCTCTCGGACGGCCGAGACGGTGGAAACTGAATCCAGCGCGATGAGAAGTCGCGGAGTTGCAGCACTTCGAGCGTGCAGCCACCGCGGTCGGAACGGGGCGACCAACGTCGCATGTCCTCGTGCGGTACACGGCAACGTGCGGGAAAAGGTGAGCGACATCGGCCCTCAGCAACGGAGGTCCCCTGCAACCGGCCGACCGACACGCGTCGCGACGCGTCGTGATCAGCGGCGAGATCAGCGTCAGGTGACCGGACCGCTTCCGCGTGGCGCGGCCCGGAAGAAGCGGCGCCGCCGCATCGGGTCGGGTGGGGCCGCGAGACCCGCTCCCTCCACCCCGTAATGTATCACATCTAGGCCGGGCACGGAGCATCTCGCAAACTCCCTGCAACGGCGTGTCCTTCTCGTCGCGCACCCCTCCTCGCTTCTCTCCGTGCGCGCGTGCCATCGCAGACCCACCCGTCGTCGAGTCGGCAGCCTCGGAAACTCTACGCCGCGCTAGCGTCGCAGGTCTATTCGCGGCCACTCTTGCGGTCTTGCATACTTTGCTCAGCTCGCGTGCACCCGTTGCGCTGCGCTCCATGGCCCTCGGCAGCGGTCCCAGCTCTCCTCGCTCCGATCGCCTCCCGCCGCCCGCCTCCATCGACCGACCGTTTCCAACCCCGCAATGAGCTCTCCCGTTACCACGATACCCGGGCCCGGGCCCGGGCCCAACCCCTCGCCCTCGTCGTCCGCTTCGTCGACGTCGACATCCGCGTCCTCGTCGGGCGGGTCGTCCTCGCCGCCTGGGCCCACGTCGAGCTCGAGCTCGTCGAGCAGCGCCACCGCGACCACCACCACGACGGCGTCGACCTCCACCCGCTCAGCCACGTCAACAACCACTACGGCGACGCGCCTGCCCGTCCCCGTCGGCGTCGAGTCCAACTCGAACCTGCGCGCGTGCCACCAATACCCGCTGGCGTCGATCACCAGCCTGCGGTCGCAGTGGTCGACCAACCTGCTGTCGGTGCTGTCGAGCACCCAGGCGCAGACGGACGACGCCGTCGAGGCCGACCTGGCCGCCGCGTTCGCCGAGAACCCTGCCGCCGCGCTCGACTCGGTGCAGGCCGATTTTGCTACGCTCGTCCTGCCCGTGTGGGGCTCGCGCACCATGGCTGGCTGCGTACGGTTCCCCGAGTTCCACCCGACGCGCTACTTCTGCTCGGACGGGACCGTCCTGACCCGCTCGTGCCCCGTCTCCGACAAGTGCCCGCCGCGCGGCCAGACACTCATGGCGCAGGGCGCGCCCGCCGTCAACGTGTCGTCCTCGGACGCGGCGGGCGCGGCGGCCATCGACAACCTGTTCCTCCCGCTCGCCGTCGTCGGGACCGCCACGCTGACGCCGACCCCCGCCGCGAGCACCGTGATCTCGGGCGTCGAGGGCGTCGCCGCCATCACCGTCTCGCCACCACGCGCCTCGTCGACGCCCGTCCCCGCCAAGGCCGCGCAGCGCGCCGTCTTCTTCGGGTGCTGGGACTGGCAGGCCGCCACCACCCCGCCGAGCCGACAGTACCTGTGCCAGGTCCCGCAGCCCGCCATCGCCGCGCCCGGCGCGCCAGAAACCGTACTCGCACCCGCGCTCCCGCAGCTCGCATGTCCGGTTCCGTTCCTCTCCACGCGGACCGCGGGCGCCCAGGCGACGGTCGATTCTGCGGCGCCCGGGGTCGTCGGGCCCGGGTCCAGCAATAACAGCGCGCCCGGCGCGTCGCAGTCGGCGGGGCTCCCGACCGGCGCGATTGTTGCGATTGCTCTGGTACGCGCTCTATGTCTCACATCCTTGGTACCACCCACTGACCGCTTCTCTCACGGCGTGTAGTCGAGCGTCGTCGCCCTCGTCGGCGCCGCCGTCTTCGTCCTGTGGCGCCGGCGCCACTTCAGCCGGTCGCGTCGCGGCAAGATCCCGGGCGTGTCCGCGACGACCATGGCCGTGTTCCCACGCCGGTTCCCCGAGTCGCCCATGGCCGACGTGCGGTACGGCCACCACACGCCGGGCATGCCGCGCGCCGCCGCCTTCACGGGGCGGCTGCACGACCCGATCCAGCTCAACGTGTTCTCGGCGCCGCCGACCGAGCCCATGCTCTCGGGCGCGAGCGTCGTGTCGCCGGAACACTCGACGACGGGGGTGTACGCCGCGCGGCCCGTGTGGGAGAACACGGTGGTCCTCGGCGGCGATGCGCTGCAGCTCCCGCTTCTCGGCGCGGGTGCACACGCGGTCAACGCGGAAGACGACGTGGCCACGCGCGTGTACGCGCTGTGGGACGCCTTCTACGCGCGCGTGCACGACCTGGTCGTCGAGCGGTACGCGGCGGTGCCGGCGGCCGAGCGCGCCAAGGTGCACATGTACCAGACGGTCGCGGGGCAGGCCATGGGGTCGCTGTCGAGTCTCCCGCGCGCACTCCCGCGGACGGATAGCGCGGCGACGGCTGCGTCGCTCCTCGCGCCCCCTGCGGCGGCGGCAGCGGCTGCAGCCATGGCGAACACCCGCGTCGCGTCGCTGTCCTCGCCCGTGTCGAGCCCGCGTTTGGGTCCGGCGCCCGCGTCGCTCGACGTGAACGTGACGCCCGGCGGCAACCTCGACGCGGCGGATATCGCGGCGACCGAGTTCCAGCTGGCCAACGTCTTCTTCGCCTTCTTCCTGCGCACGCGGCTGCTGGCGGCCAACCGCATCTCCGAGTACACGCGGCTCGTGTACTCGCACCACCCGCGGTACCGGCGGTTCAGCAATGGGGGTGACGCGTCGGGCAATGGCGGCGGGAAGGCGAGCAAGTTCAAGCACGGCAAATCGAGTGCAGCCGCGTCGTCGTCTGCGATTCCACCCGCACTCGAGCTCCCCGAGCTGTACACGGCGCTCAGCGAGCTGTTCTCGGACCCGGCGACGCGCGCGACCGCGTTCCGGCACCTCGCGCCCGCCGTGAACCAGGTCGTCCGCGACTTCGGGCGCGTGTTCCAGACGGCGGGCCTCGCATCCACCTCTTCCTCCTCAACCCACGCGCTCGGCCGGTCCGGGTCTCTGCGCACCGCGACCGCCATCGGGTTCCAGTCCGGCACTACGCCCGGGTCGGCCGCCGACGACGTGCGCGCGCGCGACGTGATCGAGCGCGGCGTCGAGCTCGTGTTCCGGATCAAGGCGCTCGACCCGGCGCTGCTGCTGTACTTCCCGCCCGCGCGCGCCGCGCCTGACGCCGACCGCATGCAGTGGCCGGCCGAGTGCGCGTTCCCGGAAGAGGACGGTGGTGAGCCGGAGCGGCTCGACTCGCCGGCGCCGTCGCTCGCCGAGTCCCCGCGCCCGCTGCTCGCGGCCGTCGACGGGCTCATGTCCAGCTCGCCGGCCGCGTCTATGGACGGCGCACCCGGGGATGAGGAGGAAGAGGGTCCGCGGGTCCAGTTCGCGCACTGGCCGGGCGTCTGGGACGCGGTCGCGGCGCGGCCCGTCGTCAAGGCGCGCGTGTGGCTGTCGTGAGTGACCGAGTCTTTTTTGTGTGTGATATCCTCCCTCCTTCCAGCAGTATCCATTCTCCTCTTCTTTCCTGCAATATAGCATAGATGTGTCCTTCATGCGGCTGTATTAGTGTAGCTAACGAGTGGTATCTTCATCGAGCGGGTCTGTCTACTGGTGGCTCTGCTGCTGCTGCGCGTGATGCGACGACGAGGACGGCCACCCCGCCGCCGTTGACGTCGGCAGCGCGAGCACGACCGAGTGCGGGACCGTCGGCGGCGACGCGAGGACCGGGATCGTCATGGCGGGCAACGTCGACGCGGGCGACGCGGCGCGCGAGCTGTACGCCGAGTACTCGCCACCACCACCACCCGCGGGCGGCGAGTGCACCACGACCGTGTGTTCGCGCGGATACTGGTGCTGGTGGTAGTGGTCGTGGTGGTGCCGCGCAGGCTGGTCGAGCGGCTGCTGATGCGGCTGGTAGTGGTCGTACTGCTGCTGCTGCTGGGGCTGGTACGCGTCGTGGCGGTAGTAGTACCCGTCGGCGGCCGGCGGGAGCGGGAGCGGCTGCGGCGGGGGCGGCGGCATCGCGGCGGCCGACCCGACGACGTACACGGCGGCGGGGTGGTGGTGGTGCTGCGGCGGCGGGGGCGGAGGCGGGGTCGAGGACATGAACGACGCGGCGGGGCCGCCGTTCACCTGCTGCTGCCACGGGTCGGCGCGGTGCCCGTAATGGTTGTGGTGGTGGTCGGCGGCGTTCATGACGTAGTCGGTGATCATGGACGGCAGCGGTCCCTCGCCGCCGCCGCCGTTGTGCGCGGCCGAGTTGGGGTGCGGCGCGTCGTGGAGCGGGCGGACATGGACGGCGATCCCGTCCTCGCGGCCGGACGGCGGCGGCGGGAGCGCGTCCATGGGCCCGACGGGCGGGAGGTGCATGAGGATGCCCGAGGCGTCGTGGGTTGGCGGCCTCGTTGTTGCGTCGCCGCTGCCGTCGACGATGACCGAGTCAGCGTCCGCGTCCGCGTCGTTGGCGCGCCGCTTGGCCTCGCGGGCGGCGATCACGTCGCGGGCCGGGTCGTTGGAGATCCGGCGTCCGTCGCCGAGGTCGCGCAGGATCTCGACGCCGAACCGGTCGATCTGCTCGCGCCACTCGGCCTTGATGGCCCACAGGTGGCCGCGGCCCTCGCGCGCCTCGTCGCCGTCCTCGTCCTCGTCGTCGTCGCTGGCCGGCTTGCTGCCGCTACCACCAGTGCTCGCGGGCGGCGACCCATCCCCATCCCCATCCCCGTCACCCTCCGCCGCCGCGGCCGCTGCAGCCGCCGCCGCCTTCTTCGCCTTCTCCTTTTTCGCGCGCATCTTGGCGCGCTTGGTGGCGCCGACCTTGTGCCGCGCGAGCTTCTCGAACAGGCCGCACCGCGACAGGTTGTACCGGACGGTATTCTGCCACCCGCGGAACTGCTCGCACGGGCCGTACATGTCCGGGTACCGGCGCGTGAGCTCCGCGTACACCTCGCGCAGCGTCAGCCGGCCGTCCGGCGCCTCGAGCAGGCACGTCGCGAGCAGCATCGGGTACGGCAGCGGCGGGCGGATCCGGCACAGGCGTTTGCCTGAGCCGCCGGCGTCCTTGGAGGCGAGGTCGTCGATGGCAGTGGGGGCGGCGGACGGCGCGCGGGAGCGTTTCTTGGACCGCCGCTTCGACGCAGACGCGCACACGGACCCGGCGAGCGACGGGTTGGGCGACGTCGCGGTCGACGGGATCAGCGGCGACGGCACGTCGCGCTGGTACGGCTGCGGGTGCGGGTGCGGGTGGTGGTGGTGGTGCAGCGCGGCGGGCGGCGCAGAGCTGCAGCTGCCGCCGGTGTACATGTAGGCATCGGGCGGGAGGATCGCGGGGAACAGGTTCTGCGACTGCTGCTGATGCTGATGTTGTTGTTGTGGGAAGTGCAGCTGCGGCAGCTGCCACGTCATGACCGAGTTGTCGCAGTACTGTGACTGCTGCTGCTGCTGCTGCGGCTGCTGCGGGTGGTGATACGCCGCGTACGGCTCGTTGATCGACGCGGTCGTAGCGGTGGTCGCAGCGGGGATCACGACAGCGGAGGGTGGCGCTACCTTCGAAGACGTGAAGTAGTGCGGCTCAGCAGCGGGCGCTGGATGCCGATCGTGCGCGCTCGACAGGACCGAGCTGAGCGGCGGCAGGTCCTGGAGGTGCAGCAGCGACGGCATGAAGTAGGCACCGCTGTTGCCGTCGGGCGCGGACGCGCGCGCGAACGGCGACGAGGGCGCCGAGGCGCAGCCGGGTTCGGGTCCATGGCTCGGCACCGTGAGCTGCGGGATCGAGTCGAACGGCTGCTGTTGCTGCTGGTGCTGGTGCTGGTGCTCGTGCGAGTTGTGGTTGAGGATGACGGAGAGTGTGGCCGTCGATGCGGGCGGCGGCGGAGGTGGGGGCTGGATCTGCAAGCGCGAGAGCGGGAGCGAGAACGTGCGCGCGGATGGACGGCGGGCGGCAGATCGGGGAAGGTGGCGAGCACGCACGATGGGAACCGCGAGCGAACAAACGGACAGGAGCAAGCGAACAAGCGAACAACAGACGAGGGCAGGGGCGAGGAGTCAGTGATGGTGCGTGTGATCCGGCCAACAAACGCGTCGACGCGTACCGCTCCGAGGTATCGCTCGCTGCCAGCGCCCGAGATCACGGCCGTATCGAGCATCGGCTGCTGCTGCTGCAGGTGGTGGTTGTGCGACGCGAACGGCGCCTCGGCGACGCCCGGGAGCACGATGGCGCGCGAGAGGCTTTGGTCGTGGCTCTGCTGGTACGACGGCGCGTAGTGCTGCGCTTGGCTGTGGTCGGTCCGGTCGGCCGCCTGAGCGAACCCGCCGACGGGCATGTACGACGCGAGGTGTGGCACGGCGTGCGCCGGCTGCGCCTGCGCTTGCGCCATGGCCGCGGGCTGGGTGCATGGCGTGGCGCCGCCGTGTGGGGGAGGCGCCGCGGCCGCGACGTGGCTGGGCGCAAACGGCTGCGACGGCGCTGGTGGCCACGCGGCGCTGAGCTCGAACGCCGATGGCGCGCCGGCGTAGCTCGACGTCGCTGATGCGTCCTGGGACGACGGCATGGTCATGGCGACGAGGAGGGGAGAGGAGATGGCTACACACGTCGCCGACCAAAAATAACCTGGGGTCAGCGGAGGGAGAACACGCTCGACTCGGACGGGCGGGCGGGTCACACGGGCGTCTCGACGCCCACCGTCATACCGCAGCGAGAGACTCACGCACGCACCTGGTGGCGATCGCCCGTTCGTTGGCGACGGAAGGTGCGCGGCGGATGGGGAGCAGGTCGATCAGGTCGGGGCCGAGGATCGCGACGTGGACGGCGACGAGGCGAGCCGAGTGGAGTCGACCCGTGGTAGGTGAGGATCGCCGAGGACGAGACGATGCGGGATCACAGCGAACCACGGGCGCGGGGAGGTGTTGCGTTGCGTTGCCGAGGGTTCGCGGGGCGTGCAGGCGGAGAGCAACGGCCGGGAGCGCGGGGTGGGGCCGAGCAAACGGTTGCTCTGCAGCACCAGATTGCAAGCGTGCGGGGGAGGCGGAGCGGACGGAGGCTTGTAGGCGGGGTCGTGGCCGCGGTCGTGGGTCGTGGGTCGCGGTTGCTGCAACGGGCCGCCGAGGTGGAGCGTGGGAACGGCACTTGAGGCTCAACGGCCACGGATCCCGGGAAACTGGATGAAGGGGCAGCGACTGGACTATGTATTCTCCACGTCGATCACGGCGCTCAATGCAGGTCGATGCAGAGCGAGAGTGAGTGGGGGCGGCGGCGCAGGCGTGGGCGGAGGCGGAGGCGGCGCCCGACGAGCATCGTGGACGGCGACGGCGGCGGCCAGGCCCTTCTTGCTGCGGCCGTGCTGCAGAAACAACGAGGTCGCCGGCGTGGAACCTGAAACCTCAAGAAATCGAGCACGCGCCGCTCCAAAAACAACGGCGGGGGCTGAAACATCATTTCGCTTCCGTTGCCTTTCAACCGACGATGGCTCCGCCCTGACTCGGAGACATGCTGCGAGACGCGACGATCTATCACGTGGGTGCCATCTTGCACGTCGTTCCGGTCCGCATGCTGGCCACGAACGTATCACTACGCGTTTGCTTATTCAGAATGTGCAAGATACTCGCTCTATCACGCGCGTGCGTCGCCGCCGTCGCCCAGGATCGGCCGCAGCAGGTACGCGTACAGCAGCCAGATAAAGCTGCCGTACGCCTCGAACACGACGAGCATACCCTGCGGCGTGGCGGCGCCGAATAGCTTGAAGAGTCGGCGGATCAGCAGCGTGATGAGGAAGAAGGGCACGCCGATGAGGAGGGTGATGACGCGCCCGACCTTCTGCAGGATCGACGTGGGCTGGTAGTGCGGGAGGCTCTTGAGCCAGTCCTGGTACGACTCGGGCAGCTTGTAGTGCTCTGAGCCCTCGACGAGCTACATGGATGGGACAGCGGGTCAGCCGCGTTCGCGCCCGCGGTGAGAGTTGAGCAGCGTACCAGCCCCATGTACCGCGTGGACGGTACCCGGTCGCCGTGGCGGTACTCTTTCATCTGGATCAGCCCGCGCGCAAAGATGGTGCGACCCGCAAACTCGCTGCCGACGCCAGTGCACTTGACCTCGACGTCCGCGTATGCTACAATCGCGCGAATCAGCACAACCCGCAAGCGCACATCCGTACGGAAGCGTACCGAGCCCCTCAGTATCGCGGATCTGCTGGTACTCGTCCTTGGTGATGAGAAACGCGACGCCGTGCAGCTCGGGCACCGTGTCTTTGCTCGCGTCGCGCACGTCGATCGACGCGAAGCTCGGCTCGAGGTACGGGAACCCGCGGCAGTCGAACGTGAGCTTGTACCCGGGCACGCGCACCGGCGCCGACTCGACCGGGTGCACCTTGCGGCGGCCCGTCAGGACCTTGGGGTTCATCTGGACGGCACCCATACGGACGTCAGCGACGCGATCGCGGTGCAACGCCGGGTCAAATGCTTACGTTCGAGCCATAGCCCAGGTACCACAGGTGCGTGTTGGCGCGGTCGGCGGACAAGACAGCAGTCTCAGCGGCGGGCGTGTCCATCTTACGCTGGCGAACAGCAGCAGCGTCCGTGGTCGATGACATGGTCTAGTTTACGTTGCAACAGGTATGTAGGAGCCGCGAAGCTGCGTCCCGGCTTTTGAGAGCGGTGATCCTCCGCCGGGGCCCTATTCTTCGACGCGCTGAGGTCAGCACGAGTTGTCTCGCAGCGTGAGACGCGCCGCCCGCCTGCCACGTCAATCATCCCTTCCAACGCGGTCCGCCGATCCGATACCCGACGTCGCGCTGCGCCTCCTCTCCTCTCCGACCTCACTGCCACGAAGCATAACCAGTCGCCGTAACTTGGCGCAATCTACCACGTAACAAACGCATCAACCACCCACCATGTCCTCTGGAGCTCCCTCTGGTGCCGTGTCCGTCGAGTCGCTCAAGCAGGCGATCCTGGCCAAGGTCCAGGCCACGCACGTCGACGTCGAGGACAAGTCGGGCGGGTGCGGTGCTGCCTTTGAGGTCGTCATCGTGTCGCCGCTGTTCGAGGGTAAGACGCTGCTCCAGCGCCACCGGTGCGTCATGGTTCCGCTTGCGCCGGCGCGCACGCGGCTGACGTCTGCGATGGTGTAGCCTCGTCAACGATCTGCTCAAGACCGAGATCGGTGCCATGCACGCTTTCTCGCAGGTACGCTCCATCGCTCTTGGTTGCCGCGAGCGACGGTCATGGCGACTGACTTCTGCGTCCTCCCGTAGAAAACGTACACGCCCGCGCAGTACGAGCAGATGCAGGTCAAGGCCTCTGCATAAACCTCGCGCCTAGCAACTCCCTGTGAATACAACCGACCGACTTTTTTTGACCATCTAACCCACCATGAGCCGCGCCTCGCCGATCTCACAGCTGGTTCAAGCGCAAGGGTGGATGGTGCAACAATGGATTTTATGTAAACTACTACTACTTCTCGGCAATCTAGAGGCCCTGCGCATCATCCACAAACGACGCACCCGTCGCGTGCGCGCGCTGGCGGAAGACGTCGCGGACAGGGACCGACGTGCAGCTGCGGAACGCGGGCTCCTCGCCGACGACGCACGCGGCCACGACGCGCGCGACAGCGCTGCGCTTGCGGGCGGCGAGGTCGAGGTCCTGGTCCGCGTCGAACCGCCGCTGCACGTACCGGACGATGCCCGCGGGCACGGCCGGGTGCGTGTAGAAGAGGCTCGCGGGCCGCTCCGTAGCCGCGACGGCGCCGCGGATCACGGACACGAGCGTGACGAGGGCGCCGAAGATGACGAGGACCGACAGGTACGGCAGGATCGCGAACCACCGGCTGCACCGCATGAACTGCTCCATTGTGTTCTGCTTGGTGCAGTACTTGGCGTTGGCGGGCACCGAGAGCATGATGCGCGACACGAAGTAAGTCGCGAGGTACAGGCCGACGAACAGCACGTACAGGAACACGCGGGCGAGCGTCGACAGCGGCGCCGCGACCTTTTGGGCGAACAGCGGGTACGACGTGCGCACGACCCCCGCGGCCGCATTCGACGGCTGCTTGCAGTACACTTCCCAGCCCGTCAGGTCAGCGCCCACCGCCGCGTACATGGCCATCTCGGCCGGGTGCTTGCACAGCCACAGCTTGCGCAGGCCGCCGCCGTTCGTCGCCGTGGCCTGGACCGCCGTCGCCGCGTCGCTGGACGACGACGAGACCTCTTCGTCGCCGTCGATCTCGGCCGCGTCCTTCTTGATCGAGTTGACGCTGGCGAAATGCTTGAGCGTGGCCGGCGACACGGTGGCCGAGTGGACGTACTTCGACAGCCCGACGCCGCCCGCGACGACCGTGGTTGTAGCCTTGCGCGACTCGCCGATCTCGGCGTCCGTCGGCGCGTACGCATCCTCGCCGGCGTTACGCCGCGGGTACACGGGCATCGAGAAGGGCCCCTTGACGCGGACCGAGACGGCCTCGCCCTCGGGCGACGCGAGCGCGTGCAGCTCGCGGGTGAAGGGCCCGAGCGCGCGCACCATGAGCGTGACGGTGCGGTTGGCCGGCGAGTAGGCGGCGATCGAGAACGGGTGCGCGACGTAGCTGCGCAGCGACGTGGTGATGCCGACCGACAGGAACCGGCCGGGCTGGTACATGTCGATGAGGTCCTGGTCGAGCGCCGACAGGTGCGTGTTGGACGTGAGGTGGTTCTTCTCGTCGTTCTTGTCGGGCGAGGACGAAGACGGGAGCGGGCCGACGGGAATCAGGAGCGCCGTCAGGTCGTCGGTGACGCGGACGGCCGTGGCCACGGCTGGGGACGCGCCGGACGGGCCTGAACCGGTCCCGTACAGGCACGCGAGGCGGTCAATGATGAAGAGCGCGAGCGGCGGCAGCAGCGGCTGCATGTACGTCGTGGCGTGCATGATCGAGGCGACGAGGAGCACGGGCCACGTTGCGTGGAACACGGTGAAGATGAGGTACGACTTGCGGCGGATCCACGGGATCGACGCGAAAACCAGCGGGAAGAAGATGGCGGCCTGGTGCGAGCGAACAGTGTCATGTGGTTAGCGATCTTGCCGAGAGCGGATCCGACGAGGACGACGAACCTGAATGATGCCCCACACGTTGCCCATGCCGTGCGGCGACGCCCAGCGCAGCTCCTTGTCGAGGGTGCCCTGCTTGAGCCACGCGACGAGGTAGCCGGAGACGTGCAGCACCGACGTGATGGTCATCCACCACCCGTTGCTGCGATGCAGCTTGATCGAGTCCTCGTAGCTGAGCCCGAGCGCGGCCTGGAGCGGCGAGATGGCGGGAGACCGGAGCGCGAGCACGAGCGCCCACGCGAAGTTGAAGAAGGACGGGTACGCGATGCGGCGCGCCACGTTCTCGAGGGCGACAGGCCACGTCTGCGGCTTGGGCCTGTTGATCACGTACACCGTGACGAGCGCCCAGGTGATCTGGAACACGTTGAAGACGGCGAGCAGGACGCGGATCCAGAACACGGCGCGGTCGGGCGACGAGACCGTGGCCATGGGCCGCATGCCGCGCGCTGAGTAGACGAGCACGATCGCCGACGACGCGAACAGGCAGAAGGCGTACGGGCCCTGGTGCAGCCCGTCGTAGAACCAGCCCAGGTCGGTCTGGCTGAGCGCCGCCTTGTCGAGCTTGACCAGCGACTTGAACATGTCGCGCGCGAACGAGAAGGCGAAGGCCAGGAACAGCAGCGACAGCGACAGGAACGCCGGGAACCGGGACCCGGTCGCGGCCGCCGACGGCGTGGGCGAGGACGAGACGGCCATGATGACGACGACGACGACGACGAAGACGAAGACGGTGATTGCCGATTCAAAGAGAGCGGGGTAAGTCGACGCCGTTTTATACACGTCCCTCTCCGCAACAGGCCGCACACTTCGCTCTCCGCTCGACCGCGGACAACTTAGGATCGCGGGCGGCCCGCGCTCTCACGCACGCGATGCACCGAGATTAAGTCGGGGCGCGGAATCCCATGTGAAGGTCTGCAGCCCACGCAGTCTTGTCTGATCAGGCGTGATCCGGCCGCAGATCCGGCTTCGCGAATCTGATTTCCTCACGTGAGGCGCCGATCGACGCGTTTCGGGACGCGCCTCGAAGGGGCCAGGATGTCGCGGAGAAGATGATGCATGCATGGGTTTACATTGTGTGGACTAATAAATGAGGTACTGAAGAGAGAGAGCGGGAGCGCAGCCGGGCCAGTGCCGGGGTTTAGAAGCCGATTCCATCGTCCGTCATGACGGCCCCGTGCATCCGTGCGCGGTCACGCAGCATATTCCGCACCGGCTTGGACGAGCACGAGCGCATCGACGACTGCTGGCCCGAGACGAGGCCGCCGGCCGAGAGAAGTCGGCGCACGCCCGCGGTGCGCGTGCCGTGCGCGAGGTCGAGGTCGTTGTCAGCGTCGAAGCGGCGCTCGATGAGGCGCAGCGACGCGACGGCGTTGCGGATCGAGTGGCAGTAGAAGACGCTGCCCTCGCGCTTGGTCGCCGTGGCCGCCATCTGGACCAGCGTCACGAGCTGGACCAGCGCCGTGAACGCGACGAGGACCGACAGGAACGGGATGAGGTTGAACCACAGGCCGCACCGCATGTACTTTTCGAGCGTGTCGCGGCGACCCGTGCACAGCTTGGTCTTCTTGGGGTCGGGCAGCACGAGCACGACGCGCGAGACGAGGTAGGTGCCGATATACAGGCCGGCCATGGTCGTGAACAGGAGCATGCGCGCGGCCGTGTGCAGCGGCGAGGCCACCTTCTGCTCGAACAGCGGGTACGTGGTGCGCACGGCCGTCTGGTTCTCGGGGACCACGGACGCGAAGCCCTTGCGCGAGTACACGTCCCAGCCCGACAGGTCGGCGCCGAGCGACGCGTACATGGCGAGCTCGGTCGGGTCCTTGCACAGCCACACCTTGCGGTTCCCACCAGCGCGGCCGACCGCCGTCGCCGAGCCGCTGCTCGAGCCGCCGCCCTCGGACGAGTCGTCGGTGCCGAACGCGTCGAACTTGTCGTCGTCGGGGCGCGTAGACGACGCCGCGATGCGCGAGTACTTGGAGATACCGACACCGCCCGCGACGAGCGTGCGCTGGTGCGAGCGGACGTCGCCGCCCTGCTCTGCCATGCCGTACGCGTCCTGGCCCATGGTCTCGACGTCGAGGTGGTCGTGCGCGAGCGCCGAGTGCGACATGGGGCCGGCGACGCGCAGGCTCACGGGCTCGCCCTCGGGCGTCGCCATGGCGTGCAGCTTCTTGGTCCACGGGCCGAGCGCGCGGATCATGATCGACACGGTGCGGTTCTTGGGCGAGTACGCGGCGATCGAGAAGGGGTGCGACGCGGGCGCGAGCTCGAACGGGAACGACAGCGACAGGTAGCGGCCGGGCTGGTAGATGTCCATGAGCTGGAGGTCGAGGTCCGAGTAGTGCACGGCGCCGTCCGAGCCAGCGAGCAGCTTCTTGCCCGACTCCTCGGCGGACGGGCTGGCGGGCTTGAAGTCAGGCGCGGGGCCGACGGGGATGAGCAGCGCGACCACGTCGTTCGAGACGCGCACCGCCGTCGCCGTCGAGTAGGCGGCGCCCGCGGGACCAGCACCAGCGCCCCACAGGCACGCGACGCGGTCGATGAGGTACAGGCCCATGGGCGGGATGATGGTCCACGCGAAGGCGCCGATGTGCAGGATCGTGAACGCCATGGCGGGCATCCACAGCCAGTGGAACCACGCGAAGATCTTGAACTGCTTGCGGCGGACCAGGTAGATCGAGGAGAGGCCGATGACGAAGAAGAAGATGGCCTGAGAGAGATGTTCGCGTGTTGGTGCGGTTGGTTAGTCGCGATTCTGGGGCACAGGGGATCGTGGTGCGGTGCGGTGGATCACAAAACGCATCATGCTGTGTTCGGTTGCACCGCACCGCACCGCACATCGCGACACGACGCGTTGCGCCACTCGCACGATGCGAGCGAGGGCGAGAGGGACGAGAGCGAGAAAGATACGTACGCCGAGAGCACCAGCGTTGTTCAGGATCCCGTGCGCCGACTTCCAGCGGAACTCCTCGTCGAGCGCGTTCTCGCCAATGAACACGACAAAGTACCCGACGACGTGGATGACGAGCCAAAGCATCGACCACCACCCGGTAGCACGGTGCAGCGCGATCGAGTGCTCGTACGCGATGCCGAAGGCGGCCTGCAGCGGCGAGAGGGCCGGCGAGCGCAGCGCGAAGACGAACAACCATCCCAGCGTCCAGAACAGCGGGAACGCGAGGCGACGCACAACCGTCTCGGTGATGTTGTACCACTTCTGGTTCGGGCGCGGCGTGTTGACGACGTAGACGACGAGCAGCGGCCACGCCGCGTACCAGAGGTTGCCGATGGCGAGCAGGACCTGGAGCCAGAACACGACGCGGTCGGGCGACACGATGCTGGTGAGCGGGCGCATGCCGCGGGTGCCCGAGGCGAGGACGATGAAGGAGGCGAGGAACAGCGGCGCGGCCCACAGGCCCTGGTGGAGGCCGTCCGTGTACCACACGAGGCCGTTGGTCGCGACCTGCACGCTGCGGTCCGGCTTGCCGTACTGCTTGTAGACGTCGCGGAACAGCGAGAAGGCGTAGGCGACGAAAAGGAGGAGCGCCGTGAGCGCGGCCGGGAGCCGCGAGCCCGTGGCCGTGGTGCCGGAACTTGTGCTGAGCGCGGCCATCTTGGCGACTGAAAGCGGGCACAGTCGAGAGAAAGTTAGGAATTGAGTTGGCGAAGATAGGAGACCATGGCCATGGGAAACGGACTTGATCGAGATCAGGCCAAGGTGCAGGCGAGTCGAGGAAAGGTTTGGTACGGCCAACAAGTCGGGCGGAAGGGGGAAGGCCGCGGTATATGTATGCTGGCAAGGAAGGCGGCTGTGTCGCTTGACATCAGATCGCAGGTCGCTGGGTACTGGTCGTATTCGCGGCAAGCGGGCCTATCCGAGGCCCAATGCCGACCTATGACGAGAGCATCTGATGTCTCGCCCGTGGTCTTCGGCGACCATGCGAGCGACCACGGCAGACCTGCCCTGCCTCCGCACGTGGCGCCGAGGCGCCTTGATCGTGACGAGTCCGCCCAACGTTGCTCGCACTCACGATCGGCAGGAACGCGGAATTCTGACGCGCATCGTTGAGGTCGATTAGCAGTCCGCAGCGATGGGAAGATGTCCCTGACCGAGCTCGATGCGAGCTGATGGCCGCCGTGATCCTCACCGCGAACGTCGGTCTCGACGCGTTCTCGGTCCATTCTGACCTTCGAAGAGCGGTCCGGAACGATTTTACAGCGGAGTAGCATCTCTCCGCGCTCAAGTGACGACGCGAACAACCGATCGCCGTCACGTGCGGATAACGTCGGGGACTAACCAAGCCGGGTGTTCGGTTCAGCGGCCGCCTATCCGATGTCGCCCCGCTCTGCGGATCTGATCAACAGCGATCCGTTCCCGATGCAAGAGTGTAAATTTGAACGAGTTTTATCACGGCCATCAATCTGGGCTCAACCCCAGTGGTCTCCCCGAAAAATGAAGCCCATGTGACCTGAACTTTTTCACGGTCATCCCTCTTAGCAACCGATCACTTGACCCCACCTGAGGCTCAATTTCCACCTCGCCTGACCGTGATGTCGTTGAGCACGGGCCGCGCGTTGCTCATATCCATCTTATAGAAGACCCGGTCGTTCCTAAACATGAAGCAACGCTGACGCAGTCTAATGAAGAACACCGGGACGCGGCAAGGCGCGCGAAGCGCGCAGCATGAACTGAAGCTCGGGTCGCTGATGGCAAGACGGCGGCTCGTGTGTGGCACCAGCGCTGGGGGCGCAACTGCTTGTCGGCACGAGTGCTGCCATCGCTGGACGTCTCCGTTGTTCCTGAGCTTGAGCGACTGAGAGCTGTCGATGAGAAGGATGAACCTTGACGTGAGTTGCTGCGCGCACCACCTGTCGATACACGCTCTTCGCACCGACTACTCCCCGCATGTGATTCTAAACGCTTGCCTCGCACAAGCACTGCGAGCTCGCCCCAAGGCTGAAGGTTCGCTTGCGATTGGGCTTGTGAAGCAGAGGCGGATGGCCGCGACGATCATGCTCGGCAGCCGCCAACACCCGCCTGGTCACTCCAGCGGGGCGTGATCGTGGATTTTGTCGCTTTTCTTGCGTGGCGCAACGCCGTCGAGGCGCTCGTCGCGCCGAGCGGAGCACCGCGGGCCTGCTGCCCCGAGTCCTTCCCGCCCCTGCTGCCCACGCTCGAGCAGATAGACCAGCTGGTCCGCGAAGCGGAACAGCGGTTTCGCGGCGTTTCTGACGGCCATGTGGTGGGACTCGTCACCAGTTGCTTGTGTGGGTCTCCAACGCGTCACACGCCTGTCTCGAGCAGCTGGAACCGTGCTACGGCGCATCTGGTCGCAGTTGGCGGTCCACTGGACTCGCCGTCCCTTGCGCCGCGTTCCGCGCCATGGACGGCGTGCCCGCCGTCGCCATCTCGAAGAAGGCGCTAGTTTTCCCCCAAAAAGGCGCTTGAGAAGCACCCAACTCAGTGCAGAAGCACCCAACTCAGTGCAGAAGTCGCCCAACTCAGTGCAGAAGTCGCCCATGGTCGCGATCGTGGACGGTATTCGCATCAGGCTCGCCCTGGATGACGACTCAACGTCGCTCAAGCTCATCGCCATCGCACTCGAGCAGATGCGCGGCAATTTCGGGGTCAACCGCAACGGGCGCAACGCGGTCCCCCGCTCCAACTTCCCACATTGGAACGGCGAGCAGACCATCGCGGCCGCGTCGATCTCTGTGAACGTGACCGAATTGGGAACCTTCCAGCAGGCCTTCCAGGCCATAGTCGCTGGTCTCTTCACGCCGCTGAGCTGTTGCTGCGCACGCGCTACCCTTGCAACGCGTTCAGGACTCGTGAGCATGTCTTCCTCGCCACCACGTCACCCTGTCCCGCGTCATGACGCTCTGCTGAACCGACGCGCCTAGCGCGTGATACTCGCTCTGCTTGCTTGATCTGATCGCTTCTCTGATCCCTCCCTAATCGCGCGTATTTCTTCCCACACGACGCGTAAACTACGACGCCGCAGCGTATGTATCTTTCATTGACGTGCTGAAGGGCTGAGTTGAGTTAAGGTTGAGTTGAGGTTGAGTTGGGAGGAGGAGGGGGGAGGTAGGTGGGGGGAGGGGTGGGGTTGAAACAGGGGTTGAAAGCCCAGCACGGAGGGGAGCAGTTCCTAACGCTACCGGTCGCCAAAAATTTTGAACGAGTTTTATCAAAATCATCATCAACTAGAACCCGACGCCATCGTCGACGTGGGACACGGTGCCCGCCGTCATGGCGTGTCCCCGAAGCATGTTGCGAACGGGCTTGCTGGTGCAGCTGCGGAGCACCGATGCGCGGGGCGCGGCGACGCCTGTGAGTTCGCCGACGCGGCGGACGGCCGAGCACTTGTCGTCGCCGGACCCGAGAACGAGGTCGAGGTCCTTGGTCGCGTCGAACCGGCGCGGGACGAGGGTCACGGCCGCGGGCGACGGCGGCGCGTGGCACCGGAACACGTCGCCGTGGCGGGTCGAGGTGCGGCCGACGGCGGCGAGCGACGAGATGAGCTGGACCGTGATTGGGAAGGCGACGAGGATGAGGAGGAGCGGGAGCATCGAGAAGGCCTTGTTGCACTTCACCCACAGGCTGAACGTCGTCACCTTGGCGCACGCCTTGGCATCGTACTTGAGCGAGAGACGGCCCTGTGAGCGAGCAAGCAGTCGATAAAGTCAGCGAGCTGGTCGTGAAGAGAGTTCGGGCGTGAGAGGAGACGTACCACGAGGTAGAACGCCGTGTACACGGCCATGCACGCAAGGAAGACGGCGACGCGGGCGGCCGTGGACATGGTCGCCGCGACGCGCTGCTCGAACAGCGGGAACGTGGTCGGGACCGCGTCATCGCCCTCGGGCTCGGCGAACCCCTTGCGCGAGTACACCTCCCAGCCCGTGAGGTCGGCGCCGAGCGCCGCGTACATGTGGTACTCGCGCGAGTCCTTGCACAGCCACAGCTTGCGCCGGCCGGCGGCGCGCGCGAGGTCGAACGACGCGGACGCCGCGGTACCCGACGACGTGGACGTGATCTCGGCGTCGACGTCGTTGTCCTTGTCCATGACCGAGTCGGCGAGCAGCGGCGACTTGTACGTGCTGCTCTTGCGCGCCTTGCCGACGACGGCCGCCGACGCGCCCGTGGGCAGCGTGCCGAGGAACTTGGACACGCCGACGCCGCCCGCAACGAGAGCGCGCGACCACGCCTGGCCCGCGCCGGCGGTCGCCTCGACGTCGCGCGCCGCGGCCGCGAGGTCCTCGTCGAGCCACTCGTCGGCGGCCACGACCGCCGTCGAGAACGGGCCGGCGACGCGCAGCACGACGGGTTCGCCGGCGGGCGACGCGAGCGCGTGCAGGCGGCGCGACCACGGGCCGAGCGCGCGGATCATGATCGACACGGTGCGGTTGGCGGGCGAGTAGGCGGCGATCGAGAACGGGTGCGCGGGTGTCGCGAGCTGGTCGGGGAACGCGAGCGTGACGAAGCGACCCGCGCGGTACGTCTCGGCGAGCTCCTGGTCCTCGCGCGACAGCGGAGCCGAGGCGAGCGGCGACTTTGCGTCGAGGTCCGAGGAGGTCGAGGAGGACATGGAGGGCGAGGGGCCGACAGGGATTAGGACGGCGACGACGTCGGCCGAGACGCGGACCGCGGTGACCGTGGCCGTCGCGGCGCCGCACACGGCCGTCGACGGCTTGGTGTACGACACGACGCGGTCGATGATGAAGAGGGCGATCGGTGGGAGGAGGATGAAGAGGTAGGTCGAGACGTGGAGCACCGAGAGGATCACGAAGGGGACGTAGAGCCAGTGGGCCAGTGCGAACACGTTGTAGGACGAGCGGCGGACGCGCGAGATGCCGGCCGCGGCCATGATGAGGAGGCAGCCAGTCTGGATCGTGTCGCGAGTTAGCACCACGTACAAGCGAGCTCCGAGGTCCAAAACGATGACGACGTACCCCGATGATACCAGTGAAACCCATGGTCGGCGTGGGCGTCGGCGACATGGACTTGATGAACGTCCCCTGCAGCAGATACGCGACCACGTAGCCGAACGAGTGCCAGCTGAGCCAACCGGTAGTCCACCACCCAATCGTGCGATGCACACCGATCATGTGCTCGTACAAAAGGCCGAAAGTTGACATGGGCGAGAGATGCGGGTGGCGGACGGCGAGAATGAAGGACCACGCCATGTTCCAGAACACGGGCATGCCCGCGCGGCCCGAGACCTCGCCGAGCTTCATGGCGAAGGCCATAGCGCCGTCGCCGTGGCCGCGGTGGTTGTGCATCATGGACATGACCGGGATCGCGTACTTGGCGATGAGCGTGAGGGCGAACTGGATCAGGTTGCCAACGACGAAAACGGTGCGCAGGACGGCCACGGTGCGCTCGGGCGACGCGGAAACAACAGCGGGCGCCATGCCGCCGGGCTTGGAGGCAGCGACGAGGGTGACGAGCGTGGCGAGGAAGAGCGGGAGCGCGAAGCCGAGGAAGAAGATTCCGTCGTAGGTCCACGTCAGGCCGACGGTGAGCCCGCCCATGGTCGAGAGCTTGGCGGCGTTGCGGACGACGTCGCGCCACAGAGACACGGCGAAGGCGACGGAGTAGAGGGCGAGCGCGACGCGGGCGGGTGCCCGAGACGCGGAGGAGCAGGGCATGGTGGTGGAGAGCAAGCAAGCGAGGGGGATGGAAAGGACGGTTTGAGATGGAGAGCGCGAAGGAGGTAGCGCGCTTGCGGGTCCCTTTTATACCCGTGGCCGTCGGCGACGGGGGCGCTGGCCGCGAGGCGTGAGCGCACGGTAGCGAGTGGGCAGAAAGCAGCAAAATGGGCCCGATGGCGATCGATACGAGTCGGCGCCGATGCAGAGTACCATCGTACGCAATGGCCGAGAATTGCGACCACCGCGTGGCTCGTGCACGCGCGCGTGCGATGGAGCGAGCAAGCCGCAGGATTCGCATTGTGTAACGGTCCCTGCGACGCCCGTTGGTTCATTGTTGCTGCGGGCGGGCGTTTGCCGCAATGATTTCAGCCGCTCGCACGCGCGCTGAACAAGGTGGCGGGTGAATGAGGCGACCAATCAAGCAGCGGCGAGTTCCTCACGGTGTTAATGGTGGGGTGGCGATGCGGCGAGACCGTACGGTTTGCTGCGGCCGAGTGGCGGTTGGGGCAGATGGATGAACGCCGGCTCACGTGCAGCATCGGATAGCGGGGGGCGAGCATCGAGGACGAGCGCTGGCGAGAGCGAGAAGGGCGAAGGTGTGTTGGCCTTCGAGGTGAGCGAGCACCGTCGCCTGTGGACTAAGCCGGAGATTCACGAAGGACAGTATGCGAGCCGCGGTGGAGGTGCTGAGTATGGCGCATCGCGCTGAGGCAGTCGAGTTGGCGAGGATCATGAGGTCCTCCTTGAACAAGTCAGCGAGCAGGCTCAAGGGCGCCCGACGAGCGCGCAGCGAGGGTGTCGATGCATGGCCAGTGGAGATGATACATTGGATGCTTCATGGTGGGCCGCGTCGATGGACGACGAGACCGACAGTAGATTCATGGCAGTATCGTTCATCACAGGGTGCCTCCGAGAGAGAGAGAGCGGGCGAGCGTGACAGGAGGTGGAGGAGGTGGTGGAGAAGCGCGGTTTTCCGGAGGCCCAGGGCAAAAAAAAATGCCGCACGCAAAAACCGCTCACCGCACCACCGCACCTTGCACGTGGACCGGGTGGCTTGAAACTGTCTCGCGTTTTTGCGCGCGTCTCGCACCAGCAACTCTCCTGGCGTACATTCAATCTTCATCCTTCATCGAGCGAGCAGACAAAATCACGACGCGCGGCACTCGGGCCAGCCCGCGCTCGTATGCCACCTTCTCGAGCTCAGCGTTGACGTGCGCCTCGCCCTCGGCATCCGCGACGACGCGGGCCATGGCGTCGCCGCCGCCCGCGAGACACTGCTGCTCGGCGCACTGGTAAAGCGCCGAGCTGACCGTGTTCCAGTTGGTGAACCGCGACGCCGTAGCGAGCGCAACCCAGCGGTCGGCGCGCACCGCGACCGGTGCGTCGACGACGACCGTCTCGATGCCGCCGCCCGACAGGAGCAGCCGGTGGAGCAGGCCTACGGGCACGCCGCCGTGCGAGCCGGACCCGGGGACCGCGACGAGGTGCAGGACGCGCACGCGGGTGAGCGCAGAGAGTGGGAGCTGCAGGCCCGCGCACACGCACGGCAGACGGTCGTCGTCCGTGTGCTGCACCGTGAGCGACTCGAGGCGCGGGAGCCCGGACGCGAGTGTGTCGAGGAGCGCCGGGTGGATCCATGGCGCGGGAGTCGCGGACGACGGGACCGGCGCGAGGACCAGGCGGCGAAGGGAGCCACCGACGGCCTTGAGCCCTCGTGCGAGACCCGCCTGGTCTGTCGCGAGCCGGGCGCACCCGGCAACATCGAGCGACTGCAGGCGCGCTGCCGAGCTGAGCACCGCGCCGAGCCCGCGCGCCGTGACCTGCAGACACCCGGCGAGCGCGAGGTGCGTGAGCTGCGCCGCGACAGGCGCGACGGCCGAGGCGAGCAGCGCGTCCGTAACCGCGTCTGGGTTCCCGCTCAGGTCAAGCCGCGCGAGCCCGCCGCCCACCGAGTCGGCGTGCGTCGGGAGCGCAGAGTAGGCCGGCGGAGCCGCGTACGAATGCTCGTCGTGCGACACGGCGTGTACAACCGGTAGGAGCGCCTGCAGCAGCTGCACCGTCACCACGGTGTCGCTCCCAACAAGGCGGAGCGACTCGAGCGGGACGCGCGGCACCTGGTCCGCGGGCGCGCTTGCCGTCGACGCGCTGCCCGGCCAGGTGACGGGCGGGACCGAGGTCGCGACGCCGAGCCGGTGCAGGAACGTGTGCATGGCGCGCGGACTAACGGTGCGACACGACGCAATCGAGAGGTGGCGGAGCCGCGGGCACGCCGGCGGCGGCACGACCCACTTCTCGGGCGCCGTCTTGCCCTTGCCGAAGACAGCGGGTGGCGGTGCCGTCACCGCGAGGTAGGCGTCAACAGCGTCGCCGTTGAACGGGTGTACGTCGTCAAGGACGAGTCGCTCGAGCGTGTCGCCATACGCGACGAGCACGGCGTGTAGCCACTCGGCGCCGAGGATGTTTGTCGACGACGTGAACTTGGGCTCCTCGATGCCGCGCAGGACGAGCGCTCGCGGTGCACGCCAAGAGCCGCGGGCGCGGAGCGACTCGACGTGGCGCTCCAGGGCGTCGCGCGACTCGATGACGAGCGCGTCCACGGCGAGCGCGTCGCGCCACGCTCGGCATACGCGCGGCAACGCCGCGTAGCGGTCCTCGGGGTTCTCGAGGCAGCGCGCGATGCGTAAGACTACAATGGCGAGTTCCATGACAGGGCTTCGTTGGGGGCGTTGGGGGAGGAAGGACCGCGTGAGGACGAGGTGCGCGACATGAGCGCGTTCGTCTTCAGCTCCAACTCGCCCCTCATGCAAAGCACATGTAAAAGATGCGTGATGTGATGGCAATCATGATGTATCCATGTCAGTTGCTACACCGCTCCCCAACTCCGCCTATCAGCTCAAACTGCTACCCGCTCCTGCCGTTGCCGCGGTCGGCGAGCCGGCGGCGGCCGCGTCAGCCTCCGACTCGGCCGCGCCCATCCACGCGGCCAGCGCGGCGCGTGGATCGGGGACGTGTGCGAGCGCGGCGGGGCTCCACTGAGCGCTGCACATGGGACACTCGGGCGACTTGGCCGCGAGCGCCTGCATCGCGGGAAGCAGGCCGGGCGACGCGCAGCTTGGGCACTGCGACCAGTCGAGGAGCGTCATGTGGTAGCCCTACACTCAGCGGAGGCGGCGAGTTGTGAGTTTTTCTGATGCAGGTCCACCGAGATAGGATGAGTACGAACCGAGGCGACGCAGAACGGCAGCGTGTTGCGGCACGAGGGGCAGTCTAGCTCCGTGACGGCGAGCGCCATGCCGCAGTAGACGCACGGCGATGTCTCCTCGACGGGATCGCGGTCGTCCTCCTGCTGCTTTCTGTCGAGGGCAACGGCCGCGCGTCAGTGCCATCGAGTCGAGCGAACGGAGAGACGTACCGGACAAGCGTCTCGATCTTCTTCTTGTACTTGGCGTCGACGCGGCCACGGTTCTCAGGGCGCATCAGGACCGCGGCGAACTCGGCCGCGCTGCCCTTGAGCCCGGTCCGCAGGCACTCGAGGACCGTCGACGTGAGAATCGGGACCACGTCTACATTCCGCGTTCGCGTGAGTCCTCGCACCACCCGATCATCGAGACCAGGTCAACGTACGTGCAGGGAACCGCGAAATGTTGCGCGAGACGCGGACCAGCATACGGGCTCCGCCGAGATGGTCATCGGCGCGGATGAGCACCTTGACGAGCATGTACGAGTGGAGGAGCATGAGCATGTGCCTCATCTGGGCGGGGACGTGGCACTTGACCGCGCGCATCTGGGCCGCCGTCTCGTGGAGCACATCGCGGGCGGGGCGATAGTTGCCGTTGGCCCACTCATCGCGCGCAATGATGAGGGCGGTGCGCGCGGCCTCGCGGACCTGGCCGAGGCTCATGTACAGGCGGAAGATGTAGCGCGGGTCCTTGGCGGCCGCCGAGGTGCCCGTCATGAGATGCGCGACAACCTCGTGCGTGAGCGCGTCGCTGCGGGCGCGGCCGACACACTCAATGGCGAGGTCGAGCGCCTCGCGGGCGTCGCCGCACCGCAGCAGGTGCGCGACGGCGGCCTCGTGGTGGCCCGCGCGCATGTAGTACTGCCCCGCACGCAGCGCGTCCTTGCGCTGCTCGTAGTACAGCGCGGCCGCCAGCAGGTCCTCGTGCGAGATGTCGTCGCCCAGCAGGTCCAGATACACGTGCACGAGCCCGGCGTCGCGCGCCCGCGCCTGCGCCTCGCTGCGCATGTCGGCGAGGACGTAGAACTCGATGACGGCCGCCGCGTTGCCCATGCGCGCGAAGAAGTCGGCTACGAGCCGCGCCGCCTCTCGCGAACGCGTCGATCGCACCATGGCAACGGCTTCGTCGATCCGCGACAGCGACAGCAGCAGGCGCGTCGCCTGCACCGCGTCGCGCGCCCGCGTGAACGCGTCGAGCGCCGGTTCGACCTGGCCCGCGGCCTCGAGCTGCGTGCCGTACTCGGACCACAGCGACGCGAGCGACGGCGAGGACGCAGCGGAACTCGCACCCGTGCCCGAACCGGCCGCGGTGCCGGATGACGGCGCGGCGCCAGCGGCCAGCTTCGCCATGACCTTGGCGAGCTTACCGAGGTTCTTGACGCGGAGGTAGTTGGCGGCGGCACGGTCCCACTTGCCCGCGCGCTCAAACAGCGCGGCGGCGTCAGCGTACTCGCGCATCTCCTCGAGGATCGCGCCGGCGTCGGCCATGAGCCCCATATCGTTGAGCTCGACGACGGTGCGGAGCGCCTTGAAGTCTCCAACACGCAGGCGCATCCGCGCGGCGCCGAACGCGCACACGCGCTCGGTGCGAGACCCGGGGACACACCCCTCGCGGGCGCGGTTGTACATGACGAGGGCGTCGGCGTACCGGGCCTCGGCCTCGAGGCTCACGGCGTACGCACGCGACAACTCAACCTCCTCGGCGGGCGTCGCGACTTTGGCCGCGAGCGCGAGCGCCTGCTCCCACTGCAGCAAGTCGCGGCGCAGGTCGAGCGCGCGCCGCGGCTGCCGGCTGCGAAGGTACATTTCCTGCGCGCCCGTGATGTCGTTGAGGTACACGAGGACGTGGCCGCGGAGGACCGCCGCCTCGGTGTCGCCCTGCGCGCACGCCAACAGGTACGCGGCGCGCGCCGGCTCGCCCGCGAGCTGCAGCACGTGTGCGGCGGTCGCGAGGTCGAGCGACTGCAGGCACGCGTCGACGAGCTGCGCGACCTGCCGCGCGTCCATGAGCGACAGCTGCGTCGCGCCTTGTTGTTGCTGTACCTGCTGCTGCCGCATCCGCGCCACGGCGCCCACCACCTTGGCCGTGTCCCCGAGGTAGTAGTTGGCGAGCAGCGACCCGTCGCGTGCCGTGAACGCGAGCGTGCGGCCGCCGGGCGCGACGCACGTCACGGTGCCGCGCGTGACGTGCGCGGGCGTCCAGTTGGCGGGCAGCGGGACCGAGCACGCCGCGACGACGGCTGGCGGGCCCGTGAGCGTCTGCGGGAGGTACACGAGCGTCGTGAGCGACTCGCGGCGGTCCACCCCGCCATCCCCACCGGCTGCACCGCCGTTCCCACTCCCACCGTCGGTCCACGCGTACAGCACGTTCGGCAGCGCCGTGTCCCACAGGTACCGATTCCCCATGCCCGCGGGCACGCTGACCTCGGTGCCCTGCGCCGGGTTGACGATCAGACACCCGGCCGCGGACCCCGTGTCGACGAGCAGCAGCGGCGACTGCGGGCCCGCCACGAGCTGCGTGATGGGCTTGTGCAGGTCGTAGTCGATGCACCGCCGCGCCGGCGGCGCGTACACGGAGATGGTGGTCCCGTGCGTCGCGACGAGGAGCTGCGGGTGTGCGGCCGACAGGAGCGCCGGGCGGCCGAGCGTCGCGAGGACTTCACTGGTAATCGGAGCGGGTAACGCGGCGATGGACTTGGCGTTGGCCGGCTGTGCGGCGGGAACGCGGACGACGGCCATGTCCTTGGCCGTCACGACGTAGAGGTGCGCCGGGTGCAGGTCCATGGCGAGGACCGGGCCCGCGGCGGCGTGCGTGACGCGGAGCTGCAGCTCGGCGAGGTCGTACACGGCGGCAGTGGATCCCCACGCGGCCGCGATCTGGAGTTCGGTCAAAGTCAGTTCCGCCCGTCATCGAAGCTGTGATGCGAAGTCGTACATGAGTGCGGGTCATGGCCATGAGCTGCGGCTCGCCGCCGACCGTGAGCTTGCGGACGGCCGCGCCGTTCCCGCCGTTCAGCGACACCTCGTTGAGCCCCGAGACGGACGCGGTGATGTCGCCGTTGGTCGCCGCGACGGCCGAGACCGACGAGACATAAGTCATGACGTCGCCACTACCCGCTCCATGGTGTCAGCGATTGCGGACACGCACTAGAATCCACTAAGGACGTACCCCTTGCACACGGTCAAAAACCGCCGGTCCGCAGACCACGCGACGCGCTCGACCGGCGCGCTAACGTCCGCGTCCCCGTCGTCGACGTTGACCGTGTACGCGATCTCGCGCAGGTCGGGCGACTGCGCGACGTCGATGACCTTGACGATCCCGCCACTGGCGAGCGCCATGGAGAGCCCAGGCTCGTCGCCCGCCGAGAACGCGACGGCCGTCAGCGGGTTGCCCTTGAACGGGCGCGCGCCCGCGACCTCCTGGCCGAGATCCTTGGCCTGCAGCGACAGGAAGATGACGTAGCCGTTGGCGCACGCGACGGCGAGGCGGCCCGCGAGGATCGGCGCATCCCCGCCGTTCGATGCGGGCGCGCTGCTCCCGCCCGAGAGGTGCAGCGGGACGGGCGCGAGCGCGACGACGGGGCCGTACTTGAGCTGGAGGGCAAACTCGATGGGCGCGGCGGACGTCGGTGCCGTGAGCGAGTGCAGGTACACGTTTTTGCCGCCCTCGACGGCCATGGCAGCGACCGTGTGCGGTCTGCCGTTCGGGTCGTCGGGCATGACGAGCGACAGCAGGCGCAGGTCGCGCGGCGCCGACTTGAGCGTCTGATGGAACACGGTGTCGCCGTCGGGCGTCGACACGGAGAAGCTGCGGTCGTCGCTGACCGTGACGAGCGTGTCGTTGCGCGTCCACGCCATGCCCGTGATGGCGCGCTCGTGCTTGCCGAGCACGGGGACCGACCGGTTCTGCGCGACGTGGTGCAGCAGTAGGTTCCCCTTGGCGGTTCCCGCGGCGACCACGGCGCCCGTCCGGCTCCACGCGAGGCACAAGAACCCGCGCATGTTGGTCTCGACGGCCGACTCGGACCGCGACGCGGCGCGCCACAGCAGCAGCGCGGCGCCCTGGGTCTGCGCGATGCCCAAGATGCTGCCGTCAGGGCTCCACGCGAGCTGCGCGCACGCCGACGTCAGGTTCACGATGTCGGCGAGGTCGCCCTGGCGGTCGTGGATCCGCAGCGCGTAGCTGTTGACGCCGACGGCCGCCAGGTACACGCCCGGGCCCGGCTGCCACGCGACGTGCGCCGGCGGCGGGTACGCCCGGTTCAGCGCCTCGTTGCTCCGGTTGCTGAGCGTCCCGCCGAGCGTCTTTTGGTCGATGACGTGGACCCTCTGCGCCGTGTCGCGTTAGTCGGGCGTCGTGCGGGCCCCCACCGGCGGGCAACGCACTTTCATGCTGGCGAATGACTGCGCCGAGTGGCTGGCGGCATGCGATACATGGGATGCCTCGAGCGGTACAGAGCAAGTCCTCGAGCGCCGATCTCTCCTGTCAGCGAGGCGGAGGAGGCGCGAGACGCGTCGCGCCCACGCGTCGTCATCACGTTTCGTCGGCCGCCTTTTCTCCGTGCCCTCGCCAAGTCATGTAACGGAACGACGTAACCCCATGCAATCTTCACCGAGAAACACTGCAACCACATCCACGGGCCCGTCCCCGCTCCGGCGTGCTGCTTCGACCGCCTCCCCGTCGTCTTCTGCCTCGCGCGACGCGGCATCGTCGGCAGGCTCGGCCAAGCACCTCGCCAAGGCCATGGTGACGCTCGGCGAGGCCGTGTACGCGGACGCCGAGGCGGCGCTACGTGCGACGCACTTGCTCGGCGTCAAGAGCGGTACGGGGATGATGCAGATCCAGGTCCGATCGCTCAACAGTGGACCCGCGCGACACGAGGCTTACGCGCGGCGATGCGAACGTGTAGACGAAGCTGGGCGAGATCGACCGCGGCGTCGCGCGCGCGGCCGACACGATTGACGACGTGCAGGCGGTGCTCGACGGGGTGCAGCGGTCGGGCCACCTGCGCCGCGCCGTGCGGGCGCTGCACGAGGCGACTGAGAACTGCCACCGCGTGCTCGCCTCATCCACAACCTGACTCTCTCATGTACACTACTTTCAACAGGAAAACGGGATGCGTGTATATACAATGACTAACTCGACCTTAGCGGGGCTGGAACAGCGGCTTGGACGTGATGACCTGCGCGCGCGTGTGCGCGTGGTCCGGGTGGTTGTCGAGCGCCTTGTCCTGCATGTGGCGCGCCTCGGCGTACTTGGCCGCGGTATCGGGCGACGGCGGCGTGTCCGACTCGGGCAGTGGCGACGCGTGCGCGTGGCTCGACGTCTTCCTCCGGCGGCCGCCGACCATGGCCGCGGGCGTCGCGTGCGTGTGCGCCGGGACCGGGGTCTCGGTGGCGGAACCGGCGGTGGCGGTCTTGATGTCCGACATGGTGGGTTGGTGGGTTGCTTGCTTGGTGGTGATGGTGAGACTCAATGGAGAGCAGCAGCGAGGGTGGCCGGACGCGGCTCCCTTTTATACGGTCGGCGGACCAGGGCGAAAGCGAGCGAGCGGATTGACTCAACCGACGCGGCCCGTCGTCCGAGGAGTGATTGAGTTCGTTGCCGGCGGAGGTCGGGCGCGGGCCGCGAGGCGCAACGCGTCGTGACGCGTCCAACTCGCTGCGCCACCACAAAGCGAAAACTCAATCCGGCCCGGCTCAGCTCGTCATCCTGACGCGCTCCCACGCACCTCTCAATCCGCGAAACCGCCTTCCCCAACCGATTCTCGGGCACGAGCGTGCTCTGGTGACGGGCGTCGCTGCGGGTTTGTGTCACGGCCGTGTCAGCGTGCTGGGACTGAGCCTAGACTGAGCCGTTCCTCCGGCCGCCGATGAGCTCATTCGCACGCGGGCATGCCCTCGATTGAGTTTCTGCGCACCGGAAGCAAGGACTCGATCTGGATCGACTGTGCGACAACTCAGCGCCTGGCGCAGCGCTCGGCCATCGAAGTCCGAGGAGACGCTGCACCTGTCCGCCACGGCAGAGGCGAACACGAGGGCGGCGAACACGAGCGTTGCTCTGACCTTCATCACACTCGTCGCCGCCGTCATCGCGTTCATCGCCGACGAAGAGACCGTTTCACCAGGAAAAATTATATGTACAATCAATGCGCGCTCGCGCGGCCACATGTTCTGGCCGCGAGAGAGGGGAGAGGGATGGTACTACTACTCGGCGACAACGACACCACGCGCACACGACGACGGCGGCCTCGACCTTAGAAGCCCTGGCGGGGCTGCATGAGCGGCGTCATCTTGCCGAGCTGGCCCTTGGCGTTGGTGGTGCGGCGCATGTTGAGGTGGTCCGGGTGGTTGTCCATGGCCTTGTTGTGCAGGTAGCGCGACTCGAGCTTGGACGAGTCGGGCGACGGCGGCGCACGGTGGTGCGGGCCCGCCTCCTTGGAGATGAGGTCGAGCAGCGCCTCGTCGGCCGCCGACGTGTCGGGCGGTGGCGAAGCCGAGTTGGACCTGGAGAGCGTGCGCGCGCGGGAAGATTCGTTAGTCGATGATCAAGGTGAAAAGCGAGAGCGAACGAGTGAGACCGTACCGCGAGCCGGTTCGTCGACTGGTCAGCGACGTCTTGCGCCGGCGGCCACCGACCACCTGGGCGGGCGACGCGTTGGTGTGGGCGGGAACGGGCATGTCGGTCTTGGACTGTTGCTGCTGTTGCTGGAAAAAGTCGCCGACGTCCACGTCGGAGATGAGCTGCGGGTGCGCGTCGTCGGGGTCGTCGAGCAGGGGCTTGGAGAAGGCGGCCGACACTGAAGGCGGTGCGGGTCGAGGAGCAGGTGGTGCGTTACTGCGGGTGCGACACGAGGACGAGAGCGGGTCGGGGGAGGGTCACGGCCGGCGTGGTGGTGGTGCTGTTACTTGACGGTGGGTCGACGGCGGCGGCGCGAGGTGAGACTGGGCGGCGACGTCGGGCTTGGCGCGTGTGCGTGTTGCTGGAGACCTCGGCGGCGGGTGGCGACGAGGTGCGAGGGAGGAGGGAGGAGGGGCGGGGCGGGGAATCAGCGAAGAGAAGGAGCGCACTTGGTGGAGGCCGCGGCGAGTCCTTGGTGGTGGTGATGAGGGTGGCGATGAGATGAAGGTATAGCGGCTCAAGACACGAGCCGGAGGGGGAGAGATGGAGGGGAGGGAGTAGAGGGCGATGGGCTGGTTGGTTGTTGATGCGTTGGTTTGGGTCTCGAGAGACACTGTGGAGAGCAGGAGAGGGGAGCGGCGGGGCGGCGGGCGACTTTTATACCGGCGCGGTGTGCGGGAACGGGGGCGAAGGCGACCGATGGCGAACGAACGGCCAGCAACAACGGCAAGGGCAACGCGGCGGCGCGTTCAGCCACAACGCGTTTTTGCCGACCGACGCGTCGGGGCGCGCTGAGCCACCGCGCGGTCGCGTGCCGTGGCGCGCGTCATCTGACCGTTTCCATGGGGCAGGTCATCTGCGCCCGCGGCGTTCAGCCACGCTGGCGTCGCCCACTCGCCGGCCACCATTGTTGACAACGGCCGGATGAACGCCGCGGTCCGCGTTGCGTCGCGCTCGCGCCATCCCGCACTCGCGTCGCGACGTCGTTCATGACCATGACCGACCGAGTGGGGCAAGGCTTGCCTCGCATGGGCCACCGTGGCCGCTCCGAACACTCAACGCGAGGGGAGAAGCGGGAGACATTGATACTCTGAACTGTGATACAATTCACCCGGGCAGAGCCCCACTACTCGCCGGCCATGAGCCACTTGGCGCCGGCCACCTTCTCGCCCTGGTCGTCCGTCTCGAAGTACAGGTAGTCGTGGACGCCGCGCCACATGTAGACGAGGAATGACTTGCCCTGCGGCCCGCCCGCGGCCACGACTTCGGCGCCGCCCGAGATGAAGGGGCCGGGCGCGCCTGCGTGTGCCGATGCAGCGATGGCTACACGGCGGAGAAGCTCGCGTCAGTTACTTGTGCTGCGCGCAACAGCGCACTCACGTACCCTGCTGGATCGCCTGCGGACCAGCCTGCAGCGAGCGCACCGCGTCCTCGGACGGCAGGACCACGTCGGGCGGGCCCATGGCCTGGAACACGTCCTTGGCGGGGGTGCCGGGGACGCCGAGCGCGCGCAGCAGCGTCTCCATGGCCGCGTGCTTCTCGCCGCCGTACGAGTCGACGCGCTCGTCCCACTCGACGTGCTCGGTGCTGGCGCCGTGCGGCTGCAGCGGCGACCCGCCGAACCGCGACGGGTGCGCGCGCAGGTCGCGGAACTTGGCGGCGGCCGCGGCCAGCTCGGTCGCGGGGACACTAGAGGTTGATGACATGGTTTCGGTTCGTTGCTGTTGCGTGGTGTTTGTGCGTAGGAGGAGAGCGCGAGCCAGCTGGAGTGATCGGTGAGGCAACTCAGCGCGAAGCAGGCAGGCAGGCAGGCAGCGAGTCATGGCGGCGAAACGGACGGCAACCTTCCTCCCGAAAACGAGCAACGCGTGGCGGAACGCGTGCGGTCGGGCCACACGTGTCCCTCACGCGGACCTTGCAGATCCCCAGCGCGTGGTTCTCGATGGTGGCGCGGGTGTGTCAGCGACGAGTCCTTCGCGATCCGCTCTCTCTCTCCCCGCACCTGCAACAGGCTCCAAAAACTGCTACGCATCAACATCCACCGCACATCATGACCATGTCCTCGACCGCCGCCGCCTCTGCCGCCTCGCCAAGACCGCGCCCCGTGGCCGTGATCTCGCGGGTGGAAAAGTTCAGCGCGGCGCACCGTCTGCACTCGCCGCACCTGAGCGACGCCGAGAACGCGGCCGTGTTCGGCAAGTGCAACCACGTTAACTTCCACGGCCACAACTACACGCTGCGCGTCGACGTGCGCGGGCCTATCGACGCGGCGACAGGTATGTCTACCCCGCCTCGCTTGCGAATGAGGGTGCAAGACCCTGTTCGAGTTGGCTGGCTGAGTTCGATGCAGCCGTCGTCCTCATCCTTTCCTCACTTCTCCCTCTCTTCCCCTTTCCTCGCGGCGACAGGCATGGTTGTCAACATCGCCGACCTCAAGCGGTGCCTCGCCGACACGGTGCTGGCCGAGTGCGACCACCGCAACCTCGACCTCGACGTGCCGTACTTTGCGCGCGAGCGCGTCCCGAGCACCACCGAGAACCTCGCCGTCTACGTCTACCGCACGCTCGCCGCCGCGCTGCCCAAGTACGTCGGCAAGACGGGCGACGGCGTCACCGCACCGCGGCTCGACAAGGTCACGCTGTGGGAGACGGACAAGAACATCGTCGAGTACTCGGAGCCTTACGTGGCCGACGACGGCGAGCTGCTCGTGCGCTAGCTAGATTAATACATCCGTTCTGTTCACATCGCGTCGCGTTCGCCATCGTGTGTGGTCCCATCGGTCTTGGCTCCATACGCCGCGGCTCGGCACAGCCGGGGTGGCGGAGGCGCTGACGTGCGCGCTGGCACGGCTCGCGCCCTTCAAAACCCTGAGCTCCCCCGGCTCCCGCACTCACCCTCTCTCGACAGTCGCTATGCATGCCATGAATATCCCAAGGGCCACCATACTCCTCCTGTCCCTCGCCGCCCTGCTCGCGACGACGGCGTCCGCGGCCGCGACGTCCGAGGACCCAGCGCTCGCCGTGCCGAGCTACCTGTCGACGCTGCCCTCGCCGCCCACGTCGCCGCTGATCCAGCCCGGTCCCGCCGATGCATCCACGTCGTGCGCCGCGCTGCTGGCCGCCGTGGCCGCGACCAAGTCCGGGTCCATGATGCGCATCGGCGGCGCCACGGACGGCAGCGGGCCCGTCTACGTCAACATGAGTTCGCCGCGGTACCGTCCCGCCAGTGACCCGACCAAGGACCGCAGCGTGCTCGTCGGCGCATCGGCCATGTCGCAGCCCGACGCTAAGCTCGGCGTGCTGTTGTTCTGGCACGCCACTGCCAGGTTCGTCGTGCCCGTTCTCGCCGAGTGCGCACGCAAAACTCACTCTATGCGCGCGTGCATGTAGCAAACCCGAGGCCCTGCAGGACACGCCGTTCCTGACCTCGGTGCGCGACACGCTCGTCGTCGCGCCGGCCAGCATCCTGGGCCCGCTACGCTTCGAGTGGTACCTGGTGCAGTCCGAGAACATGCACGACGTGTGGCTCGCCGACGACCTGGTCGCGTGCCTGGCGCAGTCGCCGCGCATCGACACGTCGCGCATCTACGCCGCGGGCTTCTCGGCCGGCGCCATCCACACGTCGCACCTCGCGCTACTCCGCCCGCACTATCTCGCTGCGGCCGTCGCGTGGAGCGGCGGGCTCGTGCACGCGCCGCCGCCGATGCAGAACGCGTCCGTCTCGTCAGCCGAGCCCAAGAACCCCGAAAAGGCGCCCGACGCGTACGCGTACCTCGCCCCCGGCCGCGCCGTGGTCCCGACGCTCGCGACGGTCGGCGGGCCGACGGACGCGGTGCTGGTCACGCAGTTCGCGGCCACGACCAAGGCGTTCCACGCGGCCGCGCACGTGCAGTCGCTCGCGGTCGCCGCCGCGTCGAACGTCACCGCGGTCCCGCCCACGCTCATCCGGTGCGACCACACGCTCGGCCACAAGATCGCGCTCGGTGCTGAGGCCGCGGCGCCGTTCCTCCTCGCGCGCACGTTTAAGGGCGGCGAGTCGCCGCTTGCCGCTGGGTGTGTGGCTATCGCCGCCAAGGATGTGGGCGTGGATGAGCAGGCGGTTGTCGCGCGCGCCAAGGAGATTGCGGCGATGCCCAAGCCGCAGGCGAGTAACCGCGCGAACGCGGCGAGTGGAGGTGCGCGGAGCGTGGTCGGCGGCGTCGGGTCCGTGCTCGTTACGCTGGTGCTGGCGGTCGGGCTCGCCGTCGTGATGTGAGGTGATGTCGATGATTCCCCGGGTTAAATAGAAATCGCATGTTTTGCTCGAACCATGTGTGAGAGCTAGGCGAGGATTTGAAGTTGATGGCCATGGCCGTGGCGGCCACGGCTTCGCTCGCCCACCGTGCAAGGCGGTCGGTCGCTCTCACACAACTCCTTTCTGGCGAGGTCGCGTGAGTGAGCCGACGGTTTCGCGCTTGGCAAGGTCGTCGATGGCCATCAGGAGGGCTGATGGCCATGGCCGCGGCCACAGCTTCACTCGCGCCCATGCCACGGCGAACCGACCTCGGCCGCGCTCCCGCACTCGAATCCTCTCGCAGCGACACATGCACGGTTGATAAAAATGCGTTGGTTGCTTTTTTGATGATACAATAGTACACGGGAGCGACGCGACAGGGAGGGATGGTACAGGTCAGTATGCTCTTCTACGGCCGACCGCGGTGGTGAGGGAGGGGAGGTGAGGGTGCGCGCTGGGATCGGATCGGGGTTCGGGATGGAGCAAAAGACAAGCGGAACAAAAAGCGAAAGAGGAGAGTAGCGATACAAGAAGAGACTGTGACTTAGTGTCCAGGCGCGGGCGACGCGGGGAGCGGGACGCCCTGGGCCTGGGACAGCAGCGCGGACCCTGCGCCGGGGGACGTGCCCGCGGCAGCCGCACTCGCGGCGGCCGACGGTGGTGGCGCCTGCGGCTCGAGCGCGGCGACGGGGAACACGCCCATGTCGGTACGCTTGGCGCCCGTGACGGGGTCGAGCTTCCACCCCTGGGCCCACCCGTCCGTGAACACGAGCTCGACGTGGACCACGTCGTTGGGCGCGATGGCGAGCTCGTCGGCGAGCTTAGGCAGGTACGTGTGGTAGACGCGGTGCGCGGGGAGGCCCGGGAAGTCCGGGAACACGACGCGCCCGACGGGCGGCAGGTTGGCCACGGCCGCGCGCGCTTCTTCCGTCGCGGCGGCGGCGGCCGCGGCATCGGCCTTGGCGGTCGCCGCGAGCGGCGACGACTTGACGACGGCGGCGGCGGTCGGCGGCAGCCCGGGCGCGCCGGCGGACCCGCCGGGGAACACGTGCGAGGCGGGGCGGAACTGCATGCCGGGGCGGTACCGCGGGTTGATGCCGACGTTGGACGCCGAGTCCTCGGGCGCAATCGACTCCATGTCGTCGTTCTCGTAAAAGGACGTGCGCGGCGGCGGCGTCACCGTCGACAGCTTGGTCGATGGCGGGCGGCGCAGGAGCGGCTGGTCGGCCGCGTTGATGGCGGCCGCCGCGGGGATCGCGAGCATGGCGGCGGTGCCGGGGGCGGCGGTCGCGGCGGGCGCCGTGGGCGACGTCAGGTAGTCGGGGATCGCGAGCGGGGTCACGGCGGGAAGCACGAGCTGCGGCGACACGGCCACGGGCCCGTTGTGCGGGGAGGGCACGGACCCGACGACCTGCGACCCGGGCGCCGAGGCCGTGAGCGGGGTGCCGGGGCGCGATCCGGGCTTGGCGTCGAACCCGGCCATGGGCGTCACAGCGAGCGAGAGGCCGTCGAGGCGGCCGACCGTCGGCACGTCAATGTCCGATGCGCCGCGCGGCGACATGCCGTAGGCGAGCTGGCTGCCGGGCTTGCTGCCGGGCATGATCCCGCCGCCGCCGACGTTGTTGTACCCGAGCGCGGACGTCGGGTTCAGGTGCATGCCGCCGTTCGGGTTCATGCCCATGGCGCCGCCGTTCATGCCGGGCTGGCCGCCCTGCGACCCGTCCCACTGCATGTACATGTTGCGCGACGCGTTGGCCTGGTTGCGGCGCCAGCGCGGGTAGAAGACGAAGGCGGCGCCGAGGCCGCCGAGCAGAACGACGCCGCCGAGCACGCCGAGCACGATGGCGAGCGTCGACGACGAGCTGGACGCTACGGGGGTCCCGCCCGTCGCGTTGCCCGCGCCCGTGTTCTCGCCGACGTTGTTGCCCGTGCCGGCGCCGGGTGCGCCCGACCCGGAGCACGTGTTGGCGCAGCCGTTGGCGCACGCCGTCTCCTTGGTCGGGAACCCGCACAGGTTGCGCGGCAGCTCGATGGTGGCGGCGTTGATGCAGGTGGCCGCGTCCGACGAGTTGGTGCGCGGGAACTGGGCAAACGACGAGTAGACCGTGTCGAGGTTGCGGTTGAAAGTCTTCTCGGCGTCGGGGTTGTTCTTGAGGCCGCAGTCGTCCTCGAAGGCGTTGGCCTTGGCCGACTGGAACGCCTCGTCCGTGGACTGGCGGCAGATGGAGGGCGGCGACGGGGCCGAGGGCTTGGGGCACGAGAACTGCTGCGAGTTGAGCAGCAGGTTGCAGTACCAGGTCATGGACCACTTGACGCCGCGCTTGCGCAGCGGGCACCGGAACCAGCGGTGGTTGAGGTCGCCGATGTTGGCCAGGATGATGTTCTCCATGACCTTCTTGTCAAAGTCGTCGGTCGACTGCAGGTTGTCGACCTTGAACTGGGAGAGGTACTCGGCGTCGGTGGGGTTGCTGGTGTTGCGCACCAGCGCGAAGGGCAGGGCGAGGGTCAGGTTTGGCGGCACGTACAGCACGCTGGCGAAGCCTAGAATCGGGGTTCACGAGTAGGAGAAGAGTGAGCCCATGCGACCACACGCAGGAGCCGACGCCCAAGGGCGGAACGTACCGCTGCAGTACTTGCTGGACGAGAGGTCGTAGCCCTTGCAGCCGTCTCTACCCGTCTGCAGCTGGGCGGCCGCGGGCGTGATGACGGTGGCGGCGGCGAGGAGCAGCGCCACGAGCGCGAAGAGGGCCGCCGATGCGGACGTCACGGTGCCGCTGCTGCTGCTGCTGCTGCTGCGCCGCGGGCGCGACTGGGCGAGGAGATGCATGGGAGGCGAGGGAGGGAGGGCGGAAGGGTGAACGCAAAGGAGGGTTCGTCTATCTAGGTCTTAGGGAAATCTAGGCGAGCGCCAAGCGTCGAGGGCTCGCGGGGTTGAGGAGAGGAGGAGCGAGGCGCCGGCCAGCAGCAGAGCGGGCGGGCGGGGAGGCAGCGGCGGCAGCGTCAACGTCGTCAACGACGGACACGGGCGGTTGCAGGGCAGGGCAATGGTCGGAAGTCTCGCGGGGTTGTTGCTCGCACGAGCCGAGGACGAGGAGGTTGCGGCAGGAGGGAGCGGCGGCCGGGCGTCGGAGGGTCGCGGAGAGTCGGCCAGGCAGCAGCAGCACGGTGCGGCAAGTCTCGTCGTGTGCGTCGGTGCGGGAAGACGAGTGCGAGAGTGGGCGAGGAGGACGAAAGCGGGCAGGCCGAGAAGTCGGCGAGCTGCGGCGCCGCTCAAGGACCAGAGATTTGGGCCATGTGGCTGAGGGATCGCCGCGGTTTGATTGGTCGCCCGCTATTTCCCCCCTCACGTGTGTGATGCAGGTCGTCGCCGCCTTCGCGTCGGCCCTCCCTGCTGCTGTGCTCGCTCGCAGCGCCATCGATGAGCGCCAGCAGCGAGGGTTTCGCTCGAGGCTCCACGTCGCCGGCACGCCTGCAGCGGCTCTGGGGACGGTGTGGTCCCCGCTCACGGCCGAGAGCAATCTGGATGGCGACGTCCTCTGATCCAAGGTCATCGTGAAACGATGGCGTCGTACGGCCGGGCGTTGGGACGAAATCAAAGCGCGAGCGAAGGCGGAAAGAGTCGAGTCGGCGGGTCCGGTCCCTGGCGCGCCGACTGCGTTTCAGAGCGTCGGGGCTGCGGCCACGGCGACTTGGCTTCGACGCCTCCCTCAGCGCCGCTTCTGCGCCTCTTGAGCCCGCTTCAGTCGTCCACGCCGGCGCTACGCTATAGAGACCTCGTGCATCGGCTCCTGCCGGCACTCGCCCTCCCGGACCTGCGCTGTCGCCGTCGACGTCGTCGCCCCCCGAATCGCGCACTCGGTGCACTCGCAACCCACCACCATCACTGCAGGCGACGGCGAGCGACCAACCGTCCGCACACGCACCAGCTGTCGTCGCTGAGACCCCTCCTCGCTCTCCCGAGACAACGCCCGGACGCTGGCCGTGCGCGCGCTGTTGAAATCGTCCCCCTCGTGTCTCTGCCCTCGAACCACCACCACCACCACCCTGCCCCGACGACGACACCTCCCCGACCGCGCTCCGAGACACCCGCCCGTGTCTCATAGAGATCCCGTTCGCCAGACCTATACCGATACACCTCCATAGACGTCTGCGGCCCGCGCCCGCCCCTCGCCATCGCCATCGCCCGCCCACCTTCTTCCCACGCACTCTCGCGCCATCTTCCCACCGAATCATCTGAAACCACGCTCTACCATGAAGCAACACTCTACACGCGCATCCTCATCGCCGCTCGTCGCCCTCGTGGCTGCCGCCGCCGTTGCCGTGGTCCTGCTCGCGACGGCGCCCGCGCCAGCGGACGCCGCGCGCGACCTCGACGCCTTCTACGCGCTGCTGGCCAAGGCGACGCACGACCACCCGGACGTGACGGGTCCTGCGCTGGCGAAGCGCGCGCTGCTGGCGCGCGACTCGACGGACCCGCGGGCGTGCCCGCCGTCCTTCAACGTGTTCGCGGCGCCGGCCAGCGTGCGCACGCAGCGCCGCAACCACCTGATCGCCTTTGCCGAGGGCGACAAGTGCGCGTTCCCCGACGTCGAGGCGCAGCTGCCCGCGCTGCTCGCCACCCTCGACGGCAAGGTGCTGCGCAAGTTCAACCTCATCAACGCCTACGCCGTCAACTTCCCGCAGGACCTGCCCGTCTGCGAGCTCTACCACCTGCCGTGCGTCAAGTACATTGAGGAGGACATGCAGATCGACGTGCGCCAGGTCTCGCGCCCGCCGCCCGCCGCCGTCGCGTCGTCCTCGTCGGCCGCCGCTGCTCGCGCGACTTCCTCGGCGGCGCCGCGCGCTGCTCCCGCGGCGACCGCGACGCCCGCGCCCGCAGCCGGCGCTGGCTCATCGGCCTCGCGCAACCCGACCGGCGCGGCCGTTGGAGCCGCCGTCGTGGGCGGCGCTGCTGCTGGCGCTGGCGCCGTGGCCGTGGCCAACTCGGGCTCCTCCTCCTCGTCTTCCAATGCCGGCTCGTCGTCGCCCATGGCCGACGCGGGCGGCGTGCCCGGCAAGCCGACCATGGCCCGCCTCCCGACCAACGACAACCTCAACCTGTGGGGGCTCGACGTGATCGACGGCCTCAAGGACAAGAACTACACGTTCGAGTACACGGGCAAGACGGCCCACGTCTACGTGATCGACAGGTACGCTTCGCGCTTCGCGCTTCGCTTTCCCGATCGAGCAGGTCGCCCCCTGCTGCGCCACCACACCGCTCGTCTCCCACGGCCGCCGATCACTCACCTTTCCCACCCCGACCGTAACCGTAGCGGCATCGAGTTCCGCCACCCCGACTTCGAGGGCCGCGCCGACCTCATCTGGCAGGCGCCCAACCTCGACACCAAGGGGTTCGCCGACTGCAGCGGGCACGGCAGCCACGTGTCGTCGATTGTCGCGTCCAAGTCGGTGGGCGTGGCCAAGGAGGCCAAGGTGCACATGATCCGCGTCATCGGGTGCTCGGAGAAGGCCAACAACCAGGACATCATCAACGCGCTCGACGACCTGTCCAAGACCATCAAGAAGCCAGCCGTCATCAACATGTCGCTGGGCCCGGGCAAGGACAAGGACACGGGCAAGTTCCCGCGGTCCGAGGCGCTCATCAACATGCTCAACCAGTACACGCAGAAGATGCAGATCCCGATCGTGCTGGCCGCGGGCAACGACGAGTCGGGCGAGTGCACACCCATGGCCGAGGAGGTCAAGGACATCATCGTCGTCGGCGCCGTGTCCGAGATCGCCGACCCGGCCATCCCCAAGTTCTTCCCGCGCGCCACCTTCTCCAACTACGGGTGCATCACGACCTACGCGCCCGGATCCAACATCTGGGGCCACTCGAACATCACGTCGGGCGGGTACGCCGTCAAGCAGGGCACCTCGCAGGCCGCGCCCTTCATCTCCGGCATGATCGCGCAGCTCTTCGACAAGTACGACGGGAAGCAGCTGACGCCCGCCCAGGCCAAGGACCTGCTGCTCGCCTACTCGACGCCGCAGGTCCGCGAGGTGCCGTCGGACCCCGAGTCCAAGGCCAAGCCGTTCGCCCACACGCCCATCTCGCCGGCGACCCGCGACCTCGCCGACAAGGCGCTCAAGTCGCAGCAGACCACCCAGGGCCAGTTCGGCCTGTACTCAATCGCGTTCGGTGTCATCGGCGCCATCGTCCTCACCTGCGTCGGGTTCTGCTGCATCCGCCGCCACGGCCGCCGGTCCGCGGGCCCCAAGGTCATTGGCGGGCTCCCGCCGGGCCTCGGCCCGCTCGAGAAGGCCGAGCTCGACAAGGAGCACGGGTTCCGGTCCACGCCCGCCACGGCGACGCGTTCGGCGGCTGCCCTCGGCCTCGGCCCGCACCGCATGGTTGAAACCCCCAACAACCGGCCCGTCCTCGTCCCGCTCGCCAACGGCAACTTGGCGTCGTCGCCCGCCCCCGCGGCACCCCGGTCCCCCGACTCGCTCTACTTCCCGCCGCAGCGGTCCATGAACGGCGCCCAGATCGGGTTCCGCAACGACCACCAGGGCCCGCCCCCGCCGATGCCGGCGTCGCCCATGTACACGGCGCGCCCGGCGTACCCGCAGCAGCAACACCCGCAGCACCAGTACGGCGGTGGTCCGCCGGCGGGCCCACCCGGCGGGTACGGCAACAACGGCGGGTACGGCGGCGCCGGTTCGCCCTACGGCAACGGCGGCCCACCGTACGGTGGCGGCCGCCAGTCGCCGCCGTCGCCCGGCGGTCCCGGAGGTCCCCGCGGATACGCGCCGCAGCACCACCCGTCACAGCAGCAGTACGGCGGCGGCGGCGGCCCGGCGCCCCCGTCGTCGTCGTACCAGCCGCGCGGCCCGCCCGCGTTCGGGCCCGACCGGTCCGACCGTGCCGGTGGGTTCCCGGAGCGCGGCGGCGGGTTCCCGCCCCGCGCCGGCGGCTACTGAGTTGTGCTCGTGTCCTGCTCCAACAACAATTTTGACCCTGATCGCACTCCTTGCACCACCCACCCTTCCCAACTCGCTGCCGCCGGCTCGCCCGCGCTCGCTACCCATCCGGGGCGCGGGTGGCGGCGGCGGCGATACTTGTTTCATACACGTTGCCGTTCCTTCCCACTAGTGGTTTCGGGGGAGGAGAGAGGAGAGAGGAGAGGAGGAGGTCGGTGATCAGCGGCGCCACGTGGAGGCGCGTCTCACGCGTTCAACGACGCGTCGTTCAGGAGCGAGGATCGGCGCGCTCGCTTCTCCCTTCCCACACTCGCTCACTGAAAAAGAACCATGCTATCAAGTACACGCACACACCATGCATCACACTCAACCCGCACCTGCTCACCGAGCCGCTTGGTGTAGCCGCCGCCGCCGCCGCCGCGAACCCGTCCCGCACACGCCCCTCCGCGGCAGCTGCGGGCAAGTCCAAACCCACCGCCGCCGTCCCGCGCGCACCCTCACCCGCCAGCGCCGATGATGAAGATGACGATCTCCCGCCGCCGCTCGAAGACGCGTCCGCCGAACTCCGCGCTCGGCGCAGCGTGACGCAGCAGCTCGCGGGCGCCGTGGAGCGCGAGCACGCAGCGCGCGAGGCCGAGGCGCGGCAGTCCGCGGGGCGCAGGAAGGCGGTGGATTCGACGTCGTTGACGAGTGAGGTTGGGAAGGGCAAGGTGCGGATGCTGGCTGATGTGGGGATGGGGTGGGTCGGGGCTGACGCGCGCGACGCGTGGGAGTGGGTAGAGTCCGCTGATCGTGCTCGACCAACCCGCGCCGACGCCCGTCGAGCAGGAGAAGAAGCAGGAGATCAAGCCGGCGGTGCAGCAGAAGAAGGCCGAGCCCGGCGTCGCGGGCCTGCGCCGCGGGTTCCTCAACGCGGGCCCTGCGCCAGCCAAGGCCAAGAAGGACGCGGTCCTGCACATCAAGGCCGCACCCGCCTCGGCCGCCGGCGCGGGCACGTCGGACCGGTTCGTGTTCGACGACGTGCAGGAGGCGATGCGCGCCGTGAGCGGCGTCGATCCCAAGGGTACTCCCACCCCTCCTCATCTCTTCACCTAAACCCCACTAACGGCCGCCCGTATAGCCTTCATGACTCCCGACCTGTTCTCGGAAATCGACCGCAACGCAGACCTGCGCGCGACCTTCAACGACCCCGAGTTCGGCCGGTTCCTCGCCGAGATGCAGGCCGACCCACGCACCGCCATGCGCCGGTACGCGGGCCATCCGTGCAGCCAGCAGTTTATGGCCGCCATGCAGCAGACGACGGGGCTCATGGGCGCGCAGCTCGAGAAGCACGACGACAACTACGGTAAGAAGAAGCCCGCACCTACGCAGTCGCCGCCGCCGCAGCAACAACAGCCGGCGCGGCCCAAGATCGAGGAGCTCAGCGACGACGACGACGACGTGGTCGCGGCCAAGCAGCAGCAGCAGTCGAAAACGCCCGAGATCACGCCCGTCCAGACGCGCCGCATCGCGCCACCTGCACCCGCGGCCCCGCTCCCCGCGCACGAGCAGGCCATCGTCGACCGCGTCCAGCGCGACCCGCGCGTCCGCGAGGTGCTCGCCGACCCGGACGTGCAGCGGTTCCTCGCGCTCGGGCGTGATCATCCCGAGCGGATCCCAGTGTACGTGTACTGTTGGTGAGACGGGATGGGACGGCTGACTGACGATGAGGGCGAACCGTGTAGGCTGCTGCGGACCATGGGCCCCGGGTTCATGGGCAAGCTCAAGGTGCTCGCGGACGTCGGGCTCGTGAACATGGAGTTTGGCGGGCGCTGAGCTCGAATATGCGACATGATGTGATGACTTGCGTGATGGAAGTCGGGTGCTTCGGTGTCAGAGGCGCGGCGCCACGGCGGTGCCGTGCTTGAAACGCCGTGGCTCGTCGACCTGGCCTCGCTTCGCCCACTCTCACTCTCTCTCCCCACTAGAACATAAACGCAACGCATGAATTAGGACCCGACTGCTCGCAATGGACGCCATGAACATCGACGTGACGACGGCCGGCGCCGGGAGCAGCGGCGGCGCGTTTGCCGTGTACCCGCCACAACACCACCAGCAGCACCAGCAGCAGGGCCAGGGCTACTCGTACCCGCCGAGCATGTTGCAGCCGCCGCAGGCGCCGCAAGGCCATCCTCAGCAGGCGTTTGCCACCTCCGCCGAGCCCGTCGCCGCCCAGCCCACACCCGCCGCGACCGAGAACGCCTCGGCGGCAGGCTACCCGCTCGCGCCGGCGTTCCGGCCCAAGGTGCAGCAGCTCAAGGCGATGCTGCTGCAGCGGCAGCACTGGCGCGTGTGCCGCGGGCAGCCGACGGCGGCGCACCGGGTCCCGCCGACCGAGTTCGACGCGCCGGGCGACACCGTGTGCCGCAACTGCAAGCAGTCGGACCCAAAGTACTTTGTCGAGCCCGAGGAAGCCGACGCTAAGATCAAGGAGCTTCTGGGGCATGAACCGTGCCAGTACGTTCTCCCTGTAGCGGGTGACCTGAAGCGTGAGCTGACCACCGGGGTGTAGCTTCGTCCCGCGGTACGACCAGGCCGGGTGCGGCGTCGACAAGGACCGGCCGGACTTTGACGGCAAGCGGTGGCAGGCGTGGGTGCTCAAGCCCGGGTCGCGCGGGACCGTCCTGCGCGAGCGGCTGTGGCAGTGCTGCCTGGGCGGCGGCAAGAAGGCGGCGGCGCGGTACCGCGCGGGGCAGACCAAGAACACCAACAAGATCGGGTGCCCGCGGTCGCTCTACGCCGTGACGCGGTGGGACGCCGTCGAGCGGAAGGCCAAGTGCGTCGAAATCTACTTCAAGCACCGCCATCTCCCCGAGTGCTTCGACTACTCGAACCTGCACACTGGCGGCACCGGGGCCGCGGCCGAGTAGGTTGGGAAGGGACGAGGTTTGATAAATTACACGTTTATAAAGATGTTGTACAGCACGCACGCCGAGTCAGCGCCGGCGCACCTGGCGCAGCTCGTTCCGCAGCTCCGCCACGGCCTCGCGCGCCGCGGCCTCGGCGTCGTTGATGGCCTGCGTCGCGCCCTGCCACGCGCGCCGCCGCATCTGCCGCGTCACCTCGCCCTCGGCCGCCACGATCTGCGCGCGCACCGCCGCCTCCGTCCGCGGCGTCGCGGGCACGGGCGCGGGGCCAGCCGCCGCCGCCGCCGCCGCCGCCGCCGCGGCGACGGGGTTGCGAATCCGCACGCGCCGGCGCGGCGGCGAGGGCGGGCCGCCCGCGGCCGCCGGCTCGCGCTTGACCGGGGGCGCGGGCGGCGGGACGAACGGGACCGGCGCCGGGGCCGGCTGCGGCGCCGGGTGGTACGGCGCGACGGTGCCGCGTCGCTTTGCTCGCGACGGCGGCGCTGGTTGCGGGTCCGCTGCAACCACGGTCCCGAGGCGGGGCCGGTCGGGCTGCGGCGCGAGAACCCCCGGCGGCCCGGGGACGGTGCGGGCGGGCACGGGCACGGTGCGCGGGGGTGCCTGCGGCGCGAGGACGCGGACACGGGGGGCGGCGGGCGCCGGCGCGGCGTACGTGTGCCGCGCAGCGGGGCGAGCTTGCGGCATGAACCGGTGGGCGGCAAAGTCGAAGTCCACCTCGTCGTCGTCGTCGTCATCATCATCGTCGTCATCATCGTGGTCGTGATCGTGATCGTCATCGTCGTCGTCCGATTCGACGAACCGAACACGTTCGCCTAGTCTCCTCCGCGGGGCCGGCGGGGCGGCGGCGGGCGGCCGAGGCGCGGGCGCGAGGCCGCCGTTGAAGTCGAAGGCGCCGCCGCCGCCGAACATCTGCATGAGGTGGTTTCCCAGCTCGTACGCATCCGCGCCCGCACCCGCGCCAAACTGGTTGCGGAGGTAGTGGGGCAGTGGCGGCATCTGCGGCGCCGCTGCTGGCGCTGGTGCCGGCGCAGGCGCAGGCGCAGGCGCAGCGGGAGCGGGTACGCCCTGGTCGCGGTTCCTGCGCTGGCGCTCGAGGTACCGCTGCGCGACGAGGAGATCCTGCTGGTCCTGCATGTCGCGGGCGCGCTCGCGCTGCAGGCGCTGTTCCTCGAGCCGCGCCATGAGCCGCTGCTGCTCGGCCTGCAACCGATGCGCGAGCTCCTGCTGCTGCTGCGCCGCCTCGCGCCGCCGCTGCGCGGCCTGCACCTGGAACGCCTGGGCCCGCTGCTCGGCCAGCGCCTGGTACCCCAGGGCATGGCGCATCAGCTCGGCCGCCAAGTCGCGGCCGTGTCCCCGGCCGCCGCCGCCGCGGTGGTTGTTGTTGGCGGCGGTGCGGCCCGCGGGCCCGCCGATGTTGAGCTCGTCGGCGGCGACCTGGATGCCCTCCTTTTGCGCGGCCTCGAGCGCGGCCTTTTCGGCAGCGGCGACCTCGGCCGCGTTGCGCGCGACCGTGTCGTCGTGCAGCAGGCACTTGGCGCCCGGGTCGACGCCCTGCCCGGCAAAGTGGGTGTAGTCGCGGACGACCTGGCGGCACACGTAGCACATGACTAGACAATACTCAAAAAGGTCAGCGCGCGGCGAGCGAGACCGTAGCGGGGAGAGAAGAAAGCGTACCGGTGCCGCACTGGCACGTCATCTTGTTGCACCCCTCGGTCTTGTAGAAGCGGCGCTTGCACTTGGGGCACTCGCGCAGCAGGGCCTCGGTCATCTGCTCCTCGATCTTGTGCTGGATGCCGAGGTTCGACTCGCGCTTGGCCGCGTCCTCGCACGACAGAGGCGGGTGCGGGTCCTTGCGGCACTGGACGCATGACCGCTTCTCGCAGTTGTCGCACGTGAAGGTGGTCACCTCGGCGTCGAGCACGACGCCTACGCGAGACGAGAGAGGGAGGATGTCAGTGACGGCCAAGGGCAGGAGACGAGGGAAGACGCGTACCGTAGTCGCAGTGCGGACACTCGTAGAACCCCTCGAGCTGGGCCTCGCGAAGCGCGTCCTCGGCGACGAGCTTGTCCCACGCGAGCATGGTCTTCTCGGGGACGCACCGGACGAGCGTGGACCGCGTGAACCCGAACGTGCACCCGTCGACGTCCATGCACTTGAGCCCGCCCGAGTTGCGCAGCCCCAAAAAGTTCTCGAGCGTGCGGCGGACGCAGTCGCGACAGAACGTGTGTCCGTCGTCGCACGCGACCATGTTGTTGGCGATCTGCGAGTCGTAGCAGCACCCGCAGTCGAGCAGCTCGCCGGCGGCCTCGGCGCGCTTGAACTCGGCCTCCTCCTGGGCCTGGACGCGCGCCGACTCGGCGTCGTACGCGCGCTGCTCCTGCAGCCACGCGAGGTGCTGCGCGAGCGTCGGCTCGTTCTGGTACCCGCACGCCACGTGCGGGCACGACTTGCGCATCCCGCGCAGCGGCACGTACGGCAGCGGGTCCTGCTTGACCATGGCCTCGAGCGCGAGCAGCGTCGGCACGTACTGCGACCCGTGCCGCCGCAGCGTCGTGTCGATCAGCGTCACGGGCATCCGCGGGAAGGTTGAGGAGAGGTAGTGTTTGCTAGATGCACGCGCGGGAGATGCGGGTGAGACGGCGTTCGTGAACGGGACCGAGGAACGCACCATGCAGCCGGGTAGTTGGCCGGGACGGGCCAGTTGATGATGATGTTGCGGAGGTCCGGGCCGGGCGGCGCCTGGAGCTTGCGGGTGCGCTGGCGCTTGGCCTCCTCGGCCTCGTACGTGAGGGCGTCGGCGGCCGACGACGAGCCCGCCGCACCCGACTCGTCGTTCTCGCGCTTCCGCTTGCGCGCGTTGAGCGTGACGCGCGGGTACCCGCCGTTGCGCTCGAGCAGGCCGACGGTGGCGGCCTCGAGCACGTAGTCGAGGGTGACGGGGACGGGGCCGCCGTCCGGGGCCAGGTACGCGTCGAGGAAGGTGTCGAGAAAGTCGGGGCTGATGTCCGGGAACACCTCGAGCAGCCGGTCGAAAGCGGATGTCTTGAGGTCGACGGGCGTCCCGCTGCCGCCGCCGCCGCCGCTGGTCCTGCTGCTGCTCCCACTCGCCGAGGGGGCGGACGCGGAGGCGGACGCGGAGGCAAAGGTGGCCACGACCTCGTCGTCGCTGTCGCTGTCGTCCGAGTCGAGGAACACGACCTCGCGGGTGGCGGCGGGCGCGCGCGGGGGACGAGCAGGCGGCGGCGGCGTCGCGGGCGCGTCGCGGAACACGGCCAGCATCTCGCTGTCGTCGTCGACGTCGAGCAGCGTGCGCGCGCGGCGGCGCGGGTTTGCATCGTCTTCCATGGCGGCGGGGGCGCGTCGTCGTCGTCGGTGGTGGCGTCGCGGGACGGAGAGCGGACGAGACGGAGGATTGCGGGTTGCGGTGAGTCGAGCGTTTTCGAAGTGGCGCGCCCCGCCCAGCGCCCCGCCGCCGCGTCCCCCGCCTTCTCTCGCTTCTCTCCCGCCTGCCTCCCCCGGATACGCGTGACGCGCTCAGGAATGGAACTAGACGCAACGGGACCAGTCGCCTGCGTCACAAGGACACGCGCGCTGCCATCCGCTTTGTCGCCCGTGTGTGCAATGCGGCGCTCGCGCTCCGCCTACAGCTATCACGGCACTGGGATCGAGTGCAGAGCTTCACGGCACTCAGGACGCTGAGTTGAAGACGAGAGGGGAGCCCATTACCAGAGAGAGTATATGTTTTGATCAAGAGTAGTCACGCAGGCACACGAATGAATGGATGAAAGTCGAAGAGAGAGTCGGGAATCGAGGGAGGAACAACACACCAAGGGACAAGAACAAAGAATCAGGCCGAAAAGAACGCCTGCAGCTCGACCGCGTACATCATGACCGTCTGCCCACCACCAGGCGCGAGCGGGTCGACGTACTCGCCCGCGAGCGGGACCGCGAGCCGCTTCATGGCGAGCCGGCGCGCCACGTCGTCGGCGGGGACGTGCACCACGAGCTCGTGCACCGCCGGGTCGCCGCTCCCCGCCACGCGCTTGGCGCGCAGGTGGCTCGCCACGGCGCGCACGATCAGCTCGAAGCTGCGCGACACGGACACGACCGGGTGGTGCAACGCGGCCGGGTCGAGCCCCGCAAACTGGCAGTGGTGCGTCACCACCTCGTCGTGCGCATCGGTCGACTGCACCGATGTGATCCGCACCACGCCCATCCACGCCGAGGTCGGGTCGTCCGACTCGCCGCAGTCGCCGACGGGTGGCGGGATCGGGGTTGTTGAAGAGGAGGGCGAGTCGGACGCGGCAAAGTTCGAGGCGCGGCTGCGCGACACGGACCGGGCGCGCCCAACGAGCCCGCCGAGGATCGACGTGCGCCCGCGCGGCGCCGTTGTTGTCGACACAGCCGTGAACGTGTACTGCGGCGGCTCGGCCGAGTAGGCTGCACCGCACATCGGGTACGTCGGCGGCGGCGTGCCGAGGCACTCGGCGGGGAGCTCGGGATCCGCGGTTGCGGGTGCAGACCCCGGCCGATCGTCGTTACCACCCGAAAAGTAGACGACCGCGTCGCGCGACAGCGGGACCATGGGATCGACGGGCCGCGCGCGCATGTGGATCGACCGGAAACTCGTCTTGAGGACGGACGGCGGGTGCTCGTCGCCGGCGAGGACCGACAGCGGCGACGACGTGCGCACGAACGTCCGGTACAGCGCGGCCTGGGCGTCGGCGCCGCGCAGCTTGCGCACCTTGCACGTGTACTCTGTGGGTAACGGGCGCGAGGATGCGGATCGCGAGCCCGGGCGGCGCATGACGGGTGGCGGGATCGTGCTGAGCGCCGTGCCCGGAGCGGCCGAGGAAATCTGGACGACTGGCATAGTTGTTGTTGCGAGGGACGGATGCTGGATGGATGTGGAGGAGAGATGGTGCGTGCGGGGGGCGGCGCCCTTTTATAGAGGCGGGCGCTTAGCACGACCCCATGACGTTGCTTACCGTCCCGGGACTTTTCCCGCCCTTGTTGAATTGAATCTTGCCGTTTGCAACCAACGGTGCACGTTCTTCTTCTTCTTCTCCTCCGGCCCGCCCCGATCTGATCCCGCTCTCCCCTCCCACTCACCGCTCATGGTCGCGGCCACGGCCACACTGACGTGGCACAGCATGGCGTGTCCAGCCAGCACGAGGCCGTGCGCGCACGCCATCGTCACCCGCGACGTGCTGTGTGCGCGCACCATGGCGTGCAGCCTCGCGCGCGATGCAACAAGCACGACGACGGGGTTCTCCCACGTTTTCCGTGGCATATCGTTCGACACCGTTCTCGCGAGCGAGTTGGCGCCGACTTGCCGCTTCGCGCTGCGGCGATGGCCACGGCGGCCTCTGCGCTGCGCTGCTGCGACAGGGGTTCTGGCTGCGACCTTCCGCAGCGACTGCGGCGTTCGCTCGCTCCGGTGCGGATCATCGCGGAGCAGGCGGCAGCAGCCGTGGCCGCCAAGGGAACTTGGTAGCCATACGCCGTGCGCCGTACGATGGCCGTGATCCGGCCTGGATCGATGAGACGCGGCCGTCCAAGCTCGTCGCGGCCATCGATGTCCATCGACAACATGTATTCGCTCGCTCGCGGCTACATCTCGTCGTCGTCGCCAAAAGACAGCGCCGCGAACTTGGCTCCTCCGCGAGCGCCGCTACGCTTGCCCGCTGCTGCTGCCGCTGCGGACCCGTTCGACTTGGACTTCTTGGCGGGCCGCAGCGGGACCTGCACCACACCCTCCTCCTCCGTGCCCGCAGCAGCAGCGACGGGGAGCTTGCGCTTGAACCGCGGCTTGAACTTGACCGCGACCGCGTCGGCGCCGCCGGCCTCGGCGAGCGCGCGCTCCGCCACGTCGCGCTCGTCGACGCGCGTGTAGTTGCCGCTGGCCGCCACGGGTGGGACCGCGACCGCAGGTTTCGGCTTTGGCTCCGTGCCAGAGTCGGCCTGCGCGACGATCCGCGCGACCGCGGCCGCGGGTAGGTCCGCGGCGGACGCGTCAACGACGACCTGCGGGAGATCTTCTTCACTGGCTGCCGCCGGCTTGCCCGACGCCGTGGCCGCGAGGTGTGCCGCGAGCGCCATGGTCGCGACGCCAAAGATCTTGTCAAACACCTCCTGCGGCGGCCGCCGCACGCGCAGCAGCACGTCCTGGGCGCGCGGCGGGAGCGGATCCTCGTCGTCGGCCTGCGCGGGGTTTGGCGGCGTGAGGCCGCGGCTCGCGTGGAACATGCCGCCCATTCCCCCAGAACCGCCGCGCAGGATCTCGGCCATGGTGTCCGCCGACAGGAGCTGCCCGACGGCGCTCTCGCGCTCGCCTCCTCGCGCGCTCGGCGCCGCGCCGTTCAGCGGGACGGGCACACCGAACCGCTTGCACAGGAGCCGCGCGGGGAAAAAGTCGACCACCTCGCGCGTCAGGCTGCCGAACCGGCCGGCGGCAGCAGCCTCCTCGGCGGGGGTCCGCGTCTCGACGCGCTGCTCGGCGTCGGAGTCGGCGGGCGTGGCGTCGCCGACCTGGACGTGCGCGCGCGTGAACCGCGCCTCGAGTTGCGTCGACATGGGCCGGAACAGGTTGGCCGTTGCGGCGAATTCGACGGATTCGGCGTCGTCCACGGTCTGTTCCCACGAGTATCGTCAGTTGGCGTGAAACGGGTGTGGGCGTACTGGAGGACGTACAGGCATGACGATCCGCTGGCCGGCGTAAAACTCGCAAAAGGCGAGGTACCGCGCGCGCTTAGCGCCCTCGAACGGCTTGTACGACGCGGCGAGCGCGGCCTCGGCCACGTCGCGCGCCACGGGCGCTGCGCGCGGGCCCGTCAGCGGTGCGGCGACCGCGGTCACGGGCTGCTGCTGCACTGACCGTGGTTTTTCCAGCGGCCGCTGTCCCGCTCCTGGCGGCGGTGGTGGGCGGAACACGATTGGCGGCCGCGGCGTCCATCCGGGCGGGACGGGTGGCGCGGGGTATGCCTTACGCGGTGGGACCGTGAAGGCCTTGGCGCCAACGACGAAGCCGGGGACCGCGCGCAGCCCGTCGCTGCACACGGTGAGCTCGGGCGGGACGATCCCCGCCGGCGCCGCCGCGGCTGCTTTCTTCTTCTTGCGCTGCGTGACGAGCTGCGGGAGCGGCGCGAGCCCCGTGGCCGCCGCGGCGGCCGTCTCGAGGTCCGCGCCCGGCGCGACGGGCACGTCGTCGTACACGTTCGCGTCGTCGTCGTCCTCGTCGTTGAGCACGCCGAGCCCGATCCCGCCGCGGATCCCGAGCGGGGCTGCTGCTGTCGCGGTTGGTGGCGCAGCGGCGGCGGGCTCACGGACGACGCGGCCGAACGGGTTGCTCGCTTCGCGGAACCCGAGCCCGGCGTTCCCGCGCATCGCCGAGTCGCGCGTCGGCAGCGCGTCCGGGAGCACGCCGTCGCGGTACCCGGCGCGGCGCAGGAGACGCATCCCGAGCGAGTCGGCGCCGCCGGTGCCGCCGGCCGCGGGCTGCGGGACGAACAGGCGCTGGATCGGGTCCGCTGCCGCGCCTGCCGCGGCGGAGGTCTCGGGTTTCGGGCCCGCAACGCGCAGCTGCTTCCCGTCAACCGCGTCCTCGCGGTCCTCGTCGTCCATGTAGTCCTCGGGCCGCATCGCCTTGCGGTCGGACCGCGCGGCGCGCGACGACGTGAAGGTCGCGGGCGTCCATCCTACAGTTTGGCGGATGGTGAGGGTCGGGCACACTGCGCTTGAGCGAAAGCTGAGACGTACCCACCTTCCTTGCTGCCGACCGTGTTGTAGTAGCCGGCCGAGAAGCCGCCCTTGAAGGCGCCGTGCAGGCGGCGGCGGCCCTGCTCGTCCGTGACCTCCTGCTTCCACACGGGGACGTTTGGGGTGATGGACCGGGCGCCGCCGGGGCGGGCGAGGTCGAGCGCGAGCGAGTCGCTCCCCGACGACCGTGCCAGCGGCGTGCCGAACTTGACGTAGTGGCCCGCCGGCACCGGTTTCTGCTGTTGACGGGATCGAGGTTGCATCAGGTTACATTCAGCGGCGACGGCGGCCGGTTCTGCGTGCAGGGCGTGAGGTACATGTGCGTGTGCGTCGCCGCGATCTCGGCGGCGGCCGCTCGTCAACACCCGCGCCGACCTCGCAACTCTGTCCTCTCTCTCCGCTGCCCTTCATCACGTAGCCAATGCAAATGTCGCTCCTATCGCGTCTCGCCCGGCCCGCGGCCCGTTCCGCCGCCGCCGCCGCGTCTTTGACGCGCTCGCTGGCCCCGATGCGGATGGCCGCCGTGCGCCGCTTCCAGTCCCAGTCGACCCAGCCGCCATCCTCGCAGCAGGGCCAGGGCGACGCCATGACGTCCGGCCCGACGTGGTCCGCCGCGCCGCTCGCCACGCTCCAGGCGCAGGCCGCCCCCGCGCCCGTTGCCGGCGGTCCGCAGGCGGGCGGGCCTGGTGGGCAGCAGCAGGTCGAGGATGAGAGTCCCTGTACGTTGTTCTCTCGCCGCCGCGCCACGACGCGGGATACTGACGAGAGGAACCCATACAGACAGCGTGCCCATGTACATGCTCTCGGCGCTCCTGATCGGCGGGTCCATCTACTACGTCGGCGCCAAGTCGAGCGAGCGCATCGACCTCGACACCACGAACACCACCGGTCCGCGCTCCGGCGAGGACCCCTTCGGTGTATCGCTGACCGCCGACGAGGACGACGCGCGCGAGGCGCGCCTGCTGTCGACGACCGGCAACCTGTGGGTGCGCCTGCAGAACCTGTGGATGTACCCGTCGGCCGTGCGTTCCCCGCTGCGGTCCGCGGTCCTGTACCACCACTACGTGCCCGACGCTGCCAAGGCCGAGGCGTTTTACCTGACGGCGTGGGACGCGGCCAAGGCGGGGGGTCACCTCGACCTCGAGGCCGGCATCGCCCTCCAGCTCGCGCGCTTCTACGCCGACCAGACCGCGCCCGTCCCCGCGCTCCGCTGGTACCACCGCGGCCTCGAGTCGCTCGTCGCCTGGTACGCGGACGCCGGCGAGCGGAACAACCACCGCCGCGCCGCGGTCCCGTGGCACGCGCCGGCGGTCGCGTCCGCGAAACTCGAGCGCGTCGCGGCGATTCTGGCCCACATGGCTCGCGCCGCCGCGTACCTCGAGGCCAACCCCGAGTCCGCCGCGGCGGCCGTCGCCAAGGACGCCGCTGGCGGGAGGAAGGAGACGCCCAACTGGGGCACCGACCGGTACTACTCGATGGCGCTCGGCACTTTCCTACTCGCGTCGGCCCCACCGACCGGCGCTGAGCACGCGCACGCGCACGCCGCCGTCCAGGCACACCTCGGCCACCTCCTCCGCGGCTCCGTCCCTCCTCCCACCGTCTCGGCGACCGCCGGCTCCCCGAACCCGCCCGCCGGTCTCGTCGCGCTGCTCGAGGAAATGGCCACGCACTACGCCTCGCGGCACCAGCCGGCGTACGCCGCGGCGCTCCGCCGCACGCTGCTCGGGTACATGCCGGGCACCGACGCCCGCGACGTGTACTGCCGCCGCGCGAGCGTCATGAACAATCTCGCGGGCGACCTGGTCGCGGGCTACGAGCACGCGCAAGCGCGCGAAGGTGGCGACTCCCCTGCCCCCGCCGAGTACCTCGCCGAGGCGAAACGCTGGCTCGTGCGCGCGCGCGACTCGACCGACGCCAAGTCGGCGCCCGAGTGCGGCGAGTGCCGCGCCGCCGCCCTCAACAACCTCGGCCGGGTGAGCGAGCTCATGGGCGACTTTGACGCGGCCGCGCGCGCCCTGCGCGAGTCGCTCCTGGTCGCCCGCGGCGCCGGGCTCGTGGACGCGCGCCGCGAGGCCCAGGCCAACCTCGACCGGGTGCTGCGCAAGTCGCGCGGCGAGTAAGGATGAAGGCCAAAATGAAATGTATACTGCTGTAGTAGTTGATTAATGATCCGGCATAAACGACGAACTGCCGTGCAGCCCGCCCTCGCTCGACGAGTGCGCCGACGACGACCCACCGTGCTTGCCGTCCTTGGAGCCGCGCCCGAACACGCGCTTGAACCCAGAGGTGAGCTTGTTCGACGACGACTTGGACGAGATGATACTCGCCGCGTCGTTGCTCGCGTCGCGGTGCCGCCCGCCGGCGCCGCCCGCGTTCGCCGCCGTCAGGTACTCGCCCATGGTGCCGTTCGGGCGGTACTCGGCCGTGGCCGGCGGCGACCCGCCAATCTCGTGCCCGTGCCCGAGCAGCGACGTCGGGAACAGCACCTGGTCGCGCCAGTACTCGTCGTCGGGCGTGGCGCTGGCCATGCCGGGGGGCAGCGGGCGCGGCGCGACACCGGTGAGGCGGTCGAGCGCCTTGGACGGGACCAGGACGGCGACGAGGATCCGGATGCGCGCGGGCCGCGCCATCTCACTGCCATCATCCTCGGACGGCCCGTTGAGCTTGGACTGGCTGCGCTTGACCTTATCCGCGAGGGCGACAGCCGCGGGGTCGAGGGCGAGCGTGAGCCAGAGGTCCTGCTGGATGTACGCCCAGCCGAGCCCGCGCGGGTCGTGCACGACGCGGCGCTTGTGGACGCGCTCGTGGACGAGGTCCCACACGTTGAACTCGAAGGTCCCGATCAGCGTGTCGGACGAGGCCCGGTTGCGGTCCCACACGGCGACGCGCGCCGTGAACACGTCGGTCCCCAGCACGTGTTTTGGGAGGGCGGACGTGAACGTCTGCTCCCACACCGGGTTGAGCTCGTTGGACACGGTGCGCGTCTCGAACTTGATCACGGTGCGCGAGGTCACCGAGGCCGCCGCGCCCGTCGGCGTCAGCCGGATCTTGACGTACGGGTCCGACATGCCGTCGCGGTCGACGGCGGGGAGGTCCTGCGCCTCGATCACCGTGACCGTCACGGCGCCGCGCTCGCTCACCTTCTCGGTGTGCTCGTCGACGAACGTGTTGAGCGAGCTGTTGGACCCGAAATCCGTCGACGCCGACCGCGACAGGTTCTCGGCCGACCCGGCGCCGCTGCCGGGCAGGCTGCCGTCGATCCCGCCGGCGCCGTCGTCGAGCGGGCCGCTCATGTGCGCGGCCGCCACGGAGGACGACGGGTCGGTCGGCGACCCGGCCTCGTCGCCGGCGAGGAGCCCGGACCGCGAGTTGTTGGCCGACGACGACGACGCGAGCGTGTTGATGGCCGAGACGCTGCTGCCCGTGGCGGTCGGGTCGCCCGACTGGCGGAACGACGAGGAGAACTTGGCGTTGCCGAGGACGCGGCGCGGGTCGAACCGGTCGAGCGTGGCGCGGGTGAGGGTCATGGCGCGCGAGGGGACCTTGTCCATGCGCTGCGGCTCGAAGCGGTAGCTGAGGACGACGAACCCGGGCGCGTCGATGAGCGGGACCTCGACCGTCTGCTGCGTGTCGAGGGCGATTTCGCCGAGATTGACCTCGGCGCCGCCGATGCGCTCGTTCTCGCCGACCCTGTCCCAATCAAATATTTCAACCTTGAGCGCGGACCGGTTGCGGTTGACGATGGGGATCTTGACGCGCTCCTTCCACACCGGGTTGAGCGTCTTCTTCTGGACGCCGGTGCGGTGCCACCGCTCGTCGTTGAGCATGACGATCGCGAACGGGTCGGACCGCCCGAGCCGGTCGGTGCTCGGCAGCCCGCGCGCGCCCACCACCTCGAGGTGCAGCATCCCGACGTTGCCGTGCGACTCGGACGCGTCGATGGTGCAGTGGACCGGCGTGAACTCGAACGACAGCTTGGCGCGGCCGCCGCTGCTCAGCTCGTACCACCGCTCATCCCCGAACGGCTCGGCCACCAGCGTCTCGAGGAACCCGACGAGCGGGTGCGACTTGCCCGTCGCCGCCGACGCGTTGCCCGAGTTGGACCCGGCCGAGACCGCGGACACGAGCCCGGCGGCGGCCGTAGACGTGAGCGATTTCGCGGCGTTGACGGCGCCCGCGGCCACGCCGTCGCCCGGCCCCGTGTTCCCCGCGGTCGCGTCCTCGCGCACGTTGAGCTTGAGCAGCGTCGCGTACACGTTGCGCACAAAGACCTCGCACGACTGCTCGAAGATCGGGTCGGCCGTCTTCTTGCGGGTGACCGTGCGGAACATGCACAGCTGCGGGTCGTCGGCAAACACCTCGACGAACGAGTTGCCCTTGCGCGGCAGGTCCTTGAGCTGGTGGATGTTGACCTTGAGCACGCCGCACGTGCGCGGCGACGTCGCCGCGAGATCGGGCGCGGTCGCCACGGCGCCCGCGGGCGCAGCCGCCACCGTCTCCTTGGGGTGGAACGACACCTCGACCGACATGCGGCCGCGCGTCTTGTTCGGGTGGTCGAGGTGGAACAGGCGGAGGTCGTCGGGCTCGGACCCGCGGGGCTCGACGGCGCCCGTCGCGGGGTTCACCGTCACGTACTTGCTCACGTCGAGCGTCGCGGTCCCGATCAGCGCGTCCTTGCGGGTGCGCGAGTAGTCCCAGACCTGCAGGACGACGGGCTCGGCGACGTCGCGGACGAGCGCGAACAGGGTCTCGTGGAACTCGGGGTTGGCGGTATCGGTGAGCCGGCGCGTCTGCGCGCGCACCTTGGAGCTGGTGAGCAGGCGGACGTACGGGTTGACCGAGGACGTCATGACGACCGACGACTTGAGGTCCGAGCACCCGAGGACGCGGACGCGGAGCGCGCCGATCGACGCGTGCGCGCTGTCGTTCTTGAGCGGGACCGGGCGCCACTTCATGGTCATGCGCAGCTTGGCGTCGCGCGAGTTGCCGTCGGCGAGCGTGTACCAGTCGTCCTTGAAGTCCTTTTTCAGCGCCGACGCGACCGAGACCGTGACCTGGCCGAGCGACGAGTCACTGGCGCCCAGCTTGACGATGGGCGCGTCGTCCTTGACCTTGAAGTGCAGCTTGGCGGTGCGGAAGTCGGGCACGAACACCTCGAACGACTCCTCCCACAGCGGGTTGTTGCTGTGCTTCTTGATGCGCGACTTGAACACCTCCTCGCCGTTGAACGCCACAAAGGTCTGCGGACTGCGCAGCTTCGACCCGCCCTCGAGGTTCTTGGCCGCGTGCACCGTCACCTTGAGCAGGCCCGACGTGCACTCGGGCGCGGGGACGACGGGGGCGACAGGGGCCGGCGCAGCGGTCGTCGAGCCGTCGGCGGCAGGCGCAGCGGAGGCAGCAGCAGCAGCGACGGCGGGGTCCGTCGGGATGACGACCGGGTAGAAGCTGATGTCGGCGGTGATGGACCCGCACCCGGCGCGGCGCTCGTTGTCGGTAAGGTTGAAGGTGGAGACGGGCAGCTTGCCGCCCTTGGCCTGGTCAATCGACGCGAGGTCGATCTCGACGAACCCGAGCATCTTGTTCTTGGCCGACTTGTCGTAGTCGAACACCTCGAGGCGGAGGCCGGCGTCCTTGAGGTCGCCGATCGGCACGTACTTGATCTCGTCCCACGTCGGGTTGAGGTTGTTGTTGATGACGTTGGTCTTGCCGACGACGTTGGACCCGACGACGATGCGGGCGAAGGGGTCCGACTTGCCAATGAGGTCCGCGTTCTTGAGCCCCTTGGCAAAGCGGACGTGGACGACGAGGACGCCGATGGACTTGTCGGCCTCGAGCATCGGGTTGTTGAACCAGTCGTCGAACGGCAAGACGAGCGGGACCGGGTACACGAGGTTGGTGTTGATGGCCCAGGCGATGGTGTCGTCGAGCCACTTGCGGATCGACCCGAGCGCGTTCACGTCAAACGACCCGAGCGGGCGCAGCTCGAACCCGATGCGCGGCGCCTCGAGGAACCACAGCTCCAGCACCTTGACGTGCGGGAACGCCGTCATGAGCTTCATGCGCACGCGCATCCGGCCCTCGACCGTGATGTTCTCGGCCCGCACCGTCAGCGAGATGCCCTTGATGCGGACCACCAGGTCGATCCGCGAGTTGGTTGCGTCCGCCGGCGTGTCGTCGCCCGTGCCGTCGTCGCCGCCGGGCGCACCGGTCGAAGCCGTGGCGCCGCCGGCGAGGCTGGCCGAGGAGCCCGTCAGGTCCTCCTGCGACGTGCCGCGGCTGCCCGAGGCCTTGCGGGCGGTCGGGCCACGCGGGCCAAACGAGCCGAGCGACAGGTCGAACTGGAAGTCGATGATATCGTCGGGCTGGTGGCGCGCCGAGATGATGTTGCGCAGCTGCGGCGGGAAGGTGCCGAGCGTGAAGTGCGAGAACTTCATCGAGTCGATGAAGGTCGGGCACACCCACTCGAGGATCGGCTCTGTTGTCGGGTTTGAGAAGTGAGTACGCGTTATCACAAAGATCGGAGCGGCAGAAAGCGTACCGAGCGAAGCCTGGATCGTCGCCGACAGCGTGGGCTCGTAGGCGAGCCAGAACTTGGCGAGGATGGTGTTGAACCAGTCGGCCTCCTCGGCGCCGAGCTGGAGCCGGCGGCGCGACGCGTTGAACTCGGCCTCGAGCCGCACCTTGTTGGCGAGCTTGCCGCGCGACATGTTGTAGTAGTGGACGCCGCCGAGCGCGACCAGCAGCGTGCCCGAGAGCCCCGCGCCGAGCAGGTTGACGAGCCACACGCCGCCGGCCACCGCGAACAGCAGGCCGGACCCGCGCAGCGCCTCGATCTCGCTCGGGTTGAACAGGCCCAGCGCGAGCACGGGCGCGGGCACCGATGTCGCGGCCGTCGCCTCGGCGCCCACCACGAGCGGAAGGTCGCGCGTCGACGGCTGCGGGTCGAAGAAGTAGGTGCCGGGGAGCTCGGTCACGCCCGCGACGGCGGTAGTGGTCGGTGGCGGTTGTTGAGCAGCGGCCGGGTGCGGCGGCAGCGACGCGACCGAGGCGGCGACATCCGACTCGAGGAACGAGGACGACGACAGCGTGACGTTGGCGTTACGCGGGACCGTGTTGGCGGCGCTGCCCGCGACACTCGTGTCGGCGGACGGCGGGGCCGAGGGCGCGAGCGACGCCGGGCCCGACGACGCCGGCAGCAGCGTCGAGCGCGCCGAAGCGTCTAGCGCCGAGTCCATGGTGTCGGTCGGGTGTGTATGAAGAGAGCGCGCTGTGGCGCAGGGGAAGGTGGCCGTGTGTGTGCGCGATCGGGCGACAGGAGCTGGAGGCGGTGCGGTGGTTCGTGTCGTATGCAACGGTGCGGGTGTGCGCTCACTCGATTACATGCAACGCCGCGGGAGCGAGCGGCGGGGAGAAGGGAGCGAGAGCGAGAACGGGCGGCGCGTCGCTTTTTGACGGTCGCCGGCCGCCCGGTCGACAGCGCTGCTCAGCACTCTAACGAGGACGCCCAAGATCATGCAGCACGCTCGGCAGCACACGTTGCACGGCAAGCGTAGCCGCGCCACCCTGGCGAAGACTCCAAAACGCGCGAGCCCCAAGTCGGGCACCCGGCACTCGTGTATATAGAAGAATCCTGACACACCACACCCTCCTCCGCTTCACGGCGCGTCCGTCACGACGCAGATCTCGGGCCGCACCGCCGCGAGGTACGCGCGGATCGCGGCCACGTCGTCGGCGGCGACGGCCGACTTGTGCGCGCCGAGGACGCGCAGGTTGCGCCACTTGGTGGTCCAGTCGACGGCGGCGACGGCCGCGGGCGTGAGCCACGGGCAGTAGTGGACCTCGAGCACCGCGAGGTGCAGCAGGTGGTCGGCGAGCCGCGCCAGCGCCCACCCGGCGTCGCTGACCGTGAAGTGCACGCCCGACAGGTTGAGGTGCGTCAGCTGCGCCGCGCGCCGCGAGGATGTCAGCGTCTGCACCACCGCGGCCTGCGGGAGCGAGCAGAAGGACAGGTCGAGCGACTCGAGCGCCCACCCGCCGCTGCCGCCCGCCTCGGGCCGCGAGGGCGACGGCTTGTCGGGCGGGTCGTTGTCGTCGCCGTCCGAGCCCGCGAGCTCGTCCCACGCGTCGGGCACCGCGTCGTCCTCGGGCGCAGCAGCCGCAGGCGTCGCGGGATCGTCGAGCAGCGCAGCGAGCGCGGGCGCCGAGAACCGCCCGTTGCTGAGGTTGAGGAACTGGACGCCGCAATCGCGCCAGAGATGCAACGTCGCGTCGGTCGGCGTCACGTAGTACGAGAGGTGGTACAGGACGAGCTGGCGGACGCCCGGCGGCATGCTGGCGAGCGGGAGCGCCGCAGGCGCCGCGGGCCCAACGCGCTGCAGCCAGCGCAGGTAGTGGCATAGGGCGACCTGGACGAGCGAGGGGACCTGCCCGCTCTTGAGGTCGTAGAGCGGCGGGCGCAGCTGCACGCCCTGCCGCCACCCTTTCGGGACTGCGGGCCCCGCCGTCGCCGGCTGCAGGTGCGCGCGCGCCCACTGCTCGCGCTGCCGCTCCTCCTGCACCTCGAGGATCATCGTGTACGCGTGCACCGGCGACGCGGGCAGCACGTCTGGCACGTTGGACGGCGCCATGGCGCGCCGCGCTGCTGAGATGGCCGGCGGGTGACGCTGCGCCGGCGCATGCGCCCCGTGGATCCGTGGCCGCGGCGCGTTGGGTCGCAAGAGGGCGAACGTCGAGCGAAGCGCGGCGGCGCGCGAGGGACCGTCGGCCGCGACCACGGGGATCAGCGGGATTTGGTTCGCGGCCGACATCGGCGCGTGCGGTGGTGATGCCAGCGGAGCGTGCGGTGGAAGGACTTGATTCATGGTGGCAGCGGCAGCCGTAGGAGAAGAAGCGGCGGAGCCCTCGTCGAGGTCAACGTCGTCGACGGGCAGGGCGTACGCGGAGTCGGAGCGGAGCTGGTTCTCCTGGCTCGCGCACAGCGACGACGCGGAAACGCTGCGGTACTGGGCGCCGATGCGGTGGCGGAGGTGCAGCGAGCCGGCCTTGCGCTGGGCTGCGGCGGCGTGCGATGCGGGTGATGATGCGGAACCGGCGGAGGGCGGCGAGAGCGAGCGGTCGGCGGCGCGGGCGCGGTGGTGCGTGGGTCGGTCGAGCGCGCGTCGGTTGCGGCGAGTCATAAGGAGGGGGCGCGCTCGCTTTATTGGGGGTTCATTCGCCGTGCGGGAGGGGAGGGCCGATCGGGCGAGCTGACTCGACCGCCTTCGCTGGTCGCTGCGAGCATCGCGTGACTGCCGACCTTGGCGGTTCGCGAGCGACGCGTTGCTCACGGCGACTACGCCACCACGCCCCCCTCTCGAATACGACGAATACGACGCATCTCGGCCACGGAACCACTCGCTGCAACGTATCAAGCACCGCCATGAGCAGCAACCTCGAAAGTGTGTGTGTGCTCTCGCGCCGCTGGGCCGCCGGCCAGTGTGGAAGCTGACGGCTGTGTCGCTCCGCTCTCATCGTGTAGAGCACCTCTTCCAGCTCAAGGTCCGATCATGACTGCGCGCTACACCCACGATCGACAGCTCACACATCCCCTCGTGCGCGTAGTTCACGACAAAGTCGCTGCAGCGCAACGCGCGCAAGTGCGCCAAGGAGGAGACGGCCGAGAAGGCCAAGCTGAAGAAGGCGATCCAGCAGGGCAACATGGAGGGCGCGCGCATCTACGCCGCCAACGCGATCCGCAAGAAGAACGAGTCGCTGAACCTGCTGCGCCTGGCGTCTCGCCTCGACGGCGTCGCCTCGCGCGTCCAGACCGCCGTCACTATGCGCCAGGTCACGGCCAACATGGCCGGCGTCGTCAAGCAGATGGACAAGGCCATGGCCGCCATGAACCTCGAGCAGATCTCCATGGTCATGGACAAGTTCGAGCAGCAGTTCGAGGACCTCGACGTCCAGACCCAGTACATGGAGGGCGCCATGGGCACCTCCACCACCCTCACCACGCCGCAGGCCGAGGTCGACTCGCTCATGATGCAGGTCGCCGACGAGCACGGCCTCGAGCTCAACATGGAGCTCGGGTCCGTCCCCGACACGGCCATTGGCGCCTCGAACGCCGTCGCCGACGCCGCGCCCAAGCAGGACGAGCTGTCGGCCCGCCTCGCCAAGCTGCGCAACCCCTGATTCGCTGCTGTGTGGTAGACGTGAGGGGAGAAGAATACAAAGCTTTCCAAACTGTCCGCGCTCGAGTCACCCCCGCTCTCCCCGACCATGCAGCCTGACCATGTACCCCCGCCCGATGAAGACGACGATGACGACGACGACTTTTGGCAACTCGCCGCGCAACATGTATCAACCACGCTGACCGAGCCCGTCGCCGCCGTTACCGTTGACGCGGACGGCGATGACTCGGACGACGAAGAGGATTTCTGGTCCCTCGCCGCGACCCAGATCTCGCTCGAGCACCCCACCTTCCGCACCGTACGCTCCTCCAGCGAGCCGAGCGATACGACGTCGGCGTGGTGGGAGCTCGCCGCTGCGCACGTCGCGGATCTCGAGGAGAAGCGGAGCGAGCAGCTCGCATCAGCGCCGGCGCGGACGCACGAGTCGTTGCCTGTGCTCGCTGAGCCGGCCGTCGGCTCTCAGGTCCCGCCGCCCGATCAGAAGGACGGTGAGGATGAGCCCATGGACGTGGATGTGGTCAACGCACCGCCCGTCGATGCCGTGACGCCAGCGGCAGCGCCAGTCGAAAGCGGTTTCTCGACAGCACCAACAGCTCCTGTCGCCAATGCGACTTCCTCGCCAGCGCCACCAACACCGCCGCTAGCTGCTACCGACGTTCCCATGCCCGAGTCGCCCATCGAGTCGCCGACCGCCGCGCCGACCGCGGAGCTACTGGTCCCGGAGTCACCCGTGGACCCACCGATCCCCGACTCGCCCGTTGCCAAGGTCCCCGCCACCAAGGCGTCCCCCGCCACCGAGAACCCCGCTACCGAGACTTCGACTGCCGCCGAAATGCCGACTGCCACTGAGATACCCGCAACGTCAACCCGCGCACCCGCGCGCGTCACCCCGCTCCTGCGCACCCCGCTGCCCATCTTCGGCCCCAAATCCTCCTCTCGCCGGCTCGCCAAATCGCGCAGCCTGCCCGACACCACCTCCGCGCCGCGCCCGCCACGCAAACCCGCGACGCCGTACCTCAAGGTGACCGACATCACGGGCGCGCAGTGGTGCGAGATCCAGTGGCTGTTCACGCGGACGTACACGCGGTCGCGTCTCGCGCTGGAACTCCTCGGGTGCGCCGTCAACGAGCGCGCCGAGGCGGCCATGGCGACGGGCACCGCGGTGCACGCCAAGATCGAGCTGGAGCTGCACCAGCCCGTGGTCGTGGAGCGGTCGACGTTCGAGGACGACCTCGCCCTGCGCGTCCTCCGCGTCCTGTTCTCGGTCGGCGAGCTGCTCGTGCACGGGATCACGCGCGAGATGCCCGTCCGCGGGCTCGTCACGCACGAGGCGACGGGGACGAAGGTGTGGGTCGTGGGCATCATTGACGAGATCGAGCGCCGCGACAACCCCGATACCGGGGAAGTGGAACTCGTCCTCGTCGACCACAAGACGCGCGCGACGGCCTCGCTCCCGCCGCGCGACGCGCCGGGCCCCGCGCTCGCCGTGACCCAGCTCGGCATGTACCGCCGGCTCCTAAGCGGGATGCTGGCGGGCGAGTGGTCCCCGCCGACTGTCCTGACGGCGCTCGCGCGCGGCCGCCCGTTCGCCGCGACGCGCCCGCTGTCGCGGTCCGTCATCGACTACATCGCGGCCTCGCGCACCATGTCCGCGCTGTGCCCCGGGTTCGACGACGCCGTCGCGCCCGGCGCCGCCGGCGCCGGCGTGTCGCTGTACGACGTGGCCGGGTGGACGCACGTCGCGCTGCAGCTGATCTTCGGCCCGCCGCTCCGCATCTCGCCGCGCGTCGAGATCAGCTACGTGTACGCGGGGCGGCGCGGGTCGCGGTCCCGCAAAGTGACGCGGCTCGGCACCCTCGCGTACGACGTCGACGAGGCCGCGGTCGCGGCACAGCTGCAGGCGACGCTCGATGTCGCGTTCGGGACGCGGCGCGCGCGCGGCGTCGAGGATATCGAGGAGGCCGGCCGCCGGTGCGCCGAGTGCGAGTTCTCGCCCATCTGCGCGTTTCGCCATGCGCGCGAGACGGCGCTCGTCAACCAGCAGATGGCGGCCGCGCGGGAGAGGCAGGAGCGCGCGAGGAATATGTGTGGACTGGTGCTTCCGCATGGCTAGGTGATGTGTATATATAAAAGGACTAGTATGCTCTCGCGCACGGACGACTCACTTGCGGCCCTTGCCCTTGGCCTTGGACTTGTTCTTGATCTTGGCCATGGCCTTGCCCTTGCCGCCCTTGGCGCCGGCGCCGGCGCGTGGTCCGGACGCGCGCTTGTTGCCGCCGCGCAGGTCGGCCTCGAACCCCTTGATCTTCTTCTTCTTGCCGCCGGGCCCGCCGCCCGTGGACCCCTCCTTGACGACGTGCATGCGCTCGGGGCGGGCCGACTTCTTGGCGGCCTTGGCGGCGCGTGCGCCGTCGCGCTGCGCAGCGATATCGTCCTCGTCCTTGCTCATCATGCGGCGCTTCTTCTTGCGCGACATGCCGTCGAGCGGGCCGTGGGCGGGCCGCTTCTTGGCGGCCTCGAGCGCGGCCTTGGCGTCAGCGGCCGAGACGTGGCCGGCGTCGCGGGCCGACGCGACGCGCGACTTCTCGCGGTCCTTGTTGGACTGGAACCACTCGCGCTTCGGGCGGGCCATGATCTCGTCGCGGTGGTCAATCAGGTTCTGCGCACGCGTGATCTCCTGCTCGGCGGCGCGGAGGGACTTCTCCTGGCGCTCCTCGTCGAGGACCGCGCGGATGTCGTCCTTGGACGCCTCGACCTTGGCCGCGTACTTGTCGATGACGGCGACGGGGATCGTGCGGTGCTTGATCTGGTCGGCCGACGTCGCGTGCTTGATGACGAGGCGGAGCAGCTTGCGGTCGGCCTCACCGACGAGCGACACGGCGCGACCGGCGCGGCCCGCACGCGCGGTACGCCCGACACGGTGCAGGTACTGCGGGTGCGCCACGGGCACGTTGTAGTTGATCACCGTCTCGATACCCTTGATGTCGATACCGCGGGCGGCGAGGTCGGTCGCGAGCAAAAAGTCGACGGACCCGTCGCGGAACTGCTCGAGCGCGTCGAGTCGCTGCTCCTGGCTGAGGTTGCCGTGGAGCTCGGCGGCGCGCAGGCCGTGGAGGCCGAACAGGATCTTCATCTGGTGGGCGGCGGCCTTGGACTTGAAGAAGACGATGCACTTGTCCTTGAAGGTGCGCTTGCACAGGGCGAGCAGGATCGCGGGGCGGTCGTCCTCGCGGTTCGGGCGCACGCGGATGAACTCCTGCACGAGGCGGTGCGACGTGGCCTGCGTCGAGTCGACGAAGAGGCGCACCGGGTGCGTCAGCGACATGCGGATGAGCTGGTCGACGTTGTCGGTCATGGTGGCCGAGAACAGCATGGTCTGGCGCGACCGCGGCGCGTTCTTGACAATCTCGTTGAGCGCGTCGGCGAACCCGTCCTCGAGCATCCGGTCGGCCTCGTCCATGACCAGGATCTCGATCGAGTCGAGCGTGAAGAAGGACGAGTTGTGGATGAAGTCGATGAGTCGGCCGGGCGTCGCGATGAGCACGTCGGGCTGCTTGCGCAGCTCGGCCTCCTGCTGCTTGATGCTGAGCCCACCGACGGCGAGCGCGATCGAGATGTCCGTGAACTGCGACACCTTGGTCGCGACCGAGTGGCACTGGATGGCGAGCTCTCGCGTCGGCGCGAGCACCAGGACGCGCGTCACGGCGGTCGCCTTGGGGCGGAACAGCAGGCGCTCGAGGATCGGGATCATGAAGGCGAGCGTCTTGCCGGACCCGGTCACGGCGCCACCGACAATGTCCTTGCCCATGAGCGCAATGGGGATGGTGCGGGCCTGGATGATGGTCGGGGCCGTGAAGCCGAGGTGCGTCAGGCCCTTGATGACGGGGCGCGACAGGTTCATGGCGCCGAACGTGGTCGGCAGGTCCTCCTCGTCGGGCTCCTCGACCGTCTCGAAGTACTCGGCTTTCCGCTTCTCCTACAAGTCGTTGTTCGTGATGTCGAGTGAGCGGGCTGCGCGGGATCGGGTACGCGCGTGGTGGGCGGTCACGTACCATTTCGCGGTCGCGAACGACATCCTCGTCCTCGCCCTCGTCCTCGCTGTTCTCATCCTCCTCTTCTGCGTCCTCATCGTCATCGCCGTCCACGTCCATGTCGTCGTCCTCCTCGACATCCGCCGCGGCAGCGACAGCCTCCTTGCTCTCCTCGACGGCATCCTCGGCCTCGTCCTCGTCCTCATCATCCTCGTCGTCTTCATCGTCACCAGCCGACTTCTTGACGCGTTTGGCGATCTTGTCGTCAATACTGGTGTAGGTGCCGGTGCGGGTGCGCAGCTTGGCGCGGGCGTCCGTGATGTCCCACGGGTGGATGATGCCGCCGGCGCCGACCGTGTCGAGCGAGAAGGTGAAGTCGGGGTTCAGGTCGAGCGACTTGCCCGCGTTGGCCTTGCGGGCAGCCTCGGCCGCGGCGGACTCGTCATCGTCCGACTCGGCAGCAGAGGCCTTAGCCTTCTTGGCCTGCTTCTTCTGCTTCTTAGCCTTGGTCTGCACGATGCGCTTGCCCGTGTCCTCCTCGTCCGAGTCGGACGCGTACACCTTGACGTCGGCGTCGTCGAGCAGCGTGCCGGGGCCAAAGTCGAGGACCATGGTGGATCAAGTTACGTGGTAGTGCTTGTTGCACGATCGCTGGGATCTCGACGTCGTCGTCACCGCACGTCGCGCGGCCGTGGCGGCAGCGGCGGCGCGTGGGGTGCAGTCGCGAGCGTGGCGGAAAGGTGCGACTTGAAGTCAGGTGGGCGCACCTGGCCCGTCGCGAGGGCACAGGCACCAGTAAATCCGTGAGTCGACGCAGCGCGGCGCACCGGCAACGCCACACGCGCTTCGAGTGAGTCGCGTCTCCCACCTCGGAGTCCCTTCATTCCGTGGTGGGCGACCGCTGCTGCCCGGCCCGTCGCCCGCCGTGGCCCGCCGCGTGGCCCACCGCGCGCCGACGCGACTATAAAGGACCGCTCTCCCCCCTCCCCACCATGGATCGCCACACACAACGTATCTAGCCCACGAATCACCACCATGGCCGACACCACGATCCTGTTCACGGGCACGCTCGCGCTGCCGCGCAAGGAGGCCACGGCCGCCGCCAAGTCGGCGGGCTACGCTGTCGCGTCCAACTTCAACAAGAAGGTGAACCTGCTCGTCGTCGGCGTCGACGCCGGCGAAAAGGTCGCGCAGGCCGAGGAGCGCGGCGTCAAGTGCGTGTCCGAGGCCGAGTTCGTCACCATGCTGCGCGACGCCGGCGTCGAGGTCCGCGACGCGCCGCCCGCCAAGCCCAAGAACCTCAAGCGCACCCGCGCCGCCGCAGCTGCCGACGACGAGGATGGCGAGGAGGACGACGAGGACGAGGAGGAGCCCGCGCCCAAGCCGAAGCGCGCGCGCGCTGCCCCCGCCGCCAAGCCGGTCGCTACCTCGCCGACCGCCGCGTCCGCGCCGTCGACGTCGGCTGGCGGCTCGCCCGCCGACCACGTCGTCGTCTTCTCGGGCACCCTGTCGACCATGACGCGCAAGGAGGCGACGGCGCAGGCCGAGAGCTTCGGGTACAAGTTCGGCAGCAGTGTGACCAAGAAGACGACGATCCTGGTCGCCGTCGACGTGGACGGCGCCAAGGTCGCCAAGGCGCGCGAGTCGGGCGTCACCATCCTGACCGAGGACCAGTGGCAGGCCCGCCTCAACGGTCACCCGTCGGCGTCCGACGCTCCCGCGGCTGCCGCGTCCTCGACCGCCGCCGCCGCCGGCCTCCTCGTCGACCACCCGGCCGTCACGGTCGCCGACCTCGCGTCGGGCGTCATGGACGAGGCCACGGCGTACGTCGCCGGCATCGCCCCGCTGCGCGTCCTCGCCGACGGCGAGACGGTCCTCGTCGAGTCCGCGTCGAGCAGCTCGTCGTACAAGGTCAAGCGCGTCAATGACCACTACAGCTGCGTACGTTACCGCTTTCCCCTTTGCTCTCTCTCCTCGAACACCGGCTAACCACAACAACCCTTTTCCACACAGACGTGCCCCTCGTGGCGCATGCAGAAGACTCCCGTCGACGCGCGCACGTGCAAGCACCTCAAGCAGATGCTCGGCGAGGAGTACGAGGCCGCGCGGTGCGGCGCCGCGCCCGCCGCCGCCTCGTCCCGGCCCAAGCGGTCGGCCGGCGCGACGGCGCGCAAGGGCACCGAGACCTCGCACAACATCAACGTGCTGCTCGCGCACAAGTGGAACCCGGAAAAGGACAACCCGACGGGCTGGCACATGTCCGAGAAGCTCGACGGGCTGCGCGCCTACTTCTGCCCACACCGCCGCGGCTTCTTCTCGCGCGCCCACAACGAGTTCCCTGTCCCGGACTGGTTCATCGAGGGCATGCCCGCCGACATGGCGCTCGACGGCGAGCTGTTCTGCGGCCGCGGCATGTTCCAGTCGACCACGTCCATCGTGCGCGCGGCCGGCGGCGACGCGCGCTGGAAGACGGTCTACTACCACATCTTCGACGCGCCCTCGGTCCCCGGCCCCTTCGAGACCCGCATCGCCGCCATCCAGAAGTTCCTCGACACCTCCAAGCACCCGCAGCTCAAGCTCGTCCCGCACGTCGTGTGCACCGGCGTCGACCACGTCCTGCAGGCCCTCGACGAGATCGAGAAGCAGGGCGGCGAGGGCCTCATGCTCCGCGAACCCAAGTCCGCCTACGCCTTCGGCCGTTCCCACAGCCTTAAAAAAGTAAAGTCATTTGCCGACGGCGAGGCGCTCGTCATCGGGCACCAGCTCTCGACCTCGGGCAAGTTCGGCGGCATGCTGGGCGCGCTCGAGTGCCGCATGGCGAGCGGCAAGGAGTTCCGCGTCGGGTCCGGGTTCAAGGCCGACGAGCGCGAGCTGAGCAAGGCGCCGCCCATCGGCTCGCTCATCAAGTACAAGTGCCAGGAGCTCACGCGCGACGGCATCCCGCGGTTCCCGAGGTACCTCGGCGTCGCGGAGCCTGACCGCACTGAGCCGTCTGACCCTGTGTTCAACAACGGGCCCGGCGACGAGTAGGTTTGTGATTGATTTGTGTTATTTGAAACCTGTACATAGTTATTGATCTCCAAATTTGTCTTGTGGGCGGTCAGCAGCGGCGGAGGTCGGGGCGAGACGCGACCCAGCCGAGACGCGACCCAGACGAGACGCGACCCAGACGAGACGCGACCCAGACGAGACGCGTTGCGCCACACTGATCATTTCCCGATCATCACGAACATCGAGTCCCATCGCCGACGACTCCTCGCGGGTTACCGGGATCGCCGTTCTCGAGACAAAATCAAGGTCGACGCTCTTAATAGAACTCCCGCCTTCGAACCGCGACCGTTCAACGATCGAGCTGCCGCTTGAGCTCTGACCATGGCCACGACCATCCGAGTAGTTGCGCATTCGAGCCACGACTGTTTTCATGAGAGCGAGCCAACGACTGTTCTGTGAGATGGATACATTATGCTCCTCACTTGTCGAGTTGCGCGCCCACTACGGCGCAGTCATGCTTCGTGTTGATGCGCTCTTGGCCAGGTGCGACGAGCTTCGGGACCTTTTTGACGACGAAAGCGAGTTACCAAAGTCGACAGTCCCGTACCTAATTGCGCTCCTCGCCGAGTACTTCAGTGTATTCGAGGCGATGAGATGTGTGGAGTGGGAGAAGAAGTTCGTAGCGTGTGCTTCAATCCCTGAACGGGCGTTGACGCCCAAAGACTAGATGTGACGTGCGCATATCTATCATAGTTGTCGAATAACGCGGACGAGGAACACGTTCTACGTACCGTAAACCAGGGACCGTACCTGCCATGACAAGTTTCTGGATATCGTTGCGCGAAACTCGGACACTTGGCCAGGTCATGGTTGGTGCGGGTGGCGAACGAACAATTTAACGAGTCGCAAGTAAGACTATGCTCCCCATTCATCTCGTCCCATGGTCGCCACCGGACATGCGCAGGGAACGAACTGCTACTCTGATGTTACGCGTTGTGCCACACTGATTGAGGTGGTGATCACGTCCGTGATCCCATCGGGAATCGGTCGCCAAGAACAAACGCGACTGAAAGCAACCAAAGTGCTCGAGATATAAGTGCGCTTAGTTCGTTGAGTGGTCCAGCATCAGGTCCAGCATCAGACTTGCAGCCGCGTTGGACGTTGCACGCTGCGCTATCTCTCCTGGGCTGAGGGAATAAGGACATCCTTAGCAGGCATTACCATATCTCTTTATTCTCAAAGATTGAACCGCTCATCGCGCTGGCAGCGCCAGCCTGAGAGCCGGTCGACGCGTTGTCCATGGAAGCAGATCAGGTGACGCGATCAACATGTGGCGCAACTCGACCTGCCCCGCGCTCTCGCCTCAGCTGCCCCACGCTCCACGTACCCTGTCTCTTTCACAAAACACACTTTCTGCAATGGCACCAAAGAAGGCGAAGCTCAAGACGCAGCTCAACAAGTTCCTGGCGACGCACGGCAAGCAGGCCAAAAAGGACCGCCAGGTTCATCACAATCAGCAGACGCACCCCAAATCGGCGGTGGCGGGCGGGAAGCTCAAGGGCAAGGGGCCCGGTCACTCGAAGAACGCGTCGAAGCCCGCTGCCGCTCCCGCTACCTCGGTGGCCGCGAGCAACGGCGGTGACGAGTCGTCAGCTCCCGCCGCCGCCGCCGTCCCCGCACCTGGGCAACGCCATGACTACGTGCCGTACACGCTCGATGACACGATCCTGCTGGTCGGCGAGGGCAACTTCTCGTTTGCGCGCGCCGTGGCGCAGGTGCTCGGGTCAGGCGCAAACGTGATCGCGACGGCGTACGACGACGAGGCGACCGTCGCGGAAAAGTACCCCGACGCGGCCGAGATCATCGCCGACCTCAAGAACAACCTCGACGGCACGGTCCTGTTCGGCATCGACGCGACGGCGCTCAACAAGGTGCCGGCGCTCAAGGGCAAGACCTTCTCCAAGATCGTGTTCAACTTCCCGCACGTCGGTCTCGGTATCAAGAACCAGGACCGCAACGTGCGCGCGAACCAGGAGCTGCTCCTCAAGTTCTTCAAGTCGTCGACGGCGATCAGCTCGCTGACCACCGAGTTCGTCGTCACGGTCAAGGCGGGCAACCCGTACGACCTGTGGGGCGTCAAGCGGCTGGCCAAGATGTCGGGGCTCATCACCAAGGCCTCGTTCCGTACGTTTCCTCGGCCAGCGTTTCGACCTCGTAGCGTGTGCTAACCTCTCACGCGCGCGAAATGTAGCCTTCTTCCCCGACCTGTACCCGGGCTACGAGCACCGCCGCACGCTTGGTTTCGACGCCAAGATCTCAGCCGCCGCCAACGCCGAGATCCGCCACGCGCGGACGTACATCTTCGCGACGGCCAACGACGAGATCTTGGCGCGCATCGAGGCCGCGCAGACGGGCGAGAAGATCGACGCCAAGACGCTCAAGCGCAAGGCCGCGGCGACCGCGGCCCTGATCGAGTCGGCACTGCCGCCCAGCAAGCGCGCGCGGACAACGTCAGTGCCCGCGCCCAAGCAGGCGGACTCGGACGGCGACGATTTTGATGACGAGTAGCTTTGATACATATCCTGAATTCGTTGTACTCGACGCTGTCAGAGAGTGTCTGCTCTCAGCGCCCAAGAAAGCCGTGATCCCCGGACGGCTCCTGTTATGACTGCATGCGTCGCAACACGATCACGGCATCAAGTTTGCCGACTTGCGCTCGCGTTCAATTAGAGACGTGCTGCGAGACGCGTTCCAAGTGGCGTGCGGTCACACGATGATCGCCACGCGTTGCGCCAGCGCTCGCGACCCGCCCGCGCGCGTGCGCTGTCAACCCGGCCGCGCGCGACTGCTGTTTGCCCCTTGGGTCGCCTCACATAACGACGAAACGTATGCACTGCACTCCGCCCGCACAGTTCCTGCGATGAAGCAAATCGCCAACTTCCAGACGCGTGTAGAATGTCGCTCAGCAAATCGACCATGGCTAACGTGCAGGCGCACGTTGACGTCGCCCGCATCCAGCGTCTGCAGAGGGAGAAGCGCGCAATCGAAGCTGTGCTGTACGACGGATTCAAGAAGCACTAGATCCAGCGCATGAATGCCGACGTCAAGGATGCCGACCTGGCCGAGTTTGCCAAGTTTAAGGCGGCCGTCGCTGCAGAAATGTACGCGGTTTCGGTCCAGAGCACCTCATTTTTTTTCCTTAATAACTCTTCCTACTGCTGTAGTGAGAATGTCTTCCCTGAGATCCTGCGCAACGACCGAGCCAGCTTCTGGCGAGTAAGTCACGGCCCCAAGTTGACAGTCAAGCTAGCTTGCTCACTTTCCCTCATCGTACCGCACGCATATCGTTCCAAACCAGATGCGATACATGGACACCTCTCTGCCACAAAGCGGATTAATAAATTACATCCTTACACGCTTTTGCATGCAGCGAGCGCTCGAATGCATGCGTCTAACAACAATTTCGCGTGACGTAAACCGCTTCCATCAGCCACTAAGGTTCCCAGCGATAGCTCTCTCCCGCTGCTGACCACCCAAAACTGCTGATGAATCAACTATTGCATCCACGGGAGGCGGTGAGCGACGCATCGCGACGCGCAGGCAGTTCGTCATTGGTTACATTCCAGTCAACATCGTCCTGGCGAGCCAACTTTGCCCCATTCTCAATCGTCTTCAAGGCAGGCATTTCTCTTCGCTCATGGCAAAGTACATCGCCATCGTTGCATTGCTTGACCGCTGTGATGGGGTGGGGGCCCTGACAGCTTTTCTCACCAGCCTTGACTGGTCAATGTTTGGTACCTCGCGAAGATTGATGAAAGAGAAAGCCGTTCGGTTTCCGGATATCTTCAACTGATTGCGAAGCATACTGTCCCGAAACGACTTACAATGACCGTGTTCAGAGTTGACGAAATTCCTTGCAAGGTCAAGTCCAAACTGAAAGGCGCCCGCCTTTGTTCAGCTCGCCGCCCCACCGTTCTTGCTGCGAGAAAAATCATGGCTAGCGTCAATTGGACACTTGAACTCGCGGGACGCGAGCTTGCCAGGGTCCACAAGGAACTCGCGTCGTACCGCCGCAGGCGTCAGCCAAGAACGAAAAAGCTGGGACTTGCTGCTTTTGAGACCGCAATGCGGCGAGCGCGCAATCAAGCCTACCTGGAGCGACTTCACGCTCTTGAGTACCAGTAAGAAGATCTTTGCGACGATGATGAGGCCAAGTTCGCGCCCAGCGCAATGGCAGCCCAACTCCTTTCACTCCATGTGGAGTCGCTGCTCCTGCTAGACATGATTCTTGACGAGACTGGACTCTTCAGATTTTCTCTGTGATGTGTGCACTATCCTTTGGCTGAGTTGAAAACACCTTGCTCGATTCTAGAGAAAGATATGATCCTATTATTTTTCGATCAGTAATCAATCCACCGATAATGTGCGCAGTCAGACGGTCCTCGCGCGCATGGTTTAAATGCCGTTAAACTGGATTTCCGCTCACCGAAAAACACAACATTGGTGCAAGTCATCGTCCAAATTAGCGGAGTCGGTGAAAAACGCCAGGAGGAAACGTGCACAGGTGAATGATCGTACGCGTTGGTCAGACGCACGTGACCAGCGTGATCAGGCTGCGCCGCCAGGGCGTGCGCGGCCGAGGCGCCGATCGACTCTGCGACAAGCCTCTGTCCTCTCCGCCTGACAACTCATGTATTTCTTTTGAAGCTCATTGCCGCCGCGAGCCTCGCCGAAACGGCCCTGGAGACGCGAGGGCTGACGCCAGACCCCTGACGCCAGGTCGGCGGTGGTCCCAGCCAATCTCACGTCGGGGCTGGCGTCAGCCTCGACCGGACCTGACGCCAGGTCTGACGCGTGGGGGTCCGGTTCGCGACGCGAGAGTCCCGGCTCTCCGCCACGTATGCCTCGACCACGAACCATGAATCCTACTCTTCTCCAACTTGATGCAACTTGTTTATGAGCGACTACTGGAGACGGCGACGCGGCGAAGAGAGGTTTTGCGCTCCAACTCGTCGTCGGACCTCGAGGAAGGGTCGTTCGCGGGCGCAAAACACGCCAAGTCACCGCCGCGGTAGTTGAGAGAACGAGGGCATGTATTTCAACCAGCGGCGCACGCCACGCGCCGCAGCTCGTTCTCGTTGCTAGTTCTGCAAGGGACGGCGCTCGCTACGCGCCGCCGCCGCGGGCCCCGATCGGGTCCCCTACACCACCACCTCGAGCAGGTCGCGCTCCCACAGGTACGCCATGAGCGCGGCCGACCCCGCGCAGTCGAACGGGTTGAGCAGCCACCCGGTACTCGCTGTCGAGCTTTAAGTTGGCTGCGCCTGCGGTCGTCGGCGCCGCGGGCCGATCGTAGTCGGGCACGACGTGGACATAGGTCTGGAAGGCCGCCACGCTCAAGGCGTGGTAGCGGCCGAGACCCATCCCCGGCACCGCGGGATGCAGGGCAAGGACCTGTACCGGGATGTTCTTGTACTTTTTACCGCCGCCCGGCGCGTCGTTCTGGACGCGGAACTGCTCGACGATGGTCACGTCATGCTCGGTGCCGTTGTGCGTGAAGTGCAGCGCGGCGGCCAGCTTCCCGACGCGGTACTTCTTGTCCGACGTGAGATACTACCGTACACGAGATAATAGCAGATGTTAGCGACCGAACGATTCGGTTATGAGCACAGCCAGCAGCGTACCATGACCCAGTCCGCGTGCGTCTTGCCGCGGGTCGGGAACTGGCACTTGCCCGTGAGCTGCTCGTTGCGGAACCCGCCGAGCGAGAAGGCCTCGAACGATATCGCCTTGGACATGAAGAGCTACACGCGGAACGAGGCGGGAGCGTCAGCTTCAAGTGTTTGCAATACAGTTCGCGCGCACGCGAGCACCTTGCTGTCGTCAGGACGCATGAGCGGATCGTCGGCCGCGCGCTGCGCCGAGAGTCCAGCGTCCTCTGCCAGGTAACCATGGAGGATCTGGGCGAGGAACGGGGTCCGGGTCGAGAGCTGGTCCATGCTCAAGCTCGCGGTCGTGCCGAACGAGAAGTGTTCCTCGCGCCCGGGACCAAAGTTGCTGAGGTCAAACGTCGTCGCCTTGAGCGTGGTCAGGCGCACGTCGGTCAGGTTGTTGAAGACCTCGTCCATGCCCTCGTATTCCTGTAACGCAATCGTGGTAACGCGAGTGTTAGTGATGCCCCGTGGCGTGCAAGGAATCAGCAAGTCTGTACGGCAGGATCGTACTCCGTCACGAGTGCCCGCGCAATCGCCTGCAGGGCCTCGCACGAGGCCATGCGCGAGAACGTCTGCTCGGTCGAGGTCGCCGTGTGGTTGGTGAACTTGGCCACGATCTTGGCGTTGAACTTGTGCAAGCGCTCCATTGCCTCGGTCGACAGGATCGTGGTGGGACCGAAGCGCTTGATGAACTCGACGTACTCGCTCAGGTAGTGGTACTTGAGCGTGTGGGTCATGGTGTAGTCGTTGAGGAGCGCGCGCACAGACGCGCGGCGAGCGGCCTGGTCGAACCAGCCGAGGGCCAGTTCGGCGTACTCGAGCGACCGGTCACTCTGCGCTGATCCGCGGAGCAGAGTGCAGTGGAGCTCATCGAGTGTGAGAACTTTGAACTTGACAAGTTCCGACGGGGAGATCGGAGCTGTGTGAGCGCAAACACACAGATTTGACAGCGTCAGGCATAGCAAGAGGTAGAGCTCGGTATTTCAGGTCGGTTGCATAGAGTCGCAAGATGGGTTTGCATGGTGCGTCGAGCGGTGAGGGAGGCGAGGGACGCGAAGGTCACGCCACGTGACGCTTTCGTTCTTTGCCGATCCTTCTTCAGCGCGCGCGTTGGGCGCGGATGGCTGCCGCTCCCGCCGACCCGCCAAGTCCCCGCGCGACCCCCTCTATCACCATGCATTTGACGCACCACTCCCCTCGGCATCGCATGCAGCCCCGCCCGTATGTTGCCCACACTGCGCCGGCCAACGCGGCGCCCGCGTCGTGAGGCCGCCTTCGCCGCGTCGCTCGCCGGGTCCGAGTCGTGTCCGCGGCCTCCACGCTCGCCTAAGACGACGAACCGACCCCCGAGACGTGCTCAGGGCCACCAAGGAGGCGTACGTCGCCTCTGCGGCGGTGCATCCGCGTCGTGCTGAGTCGCCGCGAGGGCGCATTTTCCGTCGACTCATCTGCCCCACTTTCGCCCTTTCCCTCGACACCCTTCGCCCTCGCCACGCGCGGGACCGCTGCCGATTGACCCATGCGTCGGATTGGCTTGGTTGCGCCCGTCATCACCCCCTAATCACTCGCCGCCCTGCTGTGCCGCTCAAACACCGCTCACTTGTTCCCCACGTCGCCCCACGTTTTCAGATCTCCACCCACCGGGCGCTTGTGCTGACCCGCGCCAAGCGCGCCTCGTCCGACACTATCGACCACCTCGGTGACGCGCGCAAGGTCGAGCTCCCGACGCGACCAGGCTGCTCGACAAGGGCCTCGCCAAGCGTGTGCACGGCCGAGTTCAACGAGGTGTGCGCGTGGATCGCCGCGTCCACAATGCGACCCGCTTTCTGACGCGTTGTCGGCCGTGTAGCGACACTGCGAGCACGTCGCCGTAATCAAGGCCGCCAAGCTGCTCCGCGATGCGGTACGCTTTCTCACTCGCTGTGGGCGTCTGCGCCGCTCGGACATCGTGGCCGCCGTCGCCCGCGCGCCCATGGTGTCGTCAAGGCCGAGATCGACTCGATCACCAACTGCACCGCCATGGTCACCAAGGACGCGTCCGCGACGGCCGTCAAGACCTCGAGCAACGTCAACCACGGCCCCGACCATGGCCATCGACTTCCTCGCACCCGCCAAGGTGTTCGAGGTCGAGTACAGCGAGATCTCGGGCATGCTCGATCACGGTGCGTTCTCGACCTGGTCCGCGGCCTAGGATGCGCGCTTCGAGCCCCTCGCTAACACGCACGTACGCATCTCACTGCAGATCAAGCGGCAGCTTGCTGGCGCCAACATCGGCAAGACCAAGGTCCTCGACTCGCTGCAGTGCAAGGACAAGTCGCCCTCGGCTACGAGGACCACGCGGTACGTCTCGCGGGCACCGCCCCTCTCTCCCTCCGCGTCGCTGACCTTGCGCCCCTCCGCACCAGGGCAACGACACTCGGCGGCGCAGAAGTCCAAGCTCGACTCGCTGCGACGGTCGGTGACCGTGGCCATCGCCGACGCCAAGTGCGAGATCGCGTCACTCAAGGAGATCAAGGGCACCAGCCTCCGCGCGGCCATCAAGCGCACCCACTCAGCCCGATCAAGATCGACTGCCACGTCGAAGGTGGGCGGGAGGGCACGGGTCGGCGGCATCGAGACCGAGCTCAAGCACTCGTTCCCGCGCATCAAGGAGTGGCGGCGACGGCGGCCGCGGAAGAGCTCGGGCCGCGAGCAGCGGCGTATCATGATTAATACAGAGCTATTATTCGAATCGGTCTATCGGAATGCCTATCAGGGTGAGCAAGTGAGCAATCCGGAAGCGTGGCGCGAACCAGGCACCGACCCTCGCATCAACCGTTGCGTCAGGCCTGGCGTCACGGCTGACGATTTCTGCGTGGTCTGACGCCAGACCTGATGAAAAACATTTTGACCCTGGCGTCAGCCGTCGCGTCGCGACCCACGCGTCGGACCTGACGTCAGGCGTGACGCCAGGCCCCTCAAGCTGGGAGCCGTTTCGGCGATGAGAGCTGCTGAGCGTCGCAGGGAATTAACCGCCTGTGGTCTTCCGGTCGACCTCTTGTTGGCCCTCAAGGTTCGCGACGTCGTAGACGGCTTTCAACCCAAAGTTTTTCCCTCTCCCACAGCCAAGTTTCTCGCTATCGCTGAGCAGTTCGATTACTGTGAGGGCAGCGGACTGTTGGCGACATTTCTCGCCCGAATCGATTTGTCGCTGTTCAGCTTCCCTGTGGCCACGGTTGACGATGACGCTCGTGTCAGGACTTACAACCTGGCCCGCCGCGTTCTCAGCTGCATCGACTCCACCATGAGCATGCTCACGCGAAATCGGCAGTACCTGGACTCGCTTGACAAGTTGTATGCTTCAATGGCCTCGAGGCGCGGGGCTGGTCGTCTTCCCAACTCAGCTTCCCCCAGCTACATACGCTGCAAGATCGCAGACCTCGCAGCAATTCGTGCCCATCAAGCTGCCATGGTGCTTCGACTCGACCTGCTCTTGGCGAGCTGTGCCGACCTCTGGGACGACGAGGACTTGGCTCCAGGAGTTACGATTACAGCTGTCTCGCCCTTTGTAAGGTGCCGAGGGGGAGGGTCTTGCGCCACGAGGAATGACTAGCCGGATAATGAAGGATTGTATCACGAATGACAAGAGAGAGGGAGAGCAAGGGCAACGCTCGGCTTATGAGGGACTGCGCCACCAGCCCGCGCCACCAGCCCGAGCCGTCGGATCACTGAACCGTGACACCATCTCCCCTTCCCCCTCCGCGGGTCGGGTTTTGACGGGTTCTGCGCGTGGAACTCGGCGAGCAGCTCGAGGTGCTTGAGGTTCGCGTACGGCTCCCAGGTGTTGTCGTCCTCGGGGCAGCCGTGCCACTTGAGCAGGTACTCGACGCTGCGGCCGACCTTGCGCGCGTCGCGGATCGCCTCGACCGTCCACTCCTCGTGCCCGTTGACGGCGTACGGCGTTGGCGGCGGCAGCGCGCGGCCCGGGAACGCCTCCTCGTCGTGCTCGTCGATCGGCTTGATGAGCGAGACGTGGAACACGGGATGGACGCGCGCCATGGTCGGCGGCAGCTTGAGCTCGACGGCCGATTTCCGGATGAGGCGCACGATCTTGAGCGGCTCCGTGTACTTGGGCCCGAGCTTGGCCTTGGGCACGTTGACGCGCAGGTTCTTGGTGCTCAGCAGCACCATGTCGCCGACCTTGTAGTCGGGGCCCTCGCGGCGGCGGCGGTCAGCGTGCTTCTTGTACAGCTCCTTGGCGCGCTCGACCTTCTCGCGCAGCTTGCCCTGGACGTCGGCGATGCGCTCGGCCAGCGCGGCGGCTGACGGGACCCGATCCGACCGAACTGGCGCGGCCGAGAGCCGCGGGTCAAACGCGTAGTTGGCCTTGAACGGCGACATGCCCGTTGACTCGTTGACCGTGTTGTTGATGGCCATCTCGGCGTACCGCAGCAGCTCGGCCCAGTTCGACTGGTCCTCGTTGGCGAACATGCGCAGGTACACCTCGAGGGTCTGGTTCATGCGCTCGGTCTGCCCGTCGGTCTGCGGGTGGTACGCCGTCGAGAGCTTGGCCTTGATCTCAAGCGACTCGCACATGGCCGACCAGAACCGCGACGTGAACTGCGACCCGCGGTCCGAGACGATGTCGTCGGGCAGCCCGTGCGGCCGCACCACGTGCTCGATGAAGGCGTCGGCGGTCGTGGCGGCCGTCGGGAGCGCGGCGAGCGGGATGAAGTGCGTCATCTTGGAGAACCGATCGACGACGACCATGATGCAGGTGTGACCCTTGCTGCGCGGCAGGTCCGTGATGAAGTCCATGGAGATCGACGACCATGGCCGCGGCGGCGTGGGCAGCGGCTGCAGCTCGCCGTCAGGCCGGTGGCGCGGCACCTTGGCCCGCGCGCAGGTGAGGCACGACTTGACGAACCGCTCGATCACATTGCGCATCCCGGGCCACCAGTACGAGCGCGACACCTTCTCGATGGTGCGCTGGACGCCGAAATGACCGGCTACACGCGTCGCGTGCGCCTCCTCGATCACCCGGGTGCGCGCGACGCCCGACGGTACGTACAGCCGGTCGTCTCGCCAAACGAAGCCGTCGAGGTCCATGGTGAGCGACGGGTGCTTGCCCGGGTTCCGCTGCATCGACTGCGCGAGCTCGTCCTCCGCCAGGCCGTCCCGAATCGCGGCGAGCACGTCGTCGCCCTGCGTGCCCGCGACGAGCGGCGCGCTGGCCGCGGCCGTGGCGGCCACCGTGAGCGCCGACGCGGGAACGACAGCGCGGCCGAGCATCGGGTTGTCAAACAGCTCGTAGTCGGCGCGGCGCGACAGCGCGTCGGCGCGCCCGTTGATTGCGCCGGGCCGGTACGTGAACCGGAACGAAAACCGCTCGAGGAACAGTGCCCACCGCGCGTGCCGCTGCGACTCGACCGTCATGGTGCGAAAGTGCTCGAGGTTCTTGTGGTCCGTGTACACCTCGACCGGGTGCTGCGCGCCCTCGAGGTGGTGGCGCCAGATCTCGAACGCGACCTTGATGGAGAGCAGCTCCTTATCCAAGATGGGATAATTCAGCTCCGCCGCCTTGAGCGCGCGCGAGTGGAACGCTACCGGCCGCAGCGTGCCCTCGTAGTCGACCTGCGACAGGACGCACCCAATGGCGAAGTTGGACGCGTCGGCCTCGACAATGAACGGTTTTGAGGGGTCGGGGTGCGCGAGGAACTGGTCGGACGCGAACCGCGTCTTGATGGCCGCGAAGGCCGCCGCCTCGGTGTCGCCCCACCGCCACGGCGTGTCCTTCTGCGTAAGACGGGTGAGCGGGATGGTCAGTTCCGAGAACTCGGGGATGAAGCGGCGGTAGTAGTTGGCGAGGCCCAGGAACGCCTGCACCTCCTTGACCGTCCGTGGCGCGGGCCACTCGGTCACGGCGCGGACCTTGGCCGGGTCCATCTCGGCGCCCTCGGTGGTCAGGATGTGGCCGAGGTACTCGACGCGCGTCACGTCGAATTCGCACTTCTCGAGCTTGACGTACAGCTTGTTGTCGGCGAGCCGCTGCAGCACCTCCTTGACGAGCGCCGTGTGCTCTTCGGGGTCCTCGCTGAAGATGAGGATGTCGTCCAGGTACACGAGAACGCCGCGGCGGTCGAGCAGGTCGCGGAACACGTCGTTGACAAACGCCTGGAACGCGGCCGGCGCGCTGGTCAGCCCGAACGGCATCACCATCCATTCATAATGTCCGTAGCGCGTGCGGATCGCCGTCTTCCACTCGTCGCCCTCGCGGATGCGGACCAGGTTGTACGCGCCGCGCAGGTCGAACTTGGTGAAGATGCGCGCGCCCTGCACTTGGTTCATGAGCTCCGCGATGAGCGGCAGCGCGTAGCGGTTCTTGACCGTCAGCGCGTTGAGGCGGCGGTAGTCCACACACATGCGGCGCGACCCGTCCTTCTTGGGCACGAACATGATCGGCGCGCCGGCTGGCGACCGCGATGGGCGGATGAAGCCGCGCGCGAGGTTCTCGTCGATGGTCTTGCGCAGCTCCTCGAGTTCGGGCTGCGACAGGGCGTAGACGGGCAGGAACGGCACCTTGGCGCCCTCGACGAGCTCGATCTCGCAGTCGTACGGTCGGTGCGGCGGGAGCGCGGACGCCGCGGCGGCATCGAAGACGTGCGCCCACTTGAGGTACTTGGCGGGCAGCACGCGCTTCGGCGCCGCGTCATCTGGCGCCTCGGGCGGGCCGTGCGCCTCGTCCCACGCGAGCGGGTCGAGGTCGACGCGCGGTGCGACCGTGGCCACCGTGACGCGCTGGGCGGGCGGGCACCCGCAGCGACCAGTGCACGCGCCGTCAATCGCGACCGTGGCCGAGCGCGGATCCGGCTTCGCGCCGTTCGCGACCATCCATTCGAGTCCCATGATCACCGGAAACGCGGGAGAGTCGACGACGAGGAAGCGCGCGACCGAGCAATGAAGGCACGGAATGTCGATGGCGCGACCCGCGTCTCCCACCACGCGCTTCTGCTTGGACGCGTCGCCGGGAGGCACGACGCCGTCCGCGAACACGGTTTGGGATCCCGCGACCGCCGCGTGCAGGAACTCGGGCGACGTGACGGACACGGCCGCGTGCACGTAATGCGAGATGTACTGGCGCTGGCCCGGCGCGGACCCGACGACACCGCGGAGGTCGATGCGACGCGCTAGGCGCTTCGGCACGAGCCCGGCCTGCTCGGCCACCCTGCGGCTGATCAGGTTAACCGGCGCGCCCGTGTCGAGCATCATGAACGTCGGGATCGGCGCCGTGCGGAGCCCTGGATGCGCGAGGAGCCCGCCGAGGTGCAGGTGGTCCTGCGCCATCTCTAGACGCACAAGTGCACCAAAGTACGCAGCAACAGATTTTCCATTAGTCTTCTTATCATTCATGTTTTGTTTCTTGTTTTTGTTCATTTTTTTCTTCTTGTCGGCGGGCACCGACATCTTGTCCGCGGCGGCGGCCGCCGTGGCCATCGCCGTTGTACCACCCAAATCCGCAGGTTTTGGCTTCGAGGACGTCGCGGCCTGCTCCGCTACGCCCGACTGGCGTTTCCCGACGACGAGCGCGGGGGCGACGGGCAATCAGCCGCCTTGTGGCCGTAGCCCTCGCAGTTGTAGCACTTGATGTTGGTGAGGGCGCGGCCCTGGTGCGCCGCCGCCCGCTGCCGAATCGCGCCAACGTCCATGGCGTCCGGGTCCGGGACGAGCTCGGCCGCGACGCCCGCCGCCCCGCCCTCGTGCACCAGGAAGTGCTCGACCATCTTGTCGAAACGGTAGCACTTGCGCAGCGAGGCGAAGGCCACGTCCGCGGCCAGCGGCGAGTTGCCGGCCGTGACCAACAGGTAGAACTGCATCGCCAGCTCGCTGAGCGCGCGGTAGCCTGCACCGGACGCGGTCTGGCGGAACTTGGAGACGAAATCGCGCGCCGGCATGGCGCCGCGCACGTACTTGAGGTTCTTGAGCTTGTGCGCGTACTCGGTCTCCGACTTCTCGGCCGGCTGCGTCGACTTGACGAGGGAGATGTAGGCGTTGAACGAGCCGTAGTCCTCGAACTTGGACCCGGCCATCGCCAGCTCCACGGCCTTGAGCACCTTGCCCATCAGCTTGCCGTGGAAGTGCGCAATCTTGAACTTCTCCGGGACGTTGAACGTGAGCTGGAGGATGCTCTCGTACTGCGCGATGGCGCTCTTGACCTTGAAGTTGACGCCGTCAACCGAATTCATGCGCATCAGCGCGTGCATCGCGGCCGGCGTGAAGCCATCAACGCCCACGCCCGGCCCGCGCGCGCTGCTGACCTGGATGCTGTCGAGCTCGCCTTGCAGGATACCGTTGAGCGGCTGGCTCTGCTGCGTCTGCCGCAGCTCGACCTCGAGCGCATACGCGCGGCGCTCCGCCGTCTCGGCGCGCCGCTCGGCCGCGACCGCGCGGGCCTCGGTCGACACGCCCAGTTGCCAGTAGTCGCTGGCGACGTTGAGCGCGAGGAAGACGAGCTTGGCTTTGTCCTCGTACGGCATGACCAGGTCGCGCCACGGCGCGAGCTGGTTGGTACTTGGGGACGATGGCCGCAACGTCAAACGTCGCCAGCTTTTCGAGGAACTGTGCCGGCGTTATCATCTTGCCGTCGTGGAAGAAATCACCGCTCGGAGGGGGTTTTACAGTGATACAAAGTGTAAGGTGCCGAGGGGGAGGGTCTTGCGCCACAAGGAATGACTAGCCGGATAATGAAGGATTGTATCACGAATGACAAGAGAGAGGGAGAGCAAGGGCAACGCTCGGCTTATGAGGGACTGCGCCACCAGCCCGCGCCACCAGCCCGAGCCGTCAGATCACTGAACCGTGACAGTCGTGGTGGTGGTGGTGGTTGATGACTCGGTGGTAGACTCGGTGGCAACTGCGGCAGCCGAAGCGCTGTTAGCCGACTTGACCTTGGCGTTGATGGTCGCGCGGATCAAGCGGGTCTGCTCGAGGACAAGGCCGAGCTTCTGGTTGGCGACCTTGGCAAGGATGGCGCGCTGGGTGTCAATGAGCTTGCAGTTGTGGTCGTAGGCAACGGGGATGGCGAAGGCGAGGACAAGGGCAATCAGGACGAGCGTTGACGTCAACAGATATGTGGCCATGGTCCAGGCAAAGTACAGGGCAATGAGGGCGAGCGCTGACTGGGCAATGTCCTCAACAAGGACAAGGGCGGCAGCCGTCTTGAGCCCACGGTTGGCAACCGCCACGGCGACCATCAACACGTGGCGGACCTGGTCCTCGGTGATCTTGATGCGCGCCTTGGACAGCGCGCGCGACGCCAACGGCAGCGGTGCCGCTGTGCCCATGGCCTTGGCCATCACCTTGGACACGAGCGTGTACGCAAGGTTGAGCAGCACGGCGCCAAAGGCGAGGCCAAGAATGATGCGCAGCAGGTCGCCTGAGTAGTAGCGCGCCACCAGCACGCCGACCACGGACCCGGCAAACACGCTGCCCGAGATGACGGGCTTGTGCCACAGCGTCAGGTCGCATGCCGTCTCGAAGTAGGGGTTGAGGAGGGTCGCATCCTCTGCAAGTGCGGAGCGGAGCGGGTGAGTGCGTTAGTGTCATGTTCTTGAGAGGATCAGTCAGGCGAACGCACGCGCAGCAACGCGGCGCAGTGACAACAGAGCGTACCCTCCGTGTTGAACACCAGGCGGTCTGACAACGCCATTGAGTTCTCCACCTCCTTGAGGTCTTGCACCACCGTCTTGGCAAGGCCGGGCTCCAACAAGACCACCCTCACCTTGACCTCCTTGTGCTTCTTCTTGGGCGGCTCCTCGGACGCAGCGGGCGCGTTGCCCTTGGCTGCGGGCTCCTCGGGGGTGTTGTCCTCGACCAGGGTGTGGGCCGACTCAACTGACACCATGTGGTTAGGGTTCATGTGCACGCACACCTTGAGCGTGGTGAGCTCCTTGGGGTTCTCAGTCAACCCGACAGGCACCTTGGTGATGGTGTGGCGGCTGAGGAAGGTGGCGCCCTGCGTCGCGGGCGGCGTCGCCTTGGCGTCAAGGTTGGCCTCGAACTTGAACAGCTGCTTGGGCTTGCAGTAGAAAGTCAGCACCTTGGTCGCAGGCACCACGGCGCCCTTCTCAAACATGGTCAGCTGCTTGGCCTCGTCGCCGGCGCCTGCCTTGGCGTGCTGCATCCACAACACAGTCGCATTGTACGCCGACACGTCCTTGATCTCAAACTTGTGCACGCAGAACGCGGGCAAGATGATGGCACACATGAGGGCGCACCCGCAGGCCACGGCCTCGTCCTGGTTGATGGTGAACAAGAGCAGGTCGCGCTCAAAGTACTTGATGATGGCCTTGCGGATTGCGGGGACGCAGGTGGTTCTGCCCACCGTCTCAATGCAGAACACCTCCTCCCTGGTCCAGCCGGCCTGGTAGAGCACGTTGCAGATCATGGGCGCAATGTGCAAGGTGAAGGGCTCGGCGTACTTCTCGAACTCGTCGCGGGTGATCATGGACGACACATCGCGGTCCTCGAACAGCGCCTCGATGTTGAGCGGGGCCTGCAAGTTGGACAACAGCACCTTCTTGAGCTTGTCAATAGCGGCGCGCAGGCAGAAGAGGGGCTTGGGGTGCTGGGCGAGGTTGAACTTGTACTTCTCCTTGAACTCGGCCACAAAGTGGTTGATGAGGAGCTGGTCGAGGTCGCGGCCGCTGAGGAAGGGGTCGGCGGTGGTGGCCTCGACCTGCAGCTTGCCCTTGACGAAGGCAACGGCGGCAATTGAGGTTGACAAGTGGCCAATGTCAACGAAGACGACCTTGTGTGGGTACTCCTTCTCCTCGGGCAGGTCCGTCTTGGTGATGCCGTAGGCGAGGGCCGCAGCAGTGGTGTTGTTGATGATGCGCAGCGGGTTGAGGCTGGCAATCTTGCACGACTCGATCATGGCCTGGCGCTGGGCAGGTGAGAACCACACGGGGACTGACACGACCACGTCCGAGACAGGCGCCTTGAGCTCGTGCTTGGTGATCTGCTTGATCTTGCCGAGGTACATGGCGGCGCACTGGGTCGCCAAGAAGGTGCGCTCCTCGCCGAGGTACTGCACCTGCACGCCAATCTCGCCCGATGGCGACACGGACGGGTCTGACGCGACCATGTTGGCCATTGTGTACTCGCGCTCCTTGGCGAGCGTCGCGTCCGTCGCGGGGCGGCCAACCAGGCGCTTGAGCGAGCTGACCGTGTTCTTCAGGTTCGACACGTGCAGCGTCGCGGCGCCCTTGCCGAGGTGGCGCGACTTGGGGCCGAAGCCAACGAGCGAGCTAGACGGGCGGCGTGCATGGGGCCGGGGGTCAGCGGGCGGACCGGATTGGTGCGAGGACGCTGGCGGCAGGAGCGTACGGGGTGAAGCGGTTTGACACCTCCTTGCAGATGATGTTGATGCCGCGGCTGCGGGCGACGGCAATGCACGTCTGCAGGTTACCGAAATCAATACCAACGACGGACATGGTGGGGTGTATCGGCGTGGGCAGCAGGAACCGACTGCTTCGCAGAGGGAAGAGGAGGAGGGGAGGGAGGCGGCGGGCAGCGTGCAGGCCCCGCACTCCCCGTGGCGCGTCGCGAGCCTGCTTTCTTGTTGCTCCTCGTCTGCTCTCGCTATTTTGCTCCCGTCCATACATCATACCGCAACGCATCAACATCATCTGATACTCGACTCCGCGCAACCGCTCCCGCTCCACCATGGCCGCGCCACGCTGGTCGGCCAACAAAACCTCGCGCCTCGTCAACTGGCTGTGCTCCGGCGACAACTACACGACCTTCAGCGCACGCGGCGCTCGACGAAAAGCTCTTCTGGATGCGCAAGCTCATCTTCCTCAACGGGTGTCCGCTTTGGGTTCTGCGTCCGCTATCGCGACCACCACCATTGAGCGAAAGGTCAACAAGCTCAAGGAGAGCTTTAACGACCTGCTGCAGACCAACGTGCTGGGCATCACCGCCGACGCCCTCCGTGATCGGTCCTCGCTGAACGAGGAGCAGCGCGTCTTCGTCGACACGAGTTCCCGCATGCTTACCAGCTCGCCCGCATCTGGGGTCCGCCTGCCGCCGCGACGCACGCACCATCTGCCGCGACCGCGCCGCCTGTTGCGCTCCCGCCACCTGCTGCGCCCGCACCGGCTGCGACTTATCCACTACGCGCTGCGCCCGCGCCTGTCACAGCTCGCCCTCCACACTTGGCGCTCGCTCCCGCTGTCGCGCTCCCGCTCCCCGCCACGCCCGCACCACTTGTCGCGCTTCCACTCTCGCTCTCCGCCTCGCACACTCTCCCATCTGCGCCTGCGTGCGCCCCAGCAGTCCAGCAATCCGCTCCGCCCGCGCCCGCGCCCGCGCCTGCCGTCACGCACTCGCTCCCTGTTCTACAACCATCTGTCGCTGCACCCGCGCCTCGAACCAACCTGCACGAGCCGTACGCGGCGCACGCGCCCGTCGACGCGATAGTGACGCGCAACTTCTACGAGGGCGCTGGCCCCTATGCCGTTCCTGTCACGCTGGTGCGTGTGATCGATTGGTCTGCACAACAAGAGACTCGCTGATTCCTTGCTCATGTGTATAGCCGCCCGATCCGCCTCGAGCACCCGCTGCAACCAACACCAAGCGTGCGCAAGCGCGTGTTCAGAAAATGACGACCGACGAGAGTACCTCCTACGACGAAAGCCGCCGTCTTGCGCAGGCCGACCGCCGCGCGACTGAGCGCGAGCGCGTCGAGGCCGACAAGGCCGCCACGGCCGCGACCGCCGACGCCCGCTACCTCGCCCCCGAGAAGCTCGATGACCTGAGCACCAACCCGCGCATCACCATGATCTCGCCCGACGACCGCTGCACCAGCGGATTCCGCGAGGCGCGCAAGGACAAGATGGAGCACTCGGGCCGCGCGTGCATCGTGACGGGCATGATGTTCATCGGCGCCAAGATCGTCCGCGTCGCCATCGACGACTTCCCGTGGGCCGCCATGGACCGCGTGCTGCGGTTCCCGCCCGAGCTGCCCGAGAAGCTCAAGGAGCAGTACCGCATCGTCGACCTGCCGTGCCCCGCGTTCGTGGACCCGTGCACGCTCGCGCTCTCGGACCGCGGCGTGGTGCGCGACGCCAAGTGCAAGATCATCGCCGGCTACTTTCTCCGCGACGCGCACGACGCGCTCATCAAGATCGAGAAGGAGCTCAAGTCGTCGCGCGCGTCCGCCGCCGCAGTAGTTTGTTCAGAGTCGATCGAGAGTTTCATGTCGTTGCATGTATATACAGTGTCGCTTTGTTGATCCCTTGACTTGATCGCGTCCGTTGCGCCAAATGATCGCGGCGAGAGGGGCACTTGGGCAGAGCCCCGCACAGTGACACCCGAACGGAGTGATGAAGAGCGGGCTGGCCACGGAAATTGTGAGCGGACGCCGTCACATGACGCGAGCGCTGTGGCGCCAGATCGCGGAGCCGCGTCTCTGTCCCTCGCTCACGGTGCGAGAGCGACCCGACCCCGACAGTAACCCACCCGTGCACTTAATCCACCATGATAAAACAAATGGAACCCCATGCAAACGATGCGTCGAAATCTCATGTACCGGCCGGTGACGCCGTGGACGGCGCTACCCAGCCGAGCGACCATGTCGCGCTGCTCTCACACACCCGCGACTCGATGCATCGTGAACTCGAGCGGCTGAACAGTTCTCCGATTGGCGGATTGCGCGGGCTCACTCCTTACAGCCTCCAAACGCTTTCAAACAAGGCCTGTGCCGTTCTTGCTTATGCGTACTTGGAGAAGTACCCCAAGGGCCGCTTCATCGACGAGTACTCAAAGAAAGTGATCGCCCGTCGCCAGGCAAACAAACGGTTAGCCAAGGCTTCTTCCAAGCGTTTGAAGGTAAACGATGGTAGTAGCGTGGCTGTTGCTGGGCCTGACGATATGTCCGACCCGAGCGACGCCCTTTTGATTGACCTCAAGCTTCTGCGCGACTTGGTTCCTCGTGGCGACTCGCCGCAGGCCGTGATCAAGGCCGAGGAGCACGATTACGTTATCGACCTTGCCATCGCCGCGGTCGACCTGATTGTCGCGGGTCGCGTGTGCGTTCAACCCGCGACCCAGCTCAAACTGGCGGTCGACCATCTAATGAACATTGTTGAGCTCACTCGCAAGCTTGTGCATGACCAGGGCCACCACGCGCTTAAAGCAGTTGTCCGCGAGCCGGCCAAGGACGCGCTCAGCGACTTCACGTCTAAAGTCGAGCGCGTTTCGGCTTCCAACGCGCTCTGCAGCCAGCTTCTCGAGCGTGCGCATCCTTGCCAAATCGAGGACCTCAATGGTCGCGATTTGGACGCGCTCCCCGACCTGGTCGTTCCGCGGGTCCCGCTCAACACGCTCAGCGAGCACGGCTGGTGGGAGGAGGAGATGGGGACGCGAGTGACTGGGTGATTGGTCGCGGCTTGCGTGCGTGCTGACAAGCGGCCGGCGGGCGGGGGGTCCGGCCCGCTTTTGAGGGCTCGGCGGCGCTCGGTCTCCTCATCTCCCTCGCCGTCCTCGTTCCCTTCCGCCCTTTGCGTCCGCCTGCCCGATAACGCGCGCCAACCGCTCGCCCTTTCTCGCTCGGGTCGCACCTTCCCTCGGCCAGCTGGGCTGGCCCATGCCCACCACGTTGCCGCCGCCGCCGCTGATTCCCACCGGTGCGCGGTGTCGCCGCGCGTTCTTGCCAGTGCGCGGTGTCAACGCGCGTTGTTGCCGGTGCGTGGTGTCGCAGCCGATTCCCATTGAAGCGCGGTGTTGCCGCCGATTCCGGCCGGAGCTGAAGAGCGCTGCGGGGGAAACGGCGTTCTAGGCAGGAAGCCCGTGTACGTAGACTGATACAACTAGTGATAACGGAACGTGAGCTTCGATTACAGAGGAACGAGGGGGACAAACCGAGGGGGAAACGAGAGGGAAAGGAAAGGTAAAGGGGCCGCACTCACCTGGTGGTAACGGAACGTGAGCTCAAAGAGAGCTCACGTCTGCGGCAGGGGCGCGGCCACCTTTTGAGGGCGACGGAGAAATGGGCGGCGAGTCACCAGCGGCGGACGGGCGCGGACGGCCGTGTCCGCGGCGTGGGGGATCACGCGGGGATCAGCGGCGCGCGCGCGCGTGACCCGAGCATCACGCGCGTCGCGCGACAGAGCGCGGTGTCGCTGGGGCGCGGTATTCATCGCCGCGCGTTCTCGCCGCCGCTGCTGATTCCCATTCGGGTCACACCTTCCCTCGGCAGGCGCGCGTCACTGCCGCGTCGCCGCCGCCGCTGACTCACGGCGGTGCGCCCGGACCTGGACGCGCGGGCGGCATCGACCTTGGCCATCATCATTTTGAGACACTGGCGACAACTCGCCGGCCACGCCCGCCTCAAAACCCCGGCCTCGTCGCCCCCTCCGCTCGCTCTCTCCATCAGTCACCGGCCCGCGCCTCATCTCGCCGTCGTTTCGCCTTGTCTCGCCGTCGTTTCGCAATACAGAACGTTGACGATGATTGGGGGATATCAAGACGCGGAGCGACGCGACGCGCGCGCGAGCGAGTGGGCGGCCAGCCACTTCCACGGCAGGGAAGTGGAGGCGCACACTGCACGCACACCGTACGCACGCGGGCTCCCAAACTTGGGGTCTCAGTACTGCATTTACTCCTCCTTGGCGGCGACAGCTTCGGTGGTTGAGGTGGTCTCGGTCGTCGAGGTGGTGGTGGTGGTGGTGGTCGTTGTAAGGTGCCGAGGGGGAGGGTCTTGCGCCACAAGGAATGACTAGCCGGATAATGAAGGATTGTATCACGAATGACAAGAGAGAGGGAGAGCGAGGGCAACGCTCGGCTTATGAGGGACTGCGCCACCAGCCCGCGCCACCAGCCCGAGCCGTCGGATCACTGAACCGTGACACCCTTGTCGCTGAAGCAACAAACTTGTACGACGTGACGATCAAAATCGGCAACCAGTGCCCCGTTTCCTTCGATACGCTTTATTATTATCGAGGAAGCTAGGCGCCGACATAATCGCGTGATTATACACACTTCCTTCAAATGAAAGCGCCATCGTGGGGCTGGTCTCTCTGTTCATGGCCGTGCTTTGTACATTTCCAACCACCCGCACAGGAGTACCCTCGTGCACATGCCCGATGAGCCCTATCGCTGCGAACCTGCGTCTATATTGAAACCTCCTCACGCACCATAGCCTCCTCGACCGTGCTCGCCAGCGCGAACCGCGCCTCGACCGCGGCGAGCGCCGTTTTCGGGTCCGTGAGCCGGTCCGCCGCGACAGCTGCGTTCGGCACGCGTGCCTCGGGCGGCGCGGACTCGAGACTCGGCGTGCGCGGGTGCGCGGCGAGGTAGGCGAGCCACGGGCGGTGCTCGAGGACGGCCCAGTCGGCGGTGGCGGATGCGCACGTCATGATGAGTTCGAGCGTGACGCGGCGGCTCGGCGCGGGCGCGGCGAGCGGCGGGTTGGGCGGCGGCGGGGTCGGGACTGACCACGACAGGTATGCGAGGTGTCGCCGCAGCGAGGCGAGGAGCGTCGGGTCGTAGACGGACGTCTTGACTACGCGAAGCGACGCGGTTGTGAGTTTGCGATCCACAGACTCGAGTGAGTGAAGAGAGTACCTTGCTCGAGCTCCATGGCGCCGAGAATCACGGTGGCGAGCTTGAGCACGTTGAGCGGCGGGAGCGCGACGACGACGTCGGCCGACGGCAGCTCGACGCGGCGCGGTCCGTTCCCGAGCACGGCCCATAGCGTCGGCAGGCTCGGGTGGACGAGGCAGTGCGGGAAGCGTGGGTCGACGAGCAGGAGCGCGGCCATGATGAGGACGACGGCGGCGCGCGGGTTGTCCATGAGCTGCGGCGCCCACCGGCCGAGCGCGTCGAGCGGGACCGCGTCCTCGTCAGCGCCGCCGCCGTGGACGGTGCTGCGGTGCCCAATATCCGCGTCCCAGTCGCGCGCGAGCGTGTGCAGCTGCCACCACATGGCAGCACCGAGCCCGTTCCCGCCACCGCTCGGCGCGAGCGCCGCGGCCTTGGGCACGTGGCGGAGCAGGGTGCGTCCCCACTTGCTCCACGACGCGTCCTCGGTCGCGAGCCGGAGCGCGCGGTCGCGCTCCTCGCGCGTGGTGACGAGGGCGTGGCTCGCGAACACGACGAGCGCGGTCGCAGGCATGCGGGCGCGGACCGTCTCGCGCGCGGCGCGGTCCTCGGCGGCGGTGATGAAGGCAAAGTCGAGGCACCATACCTGCGGCAGGACACACACGAGGACTGCGCGCGCGTCGGCGGGCGCGAGGGCGGCGGTCGCGGGCGCAGGCGTCGAGAGCGGGACGCGCAGCCGCTGCGAGACGGGGTTCTCGAGGCCGAGCCCGACGCACGCCGGGTTGCCCGTCACGACCAGGTGTAGCACGGCGTCGACGCCCGCGAGCGCGCGCTGGATCTCGGACACGCCGAGCCGGTTGTGCGCGAGGTTCAGCAGGCCGAGCGCGCCGGGCAGCAGGCGCGCGGCCGACGACGAGTGCCGTTGCGTCAGCGACGTCAGCCGCTGCCGGCTCAGGTCCAGGAACCACAGCGCATGGTGCGACGGGCGCGCGAGCGAGGACGCGGGGACCAGTGGGGCGGTCGCGGGGCGCACATCGAGCGCGAGGCCGCGCGCGTGCGTGGTGGGCAGGGTTGCGGATGAAGTTGATGCATTGCACTCGGCGCAGGCGCACAGTGGCCGCGGGAGAGGGTCAAGGGCTTCGTTCATGGCGGGGGCGGGCGGGGGGAGAGGCGAAGCGCGGCGGGCGGGAACGCGAAACGCGACGCGTCGGTCATCCGCCGCGTTTTTCCAGGTGCGGGCCCACCTTCCCCCCAACGCGGGCCACCGCTTGCCCGGTGCAAGCTGACTCCTCGGCTCCGATCCGCGGCCCTCAAGAAGGGACGGGGCCCTTGACCACGGCCCCCGCTCTCCCCTCACGGCCCTCACTGCAGCAGCCAACGTAGCACCATGCCCAAGACGACCCCGACCAAGAAGAAGACCACCCCGGCCACCACCCCGAAGAAGACGCCGACCGTCGTGAAGATGCCGACGGCCAAGCCGGGCGACCCGCTCGAGCGCAAGATCCTCGGCATCGTGCGCGAGTTCATGGACGCCGCCAAGGCGGGCGAGGCCGAGGGCGGCGGCAGCGGCGGCGGCACCTTCGAGTGGCTCGAGGCCGCGCGCATCGTCATCGCCCGCATCAGCGTGGACCTGCCGGCCGACCGTCAGCCCACCACCAAGCCGACCAGCTACGCCAACACGCTCAAGCGCTTCGTCGAGCGCGTCGCCGAGCGCGACCCCGTCATCCTGACCAACGACGCCGGCGAGGGCGCCAGCGACGAGGTGCAGGCGCGGCTCGCCACCATCAACGAGAACCGCGTCCGTTTCCTCGTGTCCCGCGCCGCGTCGTGCGTCGTGACTGACTCGTGTACCGCGTCAACGCATCGTAGGATTTCGCCAAGAAGATCCTCGACGAGCTCACGCGCGAGGACGACGAGGAGGAGGCAGCCGAGACGGAGGGGGCCGCGGACCAGGTCGCGGCCGCGCACTAACGGCGCGGTCGCGAGTCGGTGATCGTGTGACGCGAGTGTACCAGAAATGTATCACCACCATGAACCGCATCACCGCCTCTCCGCCCTGAGACAATCCGCGAGCGCGTCCCAGAACGCGCCGAGTCCATCCGCGACCGGCACCGCGTCAGGCAGCGGCGGCTGGGCGAGCTTGTCCATTCCCGGAAGCCAGTCGCCCGCGAGGAACGCGTCGCGTGGCAGCTCGGCTATTGCGGCGCCGTGCTCGCGCATCATGCGCACCAGCGCCGCCTCCTCGGCCCAGTGCGACCGCGACACGTATAGGAACGGGCGGCCCGCCGCGAGTACCTCGGCACACGTCCCGTAGCCCTACACGTTGCGCACGCGTGAGATTCATCCCCCAACACTCCAGAGAGAAAAGTCCGCACCATCTTGCCAATCACCACGTCCGCTGCGCGCATCCACGCGGGCACGTCGACCGTGACGGGATCGAGCGCGACCACGTCAGGGTGTTGCACCGCGCCGACCAGCGTCCACCCGGGGAACCGCAGCGCGAGCGGGCCGAGCAGCTGCGCCGTCTCGTGCCCGCCAAACGTCAGCAGCGCCACGCGGTCCGTGGCCGTGAGACCGAGCTCGGTGCGGAGCTGCTCGCGCGTGGATGCGGTGGTCGAGCGCGCGGGGCCGAAGACGGGGATCGTCGTCGTGGGAAGCGCGCGGACGGGTGCAGGGACGCGGGTGGGGTCAAGCGCGCCGGCCTCGCACAGCCAGTACGTGAAGGTCGCGTAGTCGCGCGTGACGCGGTCGAGCCACGCCGGCGGAGCTGCGTCGTCATCGTTGAGCATGGCGAGGTAGATGGCATCCCACGTACTAGAGCAGAGTTAGTTCGGCGACCACGCCGAGCCACTGGGTGAGCAAGCGTACAAGTTGGTGCACAGCACGGCCGGGATCCCTAGCGCGCGCGCAATCGGACCCGCGACGAACGACGCGTCCGAGAGGATCACACTCGGCCGCGGCTCGCGAGCTGCGAGCAGTGCCACCTCCTCGCGGACGACCACGTCGCGCTCCTCGACCATGAACCGCTCCGCCTCGGCGAGCGATCGCGTGCGGTCGACGTTCAGCGCGTCCGTCTGCAGCACGCCCGCGTCGACGCGGTGAGCTGGACTACACACGTGGCGTCAGAAGCTTCTCCTCGCCGTTAGACGGGGACGGGAGTACCGTCTCAACGTGAACCGGTCGCCGTGCCGCTCGCGCAGCCCCACAAACAGGAGGTCCGGCGCCAGCGTGACGGCCTCGACTGAGTACGACTCGGACCGGTGCGACAGCAGGTGCTCGATCAGCGCGCAGCACCGCGAGGCGTGGCCGTAGCCTGGATTTGGCGGGGCAGAGTCAGGGTCGAGCTCGACGCGGGCGGGTTCCTCTCGCACGGCAGCGACACACACCATGGCCCGACATGTACCACACGATGCATGGGCGTTGCGGCAAGTCACTCTTCATGGCAGTTTCATGGACGGCGAGTGACGAGAGGTGTGGCGCGACGCGCTGGCGCCAATCTATGACGATGGCGCTGCGAAACTTCGAGCAAGCGTCGTTCGCCCTGTTCTTCGCCTCGGTGTGCACACTCAGCTGATGCTCATGATGGCTCTCATGATGGTCGGGATCCGGAACCACGTCCAGCGCTCGGATCAACTGCAGGACCGGCGGCCCCCGCCATCACGAGTCCTGGGCGATGCAAGGCATAAGTCGCGCAGTTGAGCGCCACCGCCTGCTCGCCACCGTCGACCATGGCCATGGCCACGGCCACGAAGGCCTCAAGTCCGCATCCGTGGCCACGGCGACCAAGGCCGCGAGGGACCGTGACATCACCGTCGCGTGCTCGCGTGGGTGGCGTCGCCGCCCCGCCCTGCCTAAACGTGTTCCGTGACACTGGCCCCAGGCCAGGTTCGCCATTAATTTTTCAGGCCGACCGCCCTCGCCGCCGCCGCGGACGCCGCCACACACGCACGCTTGCGAGAGCGTGTTGGGCCGCGTGGACCCGGCGTCGCCGGGTGTCCGGGGGCGGAGCTAGTCTCGGAGCGTCATCGGCCTCGACCCGATCAGCCAGCAGGGTTCTTTGCTCGGGCTCTCCTCCTCCTCTCCACCCCGACGTCGTCGGCCTTGGCACGGACCTGCCAGCGTGTGTGTGGTGCATTTCATTAAACAACTCAAGAGCGTCGACCTGCTGCGGAAACGGCCTGCCTGCGACCTCAAGCCCGCTCTAGCGACCATCACACGACCGGCGACCCCGTTCTCGCTCTCCCTCTTCAGACACCCTCTATAGACGGCCATAGACGAAAGCACCTACCACCCGCACCCACCCGCGATGCCCCTCCTCGAACCCGCCGCGACCGAGTCGGGCTGGCGCTGGCTCGGCCTGATCGCCGTGCTGCCGATGCTGATCCTGGTCGGCTTCGCCATCTCGCCCAAGGGCTCCGTCTTCGTGCTCCGCCCCGTCAAGCTGTCGCACGCTTCACACCGCGCTGCTCGCCGCCGCAGCACCAAGGACGCCGCCCACGGCGACGGTCGCAGCCACACGCGGCGGCGCCGCGCCACGCTGCCGAACCCGGTCCACGTCCCGGGCCTCGACGTCGACGACAGCGACCCCGCCGCCAAGGCCCGCTCGATCCCGCTGCCGCCGGCGTCGCCGACCTTCGACCTGCGCACGCGCGCGCGCCCGCAGTCGTGGCACCCGCGCGCCGGCATCTCGGGCACCCCGCCCTCCTCGGCGTCCCCGAGCGAGGTCTCGGCCTCGATCCCGTCGTCGCCCACGAGCCCCGCGGGCTCGTCGTGGTGGCCGACGGTCCCCGCGGCCGCGGATCCGGACCGCGTCTACTCGCAGCTGCTCGAGACCCAGGCGCACCTGCGGTCGCTCATGGAGCACGCGGGCGGGCCGCCCGCCTGGTGGTCGGCGCGGTTCGCCGTCCTCGGCCCGCTCCACGCCAAGGCCCGCCGCGCCATGTACGTCGCCCGCGACCTGCTCCCGTCCGCGTGGCAGCCGTGGATGGGCGCCGCCGAGGTGAGCATGGTCGTCGGCGGCCGTCCCGTCTCGCCCGCCGCGTCCTCGATTGTCGGCAGCCGCAGCCGCCCGTCGTCGATGCACAGCCACGTCCGGTCCGCGCTCAGCGGCGTCGAGGGCGGCAACGGCAGCGAGCACGCCGAGTCGACTGCCGCGGCGGCGGAAGATGATGAGCGGCCCGTCGTGATCGCCCTCGCGAGCGCCGCCGAGGCGCAGCGCGTCGAGGTCATCCACGCACGCGCTCGCGCCCGTGCGGCGGCGGGTGCCGGCGGCGATGCGCTGGCGGCGGTGCTCGAGGTGATCTACCCGCCGGCGGCGTCGCGCGGGACCGCGACGACCGAGTCGGCCGAGGCGCTGGTGGTGCTCAAGCAGTACGCGTGCAGCGTCGAGGACCGGCTGCGCAGCCTGTCGCCGACGACGGACGAGGCGCGTACTGTGGTCATGTTCGTGCTGGTGCACGCGTGCATGCTGGCCGAGATTGGCGTCGCCCTCGCCGAGGCCTTCTGCCTCGACCACGTCCTCGTCAAGGACGCCCTGCTCCCGCTCACCATGCGTAACCTCATCCTGTCCGGGTACCAGAACATGTACACGGTCAGCGGCGCCGTTGCAGTTGTGGATGCCGCCAGCGACCACGCCGCGCACCTCGAGCTCCCCGCGTCGACCCGTACCGCTGTCGCCAAGCTCGTCGAGCGCGTCGCCCGCCACTACACCCGCCCGCTCCCGCTCGACCTCGACCCCGTCGCTGACCTCGCCACGCTCCACGCCCTGTACGAGGCCATCGCGCGCAACGACGCCTAGGTAGTTCTCCTTTTGGTATACCACACTCCCCTCCCTCTTTTGTTCACATCCAGCATTCCAAGATCATAGACTCCTTTTCTTCATCCATACTCTGGCGCCGGAATCGCCCCGTGACACACGGTGATAAACTCTTCCACCATCGCGTCCAGCGCGCTGACGGGGTACCGCATCCGCAGCTTTTTGCGCGTCCCCGCGCGCGCGCCCGACTGCATACCCGCCGGCACACGCGCGTCGAGCGGCGCCGGCACGTCCGTCCGCGGGTCCAGCGAAAGCAGCCGCGACCGCTCCCGGTGCACGCTGCGCAGGTACTCGGTGCGCGCCGAGGACGACATGCGCGCGACGATCGCGCGCGAGCCGAACGGGTCGGTCGCGGGGCGGTGGTGTGGGGCTGTTGATGAGGAGAGGGTGGTCACGGACATGGAGAGTGGGGTGGGTGCTGACGGGCCGGCGAGCTCGGTCGTCGGGAACGCCGTGGCGACCGCGACGGCGAGCGGGTGGTGGTCGCACACGACTGCTTCGGCGACGGCCTACATCTGCCCGACATGAGACTCTTCGCTGCGGGACGCAGCGTACCGACGTACATGCGCCTTGAGCGCGACGAGATTATGCCACCACACGGCGCTAAGACTCTTCCCGGGCTCCTCGTGCGCGCACTGCTCCTCGGCGAGGGCAATGAACGCGGCGATCGTCGGGTACAGCCCCGCGCCGCGCTTCCCCGCCACCGGCTCGCCGAGCGCCGCACACACCGCGTTCGCCGTACACTTGCGCTCGTAGTGGCGCCGGCACCGCCACCCGGGGACGCGCCACCGCCCAAAGTATGCCGACGCGAGGTCGAGCAGCAGCTTGCGCCGCAGGAGGTGCGGGACCGCGAGGCGTAGGTCGTCGAGCGCCGGATGGTAGGCGATGAGCTCGGTGGAGAGGGAAGCGAGGCGCTGTGCGGCAGCGTGCACGGCGGGCGAGTCGGTCGTCGTCGACTGCAGGAGCGCGAGCAGCGTGTCCCGCATCACCAGGTCGAGGAGCCGCGCGTGCGTCGCGAGCCGTGTCGCGCGGTCTGAGGCTGGGAGGCGTGGGATGGATAGCGTTGCAGTAGGTTGCGAGTGTTCATTGTGCGTATTCATGGTGGGGTGTAGCATGGGAGGGGGCGGGAACCGCGAGTGTGATCGGCGTGCGATGTGGCGCAGCTCCACACGTGCCGGCTGCGAGACGCGTCGCGGGTCGCGTCGCCGCTGTTCGTGCCCTCGCTCACCACAGTAACGCGTTTATTCATCATGGGCACAAGGCCGTAGTGAAAACGCAATCCGTGCCACCACGTCCAACGTGTCTTGTATGTGGTCCACTACAGCAAGCCGAAGCCGTTTGTCAGTTCCCTATCAGAGTATTGGCACGGTGGAAATGCAGTTTCAGGAGCGTCTACACAAACCCCAACTTTTCGATGCAATACGACGACTTTTCTCGTAGATGTCGGAACTCGTTATCATCAGTCAATTCGCCGCTGCCGAACACCTCAGGGCAGCGTCGCGCGGCAAGCACCTTCGCCCATCTCGCGCGTCCTCGACCATTGCGACGAAGGAGTTAAGTTGGGCTTTAATTCGGGGCTAATGCAAGTAAAGTCGACCTTACTCTGGTTAAGCGGTCGCGACGCGTGCTCGAAGACTCGTTGTCGTGCTGGCGCGCGCTCCTTGGCCCTCGCCCTCAAGTGGATTCTAACCGCCAACTCCAGGTACATTTCAGTGGACCTGATGGGAGCGGGTGATTTCGTGCTCCATTTGAGCTCCGGCAGCGTCGCGGAAGCGTTTGGAATCAGGATGAGTGTTTGATGACTGCTGTCGTTGTGAGAGTTTGCTTGATTTGTTCGCGGCCAGGTGTTTGGCTGCACTGAGTGCGAGCACTGTAGCTATTCCAAGTCGGGTGAAAGAGTTCGGTGGACGGAACTTGTCGGTGGAGCGAGCTGATGGGACGAGCAATGCGCGCGCTTCGTCAATGCTGTTGGACGCCGTATGATCTCACTGGGTCATGGTTTGATGCTCAAACATCGTCAATTACACATTTTCGAGCTTATCCGTAAAGCAGGCCACGCTCGGCGGCTGAGTTTCACACCGCGGTTCGACCGTGGCCATCGTGATGGCCAGCGTGATCGGACTCGGATTCGACGGCGCCTGAGGTAAACTGCTCCTGCACCCAGCTCGTGAAGATAGATAATAGTTTAACAAGACGGCTAGTATCCATGAATAGTCCGAAAGACCAATTACACGTGTATTCAGCGGATCTCGAACATCGCCGTGACCAGCCGATCCAACACGTCAGTGCGGCCGAATCAAGGAGTCGCGGCAGCGAGCCCAAGGCCAGGTTCGACCAGCCGAGGACAAATAGTGCCGATCTTGTCCTTGACCAATACTACGTCTGTATGGGAAGCCACCGCCGCGTTGCACAGGTCCAGGATGTGCTTCATCGGGGTGGTCAGCACGATCCCGCTGAGAGGGCGCACCACCACTTCGAGCCTCGCAGAACACACTGCAAAGTTGAGCAGAGCGCTGAAGCTCGTCGCATGAAAATCGAAGCGCGTAAATGCCGCGACACATCTGTCACGATTGGTGAAAGGCGGACCTTGCGTCGTCCCCAAGGTTGCTTGGGCCGACTTGATGGCGGACAAGATGGGCTCGAGGCTGTCCTTGGACTGATCCAAGGAGCGGCGGGTCCATTGCATGATCTTGTCCAGATCCTGAGCCATGTCCGGCGCCAAGGCCAAAAGGTCAGCCACGGTCTGGGTCGGGTCAACCGCATTGATACAGGGCATGGTCAGCGACGAGGACAGGCGGTGATCCTCGGCCCAGCTCAGCAGCCAACGCAGGCAGCGCGGGCCGTGGACATGCTCGTCCTGGCGCGCGCGCTCGTACACGCGCGTCGTCGGGTGGCCCATTAAGTTCACCCTAGTTGCGTGCATGAATAAGTGGGCGATCCCGGAGGCTTGCCATTCCAAGAACGCGTACCTAGCTTGTGGCCGAGCACTGCGTGGAGCCCGATTGGGATGTCCGATGTTGCACGATTCTCGCGGAGAGTCGGCATCGGCCATGGTCATGGCCGTGGCCATCGTGGCCCATGGTCGGACAATGTTCGCCGACGAGCATTAGACCGTTCGCTTCACTCCGAGCTGCCCGGGAAGCGAACGCGTTTCGCAGAAAACGCGTGCGAGGATTGGCATAGAGGGGAGACAGCAACGCGTGGAACACGTGCTGGGTGCGAGACACTTTGCGCCGACGCGTCGCGACTGTCTCCGCCTCGCGCGTCAACTCGAGTCTGGCCTTCCTCTCTCTCTGAGCTCAGCATTAGCATAGAGAGCCATGCAGCTGTACGCAGAATAGACGATGAAATCCTCTGTACCACCACAAAAGACCACGTCAACGAGGCCGCGGCCATCGGTCATGAAGTCGCGCATCCCGACGGTCACGGCGGCGCCGCTTGCGACCAAGGCGCCCGCCAAGTCGGCGGCGCCGCCCGTCGAGACGATGGCCGAACAGCGGAAGCGGAGGCTCGAGAAAGCCGAAGCCGCTCGTCAGGTAAGCAACATCGCCCGTTCCCCCTCTGTGCGTCGGACGACTGACCGCGTCCGTTCGTTGTGTAGGCCGCCATGGACAAACTCTCGAAACGCACCGCATCGCGAGCGTCCAACAACACGTCGTCATCTGCACCACCGAGCGAACCGCTTCCCCCGTCACTGCCCGCTTCGCTCACCATCGACCTGGACGCCGAGGCCGATGACGCGAGCGAGGCCGTGACCACGGTCCCGCCGTCGTCGTGCATGACGCCCGCGCCCGAGACGCACGCCGGCTCGCCGGTGAAACCGGAGCCACTCGCCCCTGCAGCTCTACCGCGGTCGGACAGCGGAACGTGTCAGATCAGCGAGGACTACGTCGCCGACGCTGACCCTGCCCTGTCCGCGGCACCGGAGCCGGCCGCCGTCTCGCTCTCGGACCCGGCTCACGCTCGCTACATCCCGTCGCCGGTCCCTGATCTCGCTCCCGTCGCCCCTCGTTCCGATTACCACTACCACCCGTCCCCGCCGCCCCAACGACGCTCTCCAGTCCACCTCGAGACCGCGCCGTACGTGCCGGACCCTGAACCCGCCGTTCCTCGCAGCGACGCGCACGACCAGCGAATCGAGCGGATCCTCGACTACCTCAACGTCGTCGACCTGGCGTCGCCCTCCACCTCAGGCGCCTCGCCCTCAAGTTCCGGTGCGCCGCCGGCGATGGCTCCGCCCATCTTCGACGCCGTCAAATCTCGCCTGATCGCGCTCGAGCTCGAGGTCGAGGACAAGTCGCGCTCGATCTCGGCGCTCAAGCAGCAGCTGCAGCAGACGCGTGCCGCGGCGACAGCCGCCGCCGACGAGCACGCGCGGACGACCAAGAGCCAGCTGGCGCTGCAGCGGCGCGAGTACGAGGCGGCGATCAAGCGGCACCTGGCGTTCATCGACAAGACGCAGACGGAGAAGGAGGCGGTCGCACAGCGGTGTTCGGCGCTGGCCGCTCAAGTCCAGCAGCTCGAGGCGGGCGTCAAGGCGAAACTGGCCGCGGTGTCGGCGGCACACGAGCGCGACCTCAAGCAGGCGCGCAGCGTGTGGGAGGCGGCCGAGAAGGTGAAGCGCGACCGGTGGATGTCGGCGCAGGCGGCCAAGATCAAGGAGCAGACGGTCAAGGGCCTCGAGCCCGAGATCCAGCGGATGCTCGCGCAGCACAAGGCGGCCATGGCGCTCGCCGAGGACCGCCACCGCGAGGCCGTGGCCGCGGAGCGCGCGGCCTGGGCGCGCACGCACGAGCAGCAGGTGGCCGCGATGCGCGAGACGTGGGCGGGCGAGCGCGCGCGCGCGTGCGATGAGGAGCGCGAGGCCGCGCGCGCCCGGTACGCGAAACAGCTCGAGCGCGACGAGCTCGAGTTCCAGCAGCAGAAGCGCAAGTGGGCGGCCGAGCTCGCCGAGGTCCGCGACACGCTGCAGGCGCAGTTCCGCGACGAGCGCAAGGCCGCGGACGCGGCGCACCGCAAGGCGGTCGACGAGCTGCGCGCGGCGATCGAGGAGGAGAAGGACCGCGCGGCCGCGGCGGCCGACGAGCTGCGCCGGCGGCACGCGCACGAGCTCGCGACGGCGACGGAGCGGATGCGCGTCGAGCGCGAGGCGTGGCAGGCGAGCTACGCGGGGCGCGTCGAGGCGGACCTGCGCGAGCGCGAGCGCGCGTTCAAGGACGCGCTGCTGCGCGAGCGCGACCGCGAGATCGAGAAGATCATTGCCCGCGTCGAGGCCGAGTCGGGCACGTCCGCGTCCGAGGTCGCGGCGCGGCACCGGGCCGAGATCGAGCAGCTGCGCGCGACGCACGCCGACGAGCTGCGCGGGGTCCAGGAGCAGTGGTCGGTCGCCATGGACAAGCTGGTGACGGTGGGCCGGCAGAACGAGGCGGCCGAGGCGGCGAAACGCGAGCTCGAGCGCGAGATCTGGTCGCTGCGCAACGCGGCCGAGGTCAAGGACAAGACCATGGCGGACCTGCGCCGCGACCTCGACCGGTTCCGCGCGGGCGAGGACGAGGTGCGCAAGTCGGTCGAGGCCGCGGTGCGCGACGAGATGCGCCACCGCGACCAGCTGATTGCGAGCCTGCGCAACGAGCTCGACCGCGTCCAGGCGCAGCTCGCGGGCCAGCGGCGCGACGCCGAGGCCAGGGTCGCGGCGGTGCAGCAGGAGAAGGCGACCACGCTCGGTATGATCGAGGACCGCGTCAAGAAGACGGTCGCGGTTAAGGAGCAGGCGCTCGCCGACCTCCGCGCGCAGATCGAGGAGCTGCACGTGCGCAACGGCCAGCTCGAGCTGCTGCTGGAGCGGCAGCGCAAGGAGCTGCTCATGACGTGAAATGCAATCCGAAATGTATCACCAATGCTACACTAGCTCTGAGATGGCGCGGTTGCCGGGCGCGGAGAAGCGGCACCGCCGCCGTTGGTCGCCGCCGTACCGTTACCGGGTGTTGGTGGCGCCGCCGCCGGCTTGGACTGCGCCGCGGTCGCGCCGCGCTTGGGCTCGAGCCGGATGGGCTCCATGCGGAAGCGGCAGTCCATGACGTGGTCGAGGCGGAGGTTCGGGTACCGGCCCGGGTGGTTGTGGTCATACTCGGGGCCGACTTCGCGCTCGGGCGGCGTCTTGAGGAACACGAGGTCGTTGCCCAGCGAGTCGATGGACTTGCCGCGGAACACGGACCCGCCGATCTGCACGAAATGCGTGTCGCGGTCGAGACCGAGGATCTTGCACTGGAAGTCGGCCGCCTGGAGCTCGGGCAGCGTCAGCTGCTTGCCAAAGTCGTAGAGGTGGTAGGCTTCCTGTTCTCCCGGCGACGACGTCGATTAGTACGGATGGGCTCGCTGCGTGATGTGGGGCGGGACAGCCGGACCTCTTCTTCCCACTCATCCTGCTGCTGCTGCGGTTGTTGCTGCTCGTGCTCGTACTCGTACTCGTACTCGTACTCGCCCTCGTAGGCGGGCTGCTGCTGCTCCCCGTCCGCAGCGGCATCGGGACCGACGGGCAGTTCCGACTCGGAGTCGAGGTCCATGAGCTCCTCTTCTTCCGCGGGCGCGGTTGCGGGTGGTTGATGGGTCGGCCAGTTCGCTTCCATTGCAGAATCGTAGGTTCGTAGGGGAGCGGCGACCTGCAGCGGCCGAGCTTCACGTGTGGATTTGCTCGCCGTGTTGACTTCTTGCGCGACGACGCGCTTCACTTCCCCTCTCTCTCCCGCAGCCGGCCCTCCATGTATCACTCGCCATAGACGGAACCACGAACCATGACAGCAGCAGTCGCAGCAACGGCCAAGGCGGCCCGCGGGCTCAAGTACATCACGACGCCCATCTTCTACGTCAACTCGGGTGAGTCTAGCCGCTCTCGCGGACTCAGGATCCATGAGCTGATCCTGTGAGCGACTAGTGCCACACATTGGCCACCTGTACACGACGGTGCTCGCCGACACGCTCGCACGGTGGTATCGGTTCCAGGGCCACGAGGTCAAGTTTGCGACGGGCACCGACGAGCACGGCATGAAGGTGCGCGCTGGCGGGCTCTCTGAACGTGTTACTCGTGCTGACTCGGTGCGAATGGCGCCGATCTAGATCCAGCAGGCGGCCAACAAGAACAAAAAGGACGTGCAGGTCTTCTGCGATGAGATCTCGGGCCAGTTCCGCGTACGTGGTCATCGCTACTCGCGCCATCCCCTCCATCTCACCGGCCAACTGAAATCGCGTGTAGAAACTGTTTGACCGCGCCGACATCTCGTACACGGACTACATCCGGACGACTGAGCCGCGGCACCGCGAGGCCGTGCAGGCCATGTGGGTACGCTGGGCCCTACTCACTCCACCCTGGCCTTCAACTCACATCCTCGCGACCCACAGAAACGCCTCGAGGAGCGCGGCGAGCTGTACAAGGACACGTACGAGGGGTGGTACTCGGTCTCGGATGAGGCGTTCCTGTCGGCGGGCGACGTGGTGGAGACGCCCAAGGGCGCCTTCGCCAAGGACTCTGGGCAGCCCGTCGAGATGATGCGCGAGGACACGATCAAGTTCCGCCTCGCCTCGCACAAGCAGCAGCTGCGCGACTGGCTCGCGGCGCGCCCGGGGACCATCGTGCCGGCGGTCCGGCACCGCGACGTCGAGACGATGCTCGCGTCGCCCGATCTCGGCGACCTGTCCGTGTCGCGGCCCACGGCCCGCGTGCAGTGGGGGATCCCGGTGCCCGGCGGCGAGAAGGGCGCGGGCCAGACCATCTACGTGTGGCTCGACGCGCTGACCAACTACCTGACCGTGTGCGGGTTCCCCGCGACGCATACAGCGGCGGACCTGGCGTCCCGCGGGTGGGCGCCCGAGAGCTCGATCCACGTCATCGGCAAGGACATTCTCAAGTTTCACGCCGTGTACTGGCCGGCGTTCCTGTCCGCGGCGGGCCTGCCGCTGCCGGGCGAGATCCTGACGCACGCGCACTGGACGGTCGACCGGACCAAGATGTCCAAGTCGCGCGGCAACGTCGTGGACCCGAACGCGGTCATGGACGAGTTCGGCGTCGACCCGGTGCGCTACTTCCTGATGCTCAACGGCGGCATCGAGAACGACGGCGACTGGTCGCACGCCATGGTCGCCAAGGTGTACCGCAAGGAGCTCGCGGGCCAGATCGGTAACCTCCTGTCGCGCGCATCGAGCGCCACGCTCAACCCGGCCGCCGCGTACCCGGCCGTCCCCAGCGCTCCGGCGACGGGGTCCACGGCCGCGCTGCGCGACCAGCTCCGCGCGCTGCCCGCGTCCTTCGCGCAGCACATCGAGGCGCGCCACTTCAACAAGGCGCTGACGTCGGTCGTGCAGGTCGTGGCCGGATCGAACCGCGTGTTCGCCGAGCGCGCGCCGTGGGCGCTCGCGCCCGGGTCGGCCGAGGTCCAGGACGTGCTGTACCACTCGTACGAGACGCTGCGCGTGTCGGGCCTGCTGCTGCAGTGCGTGATGCCGGGCAAGATGGGCCAGCTGCTCGACCAGCTCGGCGTGCCCGCGGCCCCCGAACACCGGTCGGCCGAGGCGTGCGAGCTCGACCGGCGCGTTGGCGGCAAGATCGCGGCGGGCGCGCTGTTCCCCAAGCTCAAGTGAGCGAAGCAGGTATTCTAGTTCTATTACTCATCAATAGTTGACCCATTCCCACCAAACTGCGCGCGGTACACCTCGTACACGGCGAACGTGGCGGCGTTGGCGGGGAACGCGCGGAGCAGCGTGGGCGAGAGGCCGCGCCAGAGAGCGCGCGCGACGTTGGCGCGGACGTAGGCGGCGGCCATGGTCCACGGTCGCAGGTGTGCGGGCAGCGGGCCGCGGCCGAGCGCGGCGGTGCTCTGCACGCGCGACTTGAGCACGTCCTGCGGGTAGCACGGCAGCCAGCACGCGATGCCGGCCAGGCCGCCCGCGAGGAACGGGGCAACGTCGTGTTGCCGCAGGATCTCGTAGGTCGCTACACGGTGAACGGTTCGCGGTCAGCATCACCATGGCGACGAGAGGCAACGAGCGATGGCGGGCGTACCAAAGTAGGCGGCAAAGGAGGGCACATCGCGGAGCGCCGTGATGGTCCACCCGCGATACAGGCCGCGCTGGACGCCCTCGGCGCGCACCGTCTTGACGAGGCAGTCCCAGACGCCCGCGTAATGTTTCCCGGCACCCGACGTGGCCTGGGCTTGGACGCGGACCTTGAGCAGCTCCATGGGGCACGCGAGCAGCGAGATGGCCAGGCCCGAAAGTGCGCCGGTCGCGGCGTACTTGGCGGGCGACGTCGAGTCGGGCGCGATGGCCGAGTTGAAGGTGGCCTGGGTCGTGAACAGGACCGCGTTGCTACGAGGTGCGATCGCGGGGCGGGTCAGTGCGTCGTCCGCGGAAGAGACACGGCCATTGCCGTACCAGAACCCGACGCCGGACATGGGACTCGTGACGCCCTTGAACAGGCCGCGGACGCCCTCGGCGGCCACGGTGCGGCGGAGCACCTGCAGCGGCGACGCGGTGGCGGCCGCGGACTGGGTCTGGACCATGACCTTGACGCTGTCGAAGGGGTGGCCGACCAGGACCTGCGCGATCCCGGCCACGGTGCCGCCAACGAACACGACGTGGAGCGGGTCGTCGGCCGGCGCGACAACGGCGGCGACCTCGGTCCCGCCCACGGCGTGCGGGTGCGGGTGCGCGTGCGCGTAGACGAGCTTGGCGGACGCGGTCGCCGTGGCCGTGGCCGTGGGCAGCACGGCGTGGAGTGGGACGGCGGCGAGCGCGGGGTCCGCGATGGTGGCGAGTGCTGATGACATGGTACAGAGCGGATCAGGGCCGTTGTGGGAAGTGAAGGGGAGCGGAGAGGAGGAAGAGCGGGGCCGGGCCGTAGATAAAAAGGGCGCGCGCCGCGATGAAGAGATGCGATGCTATCTGCCCGCAGCCAACGTGAGCGTGCCGAGCAGCCGTGACGGGTGTGGCAGGCCCCAGCCACCCGCCTGATCTTGTCGCGACTCACCGCACGTGGAGATAACGGACGATCAGCTACGGGAGCACTTAGCCCCCCTGGCGAGAGACGCGAGACAGCACGCGCCGATCTCCGCGTTGGGCGGCGGAACGCGTTGCGCCCAACGCGTCGCGTCGCGTCGGCCGGGCACGCGCGGCCGTGGCAACGGCGAGCCACGCGAGCGCTGCGCAGCTCGTTGACCGCGGCGGCCCCATCTTCGCCCGCTCCCACGCACACGCATGGCCGGCTGGTCGGCGACCTCAAAAGCTGGCGAGGCCCCCGCGCGCCCCGCTCGCTCTTCCCCCGAAGGATCCCTGAGTCGCTACGAATCAACGCTATCACCGAGGCACCCGCGCCCTCGTCGGCATCAACACCACGTACGGTCGCTCGCCTTCTTGCGGCCACCGCCCGCCCCACCCTCTCCTCCCTCGACTCGCACGCCCTCGTCACGCTCGCCCTCATCACGGCCGCGATCGCTCACGGCTTCTCCGCGCACTACGTAGCCCAACCCATCACCACCATCACCACCATGTCGTCGGAGCAGATCCGCCAGTCGAACCAGGGCACGGGCCCGGACCCGGAGGCGCCGCAGCTGCCCGAGGAGTTCCAGTCGCACCGCCACCCGTACTCGCTGTCGCACGACGAGCTCGAGCAGCTGACGCACCACACGACGGACAGCGTGCGCGTCGCCGACCAGCCCGCGACCAAGTCGTCGCTGCGCAAGCAGCAGCAGGCCGAGAAGCAGTCGTCGGGCGAGAACCTGGCCAAGGCCAAGTCGGGGTCGGGGTCGGGCCAGGCCGACTCGGCCCACCTGCTCGGCGACGACCCGTCGGCCGCGCGCAAGTGAAGTTCGGCGACGTGTTCCCCCTCATCTCCATCCTGTACATATCCTCCACCCATGATCGGCCGTGATTGATCGATGCAACAGAACGAGTTTGAATTAATCCCAGCTAGCGAGATATCTTCCCTGACAATCGCTTCAGAGCCGCGCACACAGGCGCGGGCGCGCAGCGACGTGCGTCCACACGATGCTCGGGTCGGACGGCAGCAGCGTCAGCATGCGCGTGCGCAGCGGCACGCGCCCGCACACGCGCGGGTCGGCGAGGACCGCGGCCATCTCGGCCTGCGTCGCGATGGTCCGCAGCGCGAGCACGCGCCCGTCGGCCCCCGTCACCACGTAGTCGCTCGACCGCGGCGCGTCGCCCGCCTCGTACATGTTCCACATGTTGGCGCACAGCTGGATCCCCGACTGCGACACGGCCAGCGCTACACGCAGTTTGGGAACGGGTGAGACCACACGGCTCGATCACTCGCGCGCCCGTCACGAAAGAGCGTACCCGACATGCCAACGACGCGCAGGCCCGGCCGCCCGTTGGCGCGCGCCGCCGTGACCGCGTCGCCGAGATCGCGCAGAGCGCGGTCGCGCACCGTCTCGCCGGCGGCGCGCCACGCCGCGCGGTCCGTGCTTTCGACGTGATACACGTGGATCGCGAGCTCGTCACCGTCCCCCGCCGCCGCGTCCCACAGCTGGTCCGCGAGCAGGTCGCCCTCGGCCAGCTCGCCGCGCCGTAGGGCGTGCCACGCCGCCGGCTTGAGACACACCGCCACGAGGTTGCCGACCACGCGCCCATCGCCCGACTGGTACACGCGGCTGAACTGCGCGTGCTGCGGCTGCGAGACCCACCGGTGCACCGTCGCCGCCGGCAGCGGCGAGGCCAGCGGGAAGATGGCCGCCTCCTGCTCGAGGACGGACTGCACGTCGTGCAGCGTGAAGGCGCGGCTCGCGATCACCGGCTCGGCCGCGGCGGTGGCCGGCTCGGGCAGTTGCACGGGCTGGTACTGGTTGCGATACATGGTTGATGCGATGCGTGTGAGGGGAGAGAGGGAGAGAGTGGTCGGAGCTGCTCCTTTGTGGGGGCGGCGAGATCTGAGACAGCTTCGAGCGGGGGCCGTTTCCGCGGTTTCAGCGCCACGTGTAGCCGCGGGTCCACTCGACGTGATGCCTAGCGTGATGGCCTACTAGCAACGCATCATCGCTCATGGTATTGACGACGACGCGACGCGCGAGGTCCGGGCCAACAAGGGATGAGGCCAGAAAAGTGAAACCGCCGGCGATCACGGCGTGGTCCCACGTGATATCGCGACGCGTCTCGCTGCATGTCTCGCAACATGTCTCGCGGCAGGTCACCTCGTGCCTGCGCCGCCACCGCCGTTGCCATCATTTGGTGACGCTGCCAGTCAATTCGTTTGACAATACTGTTTGACCAACGAGATTCGGAAGCTGAAGCGTCGCGCGCTGGAAAATGCGACGCGTCGCTTAGCCGGGCGATGTGAAGCGCCTCGCCCGATGGCAACCCGCTGCAGTGTTCTGATGCGGTGCTTGCGGTGCTTATGACAGCTTTGCGGTGCTAACGAATGGATTGCGGTGGACCCAACTAGTCCGAAAGCCTGGCCACAAATCAGCACGCCTTCGCGGCCTGCTTACGATCTCCCCTTGCATGTCCATCTGTATCTAATGCAATCGTCAACATGAGCAACGTTCCAGCTTACACGTTCGACTCGTCGACGCTTGGCATGAACGTCTCCAGCAGCGCCACGAAACCCGAGTTCAAGTCGTGGTACTGCATAAACGGCAAGCACATGACGCAGTTCTACGTTGTCGACACGCCCGGCGATGGCAGCGCGCAGGTCGCCGATCTGTGGATGCGATGCGGCACCGACACGCCGCGCCAGTTCTTCCCCAACAACCCGCGCGGCAAGACGTACGAGGGCAAGCTGCAAAACTACGAGTTCGGCGTCGTCTACGACAGCACGTCCATCTCGGCCATCTACGCTGGCGGCGTCCTCGCTGGGATCCGTAGCTCAAGGCAGCAGGTGTGGGACATGTCTTTGTCGAACCGAATCAACCGCATCCAGGCCTGGTCGCTCGCGAGTGTTATCGTGTCGATCCGCATTTTCGGAGTCAAGGCGCCCGCTTCCACGAGTGTACCTCAAACTCCTGCGTCCGCAACGTCCCAGGGGCCGCCCTCCGCCACGTCCACAAACCGGGCCTTGCCGGCATCCATCGCCACCCAGCCGACCACCCAGCCTATCCTTCCGGAGCGGAACAAGGGCTCGCAGCTCGTCCCCGGCGTAGAATTTGATGCTGAGAAGGGCGACGCCGGCGATGACGCCTCCGATCCCGTTACTTCGACCAGTACTCGCACAATGCCGACTGCTGGTGCTGTCGCGACTGAGACGATCGGCGCGACCAAGGGCTCAATTTTGGCTCTTGAAATCACGACCGTCGTTGCTGGCGCAGTGGCCGTCCTGGCCCTCGTTACGGTGATCGCCGCGGTCGCCAAGCGCCGTTACGGCAAACGGCGTTACATCGAGGTCAACGACGAGACAGCGTGAGCCGCACTTCCGCTGCGATGAGCTTGTTCTGAGTGCTATTGATGTACAGTTTTGGTTTCCGTGTCACGCTTGGCTTGAGAGCGAACCAGCGAAAGTACGGTGAGGCGCGACGCGTCGCGAAATCAGGTGAGGCCTGATCCACACGTCGATGCCGCTGTTCATTGCGGTGCGCGAAATGCGAGGCGAACGACGTGTACGGAAAGAGAGCTCGGGCGACATATAGCGTTGGCCGCCGAACGCTACTTCTCCTTCAACGCCATCGACTAGCAGTTATCGCCATGGGAAACACCAACTCGACCTTCAAAGACTTGCCGCTCGCGTCGCAGACGCACTCGCCGTTCCACCTGCTCGGCCCCCATCATTGCCGCGATCAACTCACCACCCTGGCCATCGATACCAAGCATTCGCTGTCCACGGACCTCATCATCAAGGACGCGGCGCTCGGCCGCCAGCTGTTCACCGCCGAACACCGCTCGCTTACGGTCAAGTGCTCGCTCCTCGACAGGTCGGGATCGACGGTCGCAACGATCCGCGGGTCGAGTACGGGCAAGTACACGGTCCATCTCGGTAAGGGCGGCGGGATGATGGACTCCAAGTCGCCGGCGGCCATGTCGATCAAGCGCCACACGAACCACCTCGAGATCACGACCTCTAAGGGCGCCACGATGACCGTCAAGTTCGGCTCGGGCTACGGATACATCTTCCTGGGCGACACGGCGAGTACGACGGCGCCGCTCATTGCGCGAATCTCGCAGAACGGCAACTTCTCCATCACGTGGAATGTCGAGATCGCTCCAGGCGTGGACGTGGCGGCCATGGCCGCGCTGTTTGTCGTCATCAAGATGATCACGGACAGCGACTCGACGCTCATCATGAACGCGGCCATCATGAATGCACGCTGATTGTCTTGGTTTTCGTCCGCTAATATTTCGAGTTTCAATGTATATCCGTGTTCCTGAAGTCTATTCCACCCGCTTGCTCCTGTTCAATGCATAAAGTTGATCGGAATGACGAGCAGCATCACACCTGGCTGCTCGCGAGGCGCGTTTTGGTATCGTGTGGTCACTCGAGACGCAGCGGTCAAGAACTCGAGGGTATTCGAGGTTGAGGCCGTGAGCTGCCGCGCGAGACGCGTTTCAATATCATGTGATGGCCACGAACGCGATCAGCCACCTGACGCGACGATGGAAGCACCCGAGGACGTGGAAGCGGTTCCGTTCCCAAAAATATCCCTCGAGGGACTGTCGAGAATCCGCGTGGAACGTGCGCTGATCCCCGCTCAAGGGTCAATGGTCCGCGACGATGGTTTGCGAAGAGGGCGCACTCGCAAGCACCCCACAGCCACGTCCCCTCCCTCAACGCTCGACTCGACCCGCAATTCGCGACGGCCTGCGGACCCGTGCGGCCGACAAAGGCCGAGCCCTCCCGCCGCTCTGAAGTGATGATAACGCTCGCAGTAACCAACGCATTACCAGAGCAACGCATCAACGTCAACGGAAATCATGGGCAACGGACTCTCCAGCTTCAAGAACCTGCCGCTCGCCTCGGAGCAGCATGCCGTTGCGATCCTCGCCCGCGAGTCGTGCTTCGATGCGTGCTCGACCATGACCGTCACCACCAAGGGCGTCATCAACGAAAAGTATTTTGTCTCGGTCAACAACCAGCAACTCTTCACCATGGAGGCGCGGGCGCTGGCTTCCAAGTGCACGATCCACGACAACTCGGGTCAAACCATCGCATCGGTGCGCGGCCGTGGGTCGGGCATGACCAAGTACACGGTCCATTCTGGCACGAGCGGTGGGAAGAAGGATCCCGCGACGCCCGCGGCCATGACCGTCAAGCGCCGGTCGAGCGGCCTCGAGGTGACCACGGCCACGGGGATCACCATGACCGTCGCGTTCGGCTCGTCGCGAGCGTTTGTGTTCCTCGGCGACATGGCGAGCACGACGGCGCCCCTCATTGCGCGTATTTCGAGCTCGGGTACCCTCAAGACCACGTACACGATCGAGGTGGCCGCCGGCGTGGATACGGCTGCCGTTCTAGCGCTGTGGGTTGTGATGAAGATGATTATCGCCAATGAGGGGGCGCTCATGGCGTCGACGGCAGCGACGACATCCGCAGCGGTCGTGGTGGTTTCGACTTGATACAATGCTGAAAGCCTGTGATGGACTCGGCAGTTCAATGTTGTACCAGTTGAGCTTGGTCACTTGTGAGACGCGTTTGGATATCATGTGATGATCACGTCGCTTGAACACCCCAGCTGCGGGAGTTCCCACGCGTCGTTGTGGCGCAACGCGGAGCTCGAAGATCGGGATGAGCTCTCCTAGATCTTAAATTCTCAAAACCAAGGCACACATCTTATGTAACAAAGAACGACCATGGGTAACACCACGTCGCAGTTCAAGGACCTCCCGCTGGCCTCGCAGGAACAGCATCCGTTGACCATCTTGGGCGACAAGTCACGCGCTGACGCCGCGTCCACGTCCAAGATGACCATCACTCCCAAAGGCGTCCTCAGCGGGACCTACTTTGTAACCGTCCACGACAACGCGCTGTTCACCGTTGAGTTCCGTTCGCTCGCCTCCAAGTGCACGATCCACGACCCCTCGGGCAGCGTGATCGCGACGGTGCGCGGCTGCGGCGTGTTCTCGAACCAGTATACGGTCCACGCAGGCGAGAGTGACGGGAAAAGGGACCCCGCGACGCCCGCCGCCATGACGGTGAAGCGCTGTTCCGCCGGTCTCGAGGTCTCCACGGCCACGGGAATCACGCTGACCGTCGCGTTTGGCTCGTCAAGCGCGTACATCTTCCTCGGCAGCGAGGCGACTACGACGGCCCCGTTGATCACGCGCGTGTCGAGCTCGGGCACCTTCAAAACCACGTACTCGGTCGAGTTAGCGGCCGGCATTGACGCAGCGGCGGTGCTGGCGCTGTGGGCCGTCATGGAGATGGTACTTGACGCGGAGAGGGCGAGTGCGGCGTCGAACGCAGAGACGACGGCCGCAGCAGCCGCGACGGCGTCGTCCGAATAAACGGCCGAGTCCTGTGTGACCTGTGACAAACTTCATGGTTCAATTTGTTCTTCGACCGCGAAATTCTTGACAGATTATCGCGCCGACTTGGCCGGTGTGGTGAATGGTCGTGCCGCGTGGCTCAGCGCGAGACGTTTCAAGTCAAGCCACGTCCCACGCGACGCGTTTCCCATCGCGTCACGCGACGCCACTCGGACGCGTTCCCCCTCCTCGTCACCGCTGCGCGACGCGTCAACTCGGCCGCGGGCCTCGAACCGAGCCTTCTCTCAGTTGAAGCGTACTCAGCTGGGAGGAAGCTCGGCACGATGGACGTGCGATCTTGGCGGAGATGAAGATCGAGGCGGTGAAGAGGTTCACAAGAGGGGACGGTGAAGAGGTTCACAAGGGGAGACGGTGAGGAGGTTCACGAGAGGACAACAGGCTGTATGTGGTGGCTAATACTAGCAACTGGTCAAAGGAACAAGAGAGAGAGGGGATGCGGAGGCGCGTCGTCCGATGTGAGCGGGCCGACGCGTCGCTCGGTGAGGTGAGGCGGTCCGCGGCGATGACAAAGGAGATCGGCGCGGTGCGCGTGACGCGCGTGACGCGGGCGGGGTCGCACGCGTCCGGTGACTGTGGCGCAACGCGGTCACGTGTACTTGAACTCTCTCTGTCTGCTGTTCTACGAATCACACGTAACAGTCGATCGGAGCGTCGGTTCGGAGCTCGAGTGCTCACGTCGTTCGTCGCGCAGATTCTGTACTAGACCTCTTGCAGTACCTCTCGGTCCTCGGTCCCCCAACACCGGTCGACGAAAGTGGGGCCGGGCCGTCCCCGCGCTCGGTCGACCCGCGAGCCTTGCAGCGCTGGGAGGCTCGCACATGTAGCACGGCTTCTAAAGCGACCTCGCTGCCGAGCCACGTCACAGCAACAAGCCCGTTGGTGACTTCCGGCGGCCGCGGTAGCCTTGTGCTTATGAAGTAGATGATAGAACAAGCTGCGAGCCGCTTTGCTGTCCCAACGCCGAGGGCGAGCTCGCCCCTTACGACGGCGGCGAACGCATCGTCGCTGGCGAGATTGCGACGTTCCACAAACACAACTCGGTGCAATCGCCACCTCACGAGTAAAGCGTGTCGGCAACACAATAGGAACGAGTTTTACGCGGGCTCAGTCGGGCGTGAGACAGGGGTGAGACGCGTTTGGAAATCATGTGACCGGGCTAGAACTCGAAGGGTGACGCAACGCCGACGCACGCGTGGCTCATCGCGCCCGTTGCTCGATCGCCGTCGCCCTCCCTGTCTGCCCTCAACGGGTGCACTGTCAGGCCTCGCCGCTTCTCGATGAGGAGCGCCGTGGGCGCAGACGGGCAGGACGTGCGCGAGTAGCCTATAAATCCGGGGGCCCTTCCCGCAGCTCCCTCGCCCTGCTCTTTAACAACGAAGCACCAGCGCACGCTGCCTACGAACGCATCAACGCATCGACAATCGCCATGGGCAACACCAACTCGTCGTTCAAGGCCGTGCCGCTGGCCTCGCAGCTGGCGCAGCCCGTCGTTGTCCTCTCCAACGCGACGTGCTTCGATGCGGCGGTCAACGTCGTCGTCGCGCCCAAGCTCAGCCTCAAGATGTCGTACGCCGTGTCGATCAACGGCCACCCGTACTTCACCATCAAGGGGCGCACGTTCGCCGAGGAGTGCACGATCCGCGACGTGGCAGGCAACGTCGTCGCGACGGTCCGCGGCACCTGGTCGAGCACGACCGACTACGGGTACGCGGTCCACGCGGGCGCGAGCGGCGGGAAACACGACCCGATGACGCCCGCGGCCATGGTCATCAAGTATCAGCCAGACGGCCTCGACGTGACGACGGCGACCGGGCTCAAGATGCGCGTGGTGCACGGGTGGACGCACGCGGCCATCGTCCTCGGCGCCGTGCCCACCACGACGGCGCCGCTGATCGCGCGCTCCGAGAGCGTGGGCACGTTCAAGGCGACCGATTCGATCTGGGTGGCCGCGGGGGTGGACTCGACGGCCGTGGTTGCGATTTGGGCGGCGACGCAGATGATTGTCAACCACGAGGGGGTGGTCACGTCCGCCGAGGCTGTGAAGCAGACCGCCGAGTTGGTGACAAACGTCCTGGAGGTCTTGTAATATACATCAGTCAAGAGTCCGCGGTGGGCTCTGCAGTTTAGCCCGTTTTCTCATCACGCGTCGGCGAGCTGTCGCCGATTGCAATCTTCGATCGACGTGGTCACTTTGCGGCATGAGGGAAGTGTGCTGCTCGCCTGGAAGGCCGCAACGGGCAAGAGGGGTGAGACGCGTTAGGAAATCATGTGATTAGAGACGACACGAGGTGACGCGCGCGTTGCTCACCCGTCCCTCGCCGCCATCCGGTGCACCGTTAAGCGTCGCAGTGTTGCAAACGCGTGGCGCCGCAGACGCGGACAAAGTGGCGGCCTATAAATCCGGGGCCCTTCCGCTCCTGCAACTGAACACCAGCGCACGCTGATAACAAACGCATCTACGCATCAACGCATCGCCATGGGCAACACCTACTCGTCTCTGTTCAACGCGCTGCCGCTGGCCTCGCAGATGGATCAACCCATCGTCGTCATCTCGAACGCGACGTGCTTCGACGCGCCTGTCAACATCGTGATCGCGCCCAGGCTCGCCCACATCTCGTCGTACTCGGTGTCGATCAACGGCCACCCGTACTTCACCATCCACGCCCACACGGTGGTCGGGAAGTGGACGATCTGCGACACCGCGGGAAAGGTCGTCGCGACGGTGCGCGGCCACTGGATGGGCATCGACGACCACGAGTACACGGTGTACGCGGGGGCGGGCGGCGGGACCGGAGAGCACGCGGCGCCCGTGGCCATGGTCGTCGCGCGCCGGCCAGACGGTCTCGACGTGACGACGGCGTCGGGCATCAAGATGCACGTGGCGTACGGCTGGACGCGCGCGGCCATCTTCCTCGGCGAGGTGGCCAGCACGACAGCGCCGCTGATTGCGCGGTCCGAGACCGTGGGCGCGTTCAAGTCGACCAACTCGATCTGGGTCGCGCCGGGCGTGGACTCGACGGCCGTGGTGGCGATCTGGGCTGCAACGCAGTCGGTTGTCAAAAATGTGACAATGCATAAGTCTGCATCGGCCGCGACAAAGGTTGTGGGGTTTTCGTAATAAAAACAATCAAGGGTCCGGGACGGGCCCTGTAGTTTGATCAATTTTGCCGTCACGCGAGTTGTTGAAGCTGTACAGTTGTGCCGTCTCGGTGCTCAAAAGTAAATCATTCGAGCGCTCGCTTGCGCGTAAGGGAGGAGCAGGAGCGGTACAGCAGGGACCCATCGCGAGGACCCCGTCAGCCTCGGGACTGACCGCTCAGCGTGGGGTGTGGCGCATCGCGACCTTTAAAACCTCGCCGGATCCCCCTTCCCCCCCCCCCCCCCGCTCTCGCTTTTGAATGGATCTCCGTCAACGTATCAACCACCACCATGGGAAACACCAACTCGGCGTTCAAGTACCTGCCGCTCGCCTCGCAGCAGCACCACCCGATTGTCGTCCTCGACCCGAACGGCTGCCTCGACGTCGCAAAGAACCTGGACATCACGTCCAAGCACATCCTGAGCAACACCTACTTTGTCTCGATCCACGGCCGCCATCTATACACGATCGAGTCGCACGCGCTGACCTCCAAGCGCACCATCCACGACAGCTTAGGCGCGGTCGTCGCGTCGGTTCGTAGCCACGGGCTGACCATGAACAAGTTCACAGTGCACTCGGGCACGAGCGGCGGCAAGGACGACCCGACGACGCCTGCGGCCATGACGCTCAAGCGCCACCGGTCCAGCGGTCTCGACGTCGCGACGACCACGGGGATCACGCTGACCGTCGCGTTCGGCTCGCTCTCGCACGCATTCGTGTTCCTCGGCGACGTGGCGAGCACGACGGCGCCGCTCATCGCGCGGATGTCGAGCTCGGGCGCTTTCAAGACCACGCACACGATCGAGGTTGCCGCCGGCGTCGACGCGGCGGCGATGGCGGCCGTGTGGGCCGTGATCAAGATCATTATAGACGCGCAGTCGGCGAGCGCGGCGAGCGGTTGAGCGTGGGACGTCGTCGTGTGGAATACACGCGCAGCTCTGATGGCTCTGATGGCTGGCCTGATCCCGCCCGTCGTCGCATGAGAGGCCCCCTGTTCGGGCACCCGCCCGAGGTTTGCGGTTCGAGGCGCAGCAGGGCGGCGGTTGGGTTCCCCTTCAAGCGCGAAGTGGCGAGAACCGCCCCCCCCCTCTCTCCCCTCTCACGAACGTAATTTTATGAAACTGGGCAACCTGTCTTCGACCCTCTTCCCGGTTTGGCACGCGCGCAAGCGCTTCCCCATCGTGCGCCTCGGCGCGCAGTACTGCACGACCGCGCCAGTCGTCCTGACGCTCGCGACGGCGACGCGGCTCCGCGAGGCCGAGGTCGCGACGGTGCGCTACTCGGCGTCGCCCGACACAACACTGTTCACCGTCGACGCGCGCCCGGCCGACTCGGCGTACCTCGTGCTCGACGCGGCGACGTCGACTGTCGTCGCGACCATCCGCCGCGACGGCGACGTGTACTCGGTGTACAAGGGCGCATTCGGCGAGGCGGCATCGGCGAAGCCGGCGCCCGTGTTCCAAGTCACGCACACGCACTCGGGCCGCGACGTCGAGACGGTGGAGCCCACGATCCTGCTGTTCTCGCACACGGCGGAGGCGACGATGATTCTCACCATGGACCGGCAGACGTACGCGCCGCGGTTGGCGCAGATCTCGCGCGTGTACGGCGAGGACAAGCTGGAGCTCGAGATCCAGGTCCGCGAGCAGGTCGACGCGGCGGCGATCACGGCGCTGAGCGTGGTGGTGATGCTCGTCGACAATGACAAGGCGCTGCCGCCGCCGACGCGCTTCTGAGATCTATCTGTACATACACACACGCGATTCTGAAGACTGTGGGATAGCAATAACTTGTATACTACGCGGGCGCGCATGCTATTGCCCTCCTGCCCCCGCTGCGCCTCCCGTGGCGTGGTACTGCTGAACAATGGTGCGTCGGAGCTGGGCGAGCTCAGCGTGGAGGCTCTGGAACTCGGCAACCCAGTCGCGGACCTCCCACCCGTTGAGCTGGATGACCTTGGCCTGGATCTCGGCGAGCACCGCGGCCTCGCCGGGCGTGCCGGGGGTCTCGCGCGCCAGGCGGTCCTTGAGCGCGCGGAACGTGTCGACGCGGTCGGCCGACGACGACAGCTGCTTGTGCAGCGCCGTGTACTTGGCGTACTTGGTCTCGAACTGCACCTGCAGGTCGGCGAGGGAGCCGGGCGCGGGGGCGGGGGCGCGCGGGGAGGTGGATGCGCGTGAAGGAGCGGGTTTTTCGGGCGGCGAGGTGACGGCGGGTTTCGCGGACCCGGCGAGGGTGCGGCGCGTCGTCTTTGGCGGCGCGGATGGCGGTAGTGGTGGGACCGAGGACGACGAGTCCGAGTCGGAGAGCTGGGGCGCGGCCTCTACGATCGGGACGAAAGTGAGCGAGGGCGCGCGGGAGGACGAGACACGATGGGTAGAGACGTACTCTTGGACCGCTTAGCCGGCGGTGGCAGCGCAGCGCTCCCGTTAGCGGAAGCCCGCCGCACGGGCTGGTCGCGCTCGAGCGCCGAGGGCGCGACCATGGGGGTATCATCATCGTCGTCGTCGTCGTCGACCACGCTGCTGCGGAGTTTCCGCTTCTTGGGCGGGGCGGGGAGGTCGGGGTCCGACGTCGCGGGCGGCGAGGGCGGCGAGGAGCGCGCCGGCGCGGGAGCAGGAACGGGTGCGGGAGCGGGCGGCGCGACGTTTCTCGGGGGCGTGAACTTGTAGCGGAACTTGCTCAGGACCTCCCAGTCGTGCGCGACCTTGCCGAGCGACGTGTAGCCGGCGGCGACGGCGGTGCCGGCCGGGCCCATGACGAGGCGCGTGCCGCTGAGCGGCGGGTTGGGCGGCACGCTGGCGAGCTTGAAGCCCAAGGTGTCGATTTGCAGCGCCTACACGGTCCGTGGCAACGGGTGAGAACGCAGCTCCGACGATTCGAGTGCGAGTGCGAGTGCGAGTGGGGCATACGTGGTACTCGCCGGGCTTCTCGTCGAGCCTGAGCTTCAGCATGAGTGACTCGCGACCCTGCTCATAGAGGCCGAGGGCAATGGTCTCGAAGCGGGCGCGCAGCTCGTCCGTCAACCGGAGCACGATGGGGCCGTGGATGGCAGGGGCCGCAGTCGCGGCCGCGGCCGCGGCGGCAGTGGAGGCCGCAACATGCTTGGCGGCGGAGCCCGTGGCAGGCTTGGCGGCGGCAGCAGCAGGGCGCGGTCGAGCCGTGCGTGAGGTTGATGACATGGAGCTTCGTTCAGATCGCATTCTTGAGAGGTGTGGTTGGTAGGGGAGAGCGAGAGAGTGAGCGGCGGCGACGAGGAAGACGGGAGCGAGACGACGACGGCCGGCAAGGGCTGGTGATGGGCGTGGCAGGCGGCCGGGTCGCTCCGAAACGGCTGCCGGGCTTGCCCGTCTCCGCTGTCTCCACGCTGTGATGATCCGCGACTATAAAGAGCAGCGCGGCCCCGCCGACCCGCCCGTGGTCCAGTCTCTCTCAGTGACCCGACGACCGATCGATCGAGTGACTGGGCAGCAGCAACCCCCCTCACCACCATGTCGACGACCACAATGAAGCGCTCCACGTACGAGGCCCGCCGCGCCAACTTTGCCCACAACGCGGCGGCGGTGCAGCTGCTCGACACCATGGTGGCCAAGCAGTCGAACCTGTGCGTGTCGGCGGACCTGACCAAGGCGGCCGAGGTGCTGGCGCTGGCGGACGCGGTCGGGCCGCACATTGCGATGCTCAAGACGCACGTCGACATCATCGAGGACTTTTCGGCGGCGTTCGTGGACGCGCTGGCGGCGCTGGCGGCCAAGCACCGGTTCGTGCTGTTCGAGGACCGCAAGTTTGCCGACATCGGCAACACGGTCAAGCTGCAGTACGCGGCGGGCGTGCACCGCATCGCCGAGTGGGCGCACTTCACCAACGCGCACCCGCTGCCGGGCGAGGGCATCGTGACGGGGCTCGCCGCCGAGGGCGTGCCGCGCGGCCGCGCCCTGCTGCTGCTCGCGCAGATGTCGAGCGCCGGGTCGCTGTTCACGGACCAGTACACGGCGCAGGCCGTGGCCATGGCCGAGCGCAACCCGCAGTTCTGCGTCGGGTTCATCGCGCAGCGCCGCCTGCCCGCGTCCCGCGACTTCCTCGTGCTCACGCCCGGCGTCGGGCTCGACGACAAGGGCGACGCCATGGGCCAGCAGTACCGGTCGCCGCACGAGGTGGTCGTCGAGTCCGGGTGCGACGTGATCATCGTCGGCCGCGGCATCTACAAGCCCGGCCGCGACCCCGTCGCCGAGGCCAAGCGCTACCAGGCCGCCGGATGGGAGGCGTACCTCGCGAGCCTGGCCGCTTAGTTTTCTAATACATTGGCTTCCTGTGCGTGATTCCCTGCTGCCTCGCGTCGATCAGCTCGCACGCGTTTTCGCGTTGGTCACCGTTCCACGCGTTCCGCGGTACAAAAGGGCCCCGCTCCCCCGCCCTCCCTCCCTCTCAGCTCCCGCATCGCGGCACCATGCCCGTCCTCAGCACCATGAAGCTACTCGCCGGGCCCGCTGCTGCCCGCCCCACCCCCGCCGCCCTCGCCGCAACCACGGCCGCAGCCGCCGTCGCGTGGCTGCTGTTGCGCGGCGGTCTCGCACTGCTGCGCAACCTGCGCCGGCGCCGCGCGCTCCTCGCGGAGGGCCTGAGCGGTCCGCCGCTCGCGACACTCAGCGACGTCCTCTTCGGCCACGTCAGCGCCATTGCGGCCGCGGGCGACCTGGTCGCGTGGATGACGCGCGCGCACCGGACGTACGGCGCCGTCTGGGTCTCGTGCAGCCTGCTGGCGCAGCCGGTCCTGTGGGTGGCCGACCGCCGCGCACTGCGCACGATCCTGGTCTCGCACGGGCGCGCGTTCCCGCACAGCGACGAGTCGCGCGCCCGGCTCGCCCGCGTCACGGGCCCGCGCGGCCTGCTCGTCCTCGAGGACCCCGACGCGCACCGGGTCCACCGCCGCGTCCTCAACCCCGTGTTCAACGCGAAACATCTCCGCGAGCTCGTGCCTGTCGTCGACCGCGCTATGGGCGAGTTCTTTACGGTCGTTGTCGACCCGCGTGTCGCGGAGGCGGGCGGCGGCGAGGCCATCGTGGACCTTGCGGTCGTCGCGCCGGCTATCACGCTCAACGTCGTTGGTCGCGCGAGTACGGTCTCACTCGTACTAGCGATCCGACAGCTGATCGCTAACCCAACCTCGTAGTCCTGTCGACCGACTTTGACGCGCTCAACCCGGCCCGTGCGTCGCCGCTGTACGCCGCGACCAAGGCCATGGACCTGCCGTTCCGCTCGGACCTGTTCGCGCGCCTGTCCAACCTGTTCCCGCTTCTCCGCCACCTGCCCGTGGCCGCGAACCGCGAGTTCGACGCGGCCCAGCGCGCCGTGACGGCGCAGGTCGACCGCGTGGTGGCCGCGCTCGAGCAGGGCGGCGACACCACGGGCGCGCTGCTGCCCGGCCCGTCGCTCGTCAAGACGCTGTACGCGGAGCTGCGCGCGCACGCCGAGGCGGGCGTCCCCGAGGCCGCGACCGAGCCCGTCCCGCGTTTATCGGCGGCCGAGGTCCGCGACGAGCTCAAGACGTTCCTCCTCGCCGGCCAGGACACGACGGCCACCGTCTTCTCGCTCGCCGTGTGGGAGGTCTCGCAGCAGCCCGCACTGCAGTCCGCGCTGCGCGCCGAGCTCGGCGCCGCGTTCCCGAACGGGTTCGACCCCGTCGATGACGCCAGCACGCTCGCGACGCTGCCCGTCCTCAACGCCGTGATCCGCGAGACGCTGCGGCTGCACGCCCCAGCGCCCATCTCGTCGCGCAAGGCGACCGAGGCCGCGGACCTGCCGTGCGACTCGGGCCGCACCGTGCACGTCGCGCGCGGCCAGCGTCTGGTCCTCGCGATTGCCGCGCTGCACCGCGACCCGGCGATCTGGGGGAACGACGCCGACGAGTTCAAGCCCGCGCGGTGGGACCGCCTCGCGCTGTTCGAGCCCGGCGCCGAGGATACCGAGACGCACCCGGGCCAGGTGCTTCTCGAGGGTGGGGTGAAGAAGGAGGTGCCGCCCATGGCGTACGTGCCGTTCCTCGTCGGCGCGCGCGTGTGCATCGGGCGCCAGTTCGCGGTGCTCGCGGTCCAGACCATGCTCGCGCGCGTCTTCCTCAAGTACGACGTGGAGCCCGTCACGCAGCGCGAGGAGATGAAGAAGCGGTACGCCGTCACGGCCATCCCGCGCCGCGTCGAGGTGCGCCTGCGGCCCGTCGAGGCCGCGCTGCAGCAGGGCGCGGGCGTCGCTGTTTGAGAAGCAAGGATGTCGTTGTATACATGTGTTTATCATCATCATCGAGGCGAGTGAGGAGGGGAGAGGGGAGCGATCAACACGGCGAGTCGCGTCGCCGACCTCCCCGCGCTCTCTTCCGATCAACGGGCTCCTCGGTCGCCCCTCACGAAACTTGATGCAATGAACGCGCCCAAGCTCTACGGCTCACACATCCCGACGTCGGCCCTCGAGAAGGCGTTCCTGACCGTGGCGTGTGGCCTCAAGGCGCTGCACGACCCGACGCGCGGCGGTGCGTGTGGCAGCAACAACCTTCGCCTGCCTCCACCCACCATCGACCACTGATCCACCCTCACCACTAGACATGGTCGCGGCCGTGGGCGAGACGCTTGGCACACCCGCCCTCCGCCAAATCCGGCGCGGGATGCTCAACGACCGGACGGGCCGGCGGATCCTGCGCGACCGGCCAACCATCACGAACGCGACGCTCGAGTCCCTGTCCTCGCTCGCGCCCGCGACCTTTGGCGGCGCGTACTACCACGGTTTCATGGCGGTGCACGGGTACGACCCGGACGGCCGCACCCCCGTACACTTCGTGGACGACGCCGAGCTCGCGTACGTGATGCTGCGGTACCGACAGGTGCACGATTTCTGGCACACGCTGACGGGCCTGCCGCCGACGGTCGAGGGCGAGCTCGCGCTCAAGGTGCTCGAGTACGTCCAGACGGGCTTGCCGATGACGGCGCTCGCGGCGCTGACGGCGGGCCCGCTCAAGCTCGCGCCTGCGGAGCGCGAGCGGCTTGTCAAGACGTACGTGCCGTGGGCGCTGAGTACCGGGATGCAGGCGCGCCCGCTCATGAACGTGTACTACGAGGAGCTCGTGGGCGAGGACCTCGACGCGGTGCGCCGCGAGCTGCGCATCGAGCCGGCGCCGGTGGTCGAGTGAATGGGGAAGTAAGTAAAGACTATATCGTATCCAACAGTTTCATTACGCAGACGCCGACTTAGCGGGAGCGGCGGTAGCGGCCTCGGGCACCTTCTCCGCGGCAGCAGCCGCACCCGACTCGCCGCGGATCGCGCGGGCGACGGCGGTGAGCTTGCTCGGGGTGTGGAACGACCCGGGGCTCGCGTGGTGGACGACCTCCCACTCCTCCTTGAGCCCGTTGCGGATACGCAGGGGCTTAGCGGTGCCGACGAGCTTGCCGTTCCAGTACTCGTACGCCCACGCCTTGGACCGCGTCGACTTGGCGAGGTCGAGCCGCGTGTAGACGATCTTGAAGAAGGAGCCCGACGGGTAGTTGCGCTTCGAGTAGCGCACGGGGCGCACGATCGCGCCCACGCCGTCCAGCGGCTGCCGCGCCAGCACCTCGTACAGGTTCTTGGGCGTGCTCCGCGTCAGCGGCAGCTTCAGGTGCTTGAGCGCGTTCTGGATCAGCGTCGCCATGGTGGTGGTGGTGGTTGCAGCGGGTTGGGGAGGCGCTTGCTCGACCCAGGGTGTGATACGTTGCAGTGAGGGGGAGCAGTGGGGCAGGATCAGCGAGCGCTGAAGCTTTGGGTGTAGTGGCGCTGGCGTCAGCTGACGCAATGGCGATCATTCGGATGCCTAACCGCAAGCGTGTATTACAATTTAATTACGTCTCGGCCGTCGCAACGACCGCGGCCATGGTCCCCGTCACCCTGCCGGACCCGACCGTGAGCTTGGCCGACCGCGCGCCAAACTGGATCGCGCGCTTCTCCTCGGCGGCCGCGCCGTGGAGCCCAACACGGCGCGCGAGCAGCCGCAGCAGGATCTTATCGCCCACGCCGCGCGCGCGCCGCGGGTCGCACTTGACCGCGACGGGCGTGCGCGCGAGGAACGCGACGAGCCGGGTGTCGAGGAACGGGAACCGGACCTCGCGCCCGTGGTCGGCGACGACGCGGTCGTCGCGCCCGAGGTTGCGCGTCGCGATCCGGCCCACGTCCAGCGCCAGCTCGCCGCACAGCCCGGCCCACCCGCGCTTCTCCCACGCGGCCCGGTGCCGCGCGTACCCGCCCAGCTGCTCGTCGGCGCCCAGACCCGAAAGGAGCACGCGCGCCGCGGGCGGAGTGCCCCGCGCAGCGAACCAGAAGGCGCGCGCGATCGACAAGTCCATCTCGCTCGTCGCGGGCGCCATGAGCGACGCGACGCGGGACGTCCACGCGACCGTTTCGGGGTAGGGCACGTTGGCCTCGACCAGCCGCCACGTCCGGGAAGGGAACGCGGCGCGCAGCTCGGCGATCCGTGTCCGCGCGGTCCCGCGGTCCGGCACGTCGTACGTGTCGCCGGCCTGCGTCCCGTGGTGCTGCACGCGCGGGTTCTCGAACGCCACGTTGACGAGGTCGATGGGCTGTGCCGCGGGCAGGTGCGTGTGCGCTAGCGCGGCGAGGAGCGAGCAGTCGATCCCGCCCGAGAACAGGAGCGCGATCGATCCCGCGTCGTCGCTGGTTCCCGTGGGCGGCGGGGTCGCGAGGACGCGCGCACGGACCGACGCGGACAGGAGCGCGTGCATCTCGTCGAGCGCCGCGAGGTGCGCCGCTGGCAGATCGCGCTCGGCCGGCAACGCGGTCACGTCGCCGCAGCCCGGTAGGGACAGGTCGACGGCGTGCCGCTCGTCGAGATCGTCGTTGAGCTGTGTCAGGGGCATGGTCCACGGGATCCGCTGCACCGACGCCGCGACGTCGCCCGCCGCGAGGTCCGCCGTGTACAGCCCGTCGGCCGCGACCTCGGCGCCGCCCGGCAAGTACACGGACGCCACGTCGAGGGCGGTAGCCGTGGCGCGAACGAGCAGCGAGCGCCGGCCAAACACGTCGCGGCCGAACCACGCGCGGCGCTCGCGCGGCTGCACGAGGACGAGCGCAAACTCGGCCTCGAGCGACTCGAACAGCGCAACGAGACCCTTGCCAAACGCCGCGGGATCGTCTTCCGGGTGCGCCGCCTCGAGCTCGCCCACGAGCCGCGCGAGTAGCGCCGTGTCGCTCGCGTGCGGCGCGTCCTCGACGCCGTGCCCGCGGTACACCTGGCCGTTCCAGCACAGCACGCTGCCCGAAGGGAGGACTACGGGCTGCGCGTGCGTCGTGGCGCCGCGCAGGTGCAGGACCGACGCGGACAGCGTCGCGTGAAGCGAGCCGCCGAGGTCGAGCGTCACGGAGCCCTGGTGGTCCGGCCCGCGCCGCGCGAGGTACGCCGCTTGCTCGGCGGGGTTGTGGGAGGAGTGTTCATGGGAGTGGCATGCGTGGAGTGCGATCCCGCACATGGTGGCGGAGAGGGGAGGGTGCAAGGGCAAGGCTCGAGCTTTGAGCTCGCTGTGCCGACGACGTGTGCAAGCAGGCGAGCGCGCGTGGCGCAAAGGGTGGCGTGGTGGCGTCGATGCTCATACGGCGGCCCCTCCCCAAGCAAGAGGCCTCGCCCTCTGCTCCCGCTCTCCGCACACATCCTCCACGCATACGACATAGAGAGCGTGCAACGTAGCATAGCAGCATCTGCCCGTGCCGGACCGCGGAGACAGACGACAGACATCAGCAGCCCCATCACCTCCCCCGCACCAACCACCATGTCGTCGCTGCAGCACCCGCAGCCCAAGCCGTCGACGCACTCGTACACGGGGCTCTCGCCGCTGGCCTCGCCCACGTCCATGAGCGACGTGGACCGCCTGCACCTGCAGATGATGGCGCTGCACGAGCAGATGGGCGACTACGACATGGACTCGGACCTCGACGACTACGCCTCGACCATGGGCGTGCCGACCTCCTCGGGCCCGGTCCCCACCACCAAGCACACGCCGTCGCCCGCACCCCGCGGTGGCCTGCCGCAGCTCCCGCCCTCCCCGCGCGGTGGGCTCCCACCGTCGGGCCCGCCGCCGACGTCGCGCACGCCGAGCGCGCCGCCCATGACGGCGCCCGCGCACCCGGAGCTCGACGCGGAGCTGGCCGACGACGACATCGATGCGCTCTACCACTCGATTCGCCAGCAGAAGATTGCGTCGGTCATCATCGAGACGCCGCTGTCGCTGGCGCTGTCGCAGGGCCAGGCGCCGCCGCTGCCGACGCCGCCGGCCACGGCCGAGCTCGTGGTGCTGCGCAAGGACAACGTGGCGCTGCGCGACTCGGTCGCCGAGTACAAGCGCAAGGTCGGCGAGCTGACGCGCGACGTCGAGGACGGCCACCGCCGCACGCGCGCCCTCGAGGAGCAGCTGCGCCACTTCGAGATGCTCTTCGAGCAGGCGCACCAGGACAACGAGGCCAAGTACGAGCGCATCGCCGACCTCGAGACGGACGTCGACCAGCTCCGCTCGGACGTCCGGTCGCGCGACGCCGAGCTCGCCCGCGCCCAGACCCAGCTGCTCGACACCCAGGAAACGGTGCTCGACCGCGAGGACGAGATTGCCCGCCTGCACCGCGACCTCGAGCGGTTCGTTGACCTCGAGCAGGACCTGCGCCGCGCCAACGCCCGCGTCGAGGCCCTCGAGGGCGAGAACGACCTGCTCAAGGCCCAGGTCGCCAAGGCCACGGCCGACGCGCGCCAGGGCCAGCTCGAGGAGAACCTCGCCCAGCGCACGCTGTCGCCGTCCAACATCGAGCTCCCCGCGAGTCCCGCTGCGTCGTCGGGCACCCCCGCCAACGACGCCATCGACACGTCGGCGCCGCCGCCGCCGTCGCAGATCAAGGCGCTCAACAAGGCGTTTGCGGACCAGCTGGCCAAGGAGCGCGAGCAGTTCACGATGCAGCTGATCGACGCGGAGCGCACGGCGCGCGACGCGGACGCGCACCGCAAGCGGCTCGAGGACGAGCTCGCGAGCCTGCGGGCCAAGGCCGACGACCTCGAGAAGGCGGCCAAGGCGGTCCGCCGCCGGTCCGACTACCGCGCGCGCGGGTCGACCAACGACCTCGAGATCGAGCTCGACGCCTACAAGGTGCACGTCCACCACCTCAAGAAACTCCTCCAGACCCACGTCGGCGCGGGCAACTCGCGCGAGTTCTCCGAGACGGTCACCAACCTCTCCCTCAAGCTCAGCTACTGGACCGTACTCCGCGACGTGTACGAGGAGACGATCCAGGAGCTCGTCCAGATCGCGCACCTCGATGACGGTGACGATGACGCGTAGACGGGCTGCTGGTTTGTCAAGCAGTGCAGCCCCCTCCTTTTTTGATCATTTTTGTTTGGGAACGTGGAAATCAATCGCTTCTACTCTACATCCAGCACTCGTGTGCGACTTGGCCGCCAGCGGCTTGTAATGGCTGGAGCGATGGCCAAACTGAGCATGAACCTGCCGCCGGCGAGAGAGCACCATGGCCATCGCTGCATTGCTGCATCTTGCGCACGAACGCTCCGCAGTTGAGACATGGCGTGAGGTCAGAGCAAAGCGGGCCCAGCGGCCGCGTCGACCGACCATGAGGTCGCGGCGAGCTCGCGGTCGGTCGGTCGCGGCTTAGCTTATCTGATGGCCATCGATAGCTTCGAGCGCGCGCCGCCACGCCGATCCGAGGCCTGTTCTCCGTGCCTTCGGGACGTCGACGCGATCAGCCATGGTGGCGCAGCAACGAGCGATCCGACGCGACGCGACGCTCATACTGTTTGAGCGTAAGAACCACAGGTAACCACACGTCCGTCGTAGCACGACGCGGACGGACGATAGCTTTGGCAGGGCCCATCCCGGCCCCTCCGGCCATGACGTGACCTTCCGTCCTGGTCCGCACAGCGCGCGGCAAACGTGGAGCGCTCGCTGCTTCGCCAGACGCCCATCCGCTCGCGCTTCAAAACCCCCAACAGAATCCACACCGCGCTCCCGCTCTCTTCCAGCAACATCGCGACGAGACGCTGTTCATTCACACCCACCTCCTCGCCATGACTACGCGGGTCATCACCGCTCCCGCGGCTGGCTCCGCCTCCGAGGCCGACCTCCGCTCGCCCAGCGCCCACTCGAACGCCACCCTCGACCTGCTCCCCAACTCCACCCCGTCGCTCGCTCCCTCGGCCGAGGGCAACGTGGACGTCGAGTCACTGACGGCTGCGCACCCGCACGCGCCGCTGTTCCCCGAGCCGCAGCACCCGTGGCTGTCGGCCGGCCTCACGCACCGCCTCACCTCGTCCAAGAAGTCGCCCGAGGAGCTCGAGCAGCTGCGCCGCAACGGGTCGTCGTCGTCGCGCGTCGCACGCTTCTACGAGGAGCAGAACGAGATGATTGACGATTACCTCACGCCCGTCTCAACGCGCTCAGACTCAAGCGGCGATGACGCCAAGGTCACGCTCGCGGTGCGCGCGAGTCTGGGTGTCAATGTGCTTCTCTTCATGTACGTCAAGCATACGGAGCGGTCGTACGACGTTGCTCACTGGTTCGAATACCTCTAGCTGCCAAGCGATTGCGGCGACCTCATCGGGATCCATGGCCCTTCTCGCCACGGCCACCGACTCGTTCATGGACCTGCTCTCCGGTGTACGTGCTCCCGACTCGGTGATCGCTCAGCGCTCGTCGTCTAACGCGGACTCGCGCGTAGGCCGTGCTCCTCCTCGCCGACCGCGCCGCCAAGCGCTACAACGTGCTTGACTACCCGACTGGCAAGAAGCGGTTTGAGACGATCGGCGTCATCGTGTTCGCGTGCCTCATGTCGACGGTTGCGATTCAGATCGTGGTACGTTTGGACGTCGCATGTTCCTGTCGCCGCGAGTTGACGGTCGCGCTCTCGAATCTAGATCGAGGCCATTCGCACCCTCACAGCCGGCAAGCAGGAGCCGGCCATCGTCGAGCTCAAGGAGATCCTGCTGATCTCGTTGGCCCTTGGTACGCTTTTGACGACGCGATTCCGTGGGCGGCAACTGACTCTCATTGACTAGTTTCCAAGTTTTGCCTGTTCGTGTACTGCAACAAGTACAGCCAGTACAACGCGACTCGCGCGCTCGCCGCCGACCACCGCAACGACCTGGTCCTCAACTCGTTCGGGCTCGCCATGTCGCTGCTGGGTACCCGTACTCGAGATCACGACACAGTTGGCCGCGGACTGACAATCCCGTCGACGTAGGCGTCAAGCTCCTGTGGTGGCTCGATCCCGCCGGCGGTATCGGCATCGGCCTGCTCATCCTGCGGTCGTGGGCCGTGACTGCATGGGGTACGCCGCGACTCAACACGAGTCAACCATGGCCATCATCACTCACACCTCCTTGCGCACCCCACAGAAAACGTCCAACTGATCATCGGCCGATCAGCCCCGCCCGCCGTCCTGAACAAGATCACGTACCTGGCCGCGACGCACCACCCGAGCGTGCTTCAGATCGAGTCGTGCCGCGCGTATTGGCTCGGGAACAACATGTTCGTCGAGGTCGACATTGTGCTCCCGCCCGACATGACTCTGCGCGAGTCGCACGATATCGGCGAGACGCTGCAGATCAAGCTCGAGTCGCTGCCCAACGTCGAGCGCGCGTTCGTGCATGTGGATTACGAGTTCGAGCACCGCCCCGAGCACCGTGTACAGTAGTTGGTGGGAGTGTGCCGAGTGAGGTTGAGTACTTGCGCCTCAGAGTTGTTTATGAATCAGTCAAACGGTTTTGTATCTATAGTGTCTAATCAGTTCGGTCCTCGAGACTTGCCCTTGACCGCGGCCATCTCCATGGCCGGCGTGGCCATGAGCGTCGCGCGATCTTGATCCGTGGCCACGGCACCAGCGACCCATCCGTTGAGGAACGACATGGTGCCGCGAAACGGGACCACAGCCTTGTGTGCGGCGACCATGAAAGACGACTGCTCTTCCTCCCGCGCAGGGCGGCCGACGCGGGCGCCGACGAGGCACAGCAGGTTGAGCGCGGCGAGCGTGACCGCGGTGCGCCACAGCGACCGCTGCTCGGGTTCCTGGGCGGATGACGATGACTCGGAGCTGGCGGGCGGGCACAACAGATCCTGCAGGCTGCGTCGCGAGATCGGGAACCTGCCCGGACTCGGCTCGGCCGATGGATCCCGCTCGCGCGTCCGCCGGAAAGACGACGACGCCTGCAGCAGCGCCTCGTCCTCGTCGGCCGCGGCCGTCTCTTCCGCGACGCGCGCTGCGGTCGCCGAGGCCACGTCCGAGTACGTGATGCCCGCCGCATCTGACAAAAACCCGAGGAACAGGTCGGCGTCCACGTCCGAGAGACCGAGCGCGGCGTGGCGGTCGGCGACGCGGGCAGCGACGGCGGCGAGCACCTGGCGCGTCGCGGGCGCGAGTTCCTGCGGCGAGGTCGGCGCCGACGTGCGCACGATCTCGGCCTGCAGCGAGAAGGTCGACGGCTGGTGCGAGATGGGCTCGTGTTCGGCGATGGGTTGGTGGTGCGCGTCGGTCACGTCCATTTCGGCAAACAGCGACCCGGACACGCCGTCGCTCGAGTAGTGATCGGCGTGGTCGCGAGCGGCCGCCAGGTCCGCGACCAGCGCGGCGATCTGCGACTCGAGCTCTGTCTCGCGCGCGCCACGCGCCACCGCGTCGGCCTCGAGCTCCGCGTTCCGCGCGAGCGCCGCGTCGAGATGCCCCTCGAGCGCGTCTGCCCGCGCCCGCAGCTCGCCGTGCGCGGCACGGACGCGGCCCAGCTGCGCCTCGAGGTCGCGCGCCGCCGTGACGTGCACGTCGCGCTGGGTCGTCACGTCGGCGAGCTCGGCCTGTACCGCCGACAGTGTGCGACGGGCGGCGACGAGGTCGCGCGCGAGGACCGACTTGGCGGCCGTGGTCTCGGCGAGGGCGGCTTCGACATCAGCGAGCGACCGCCGCACCTCGGCCTCGGACGACGTGAGGGCGCGCACGCGATCTTCGAGCACGCGGATGGCGGCGTCGCGCGCGTGCAGCTGCTCGATCCAGTAGTCGCGGTCCGTCGCGTCGCCGTCACCGTTGGCCGCGCGGGGAGAGCTGCGACGGCGAACGACGGGCGGCGACTCGGCCGTCTCAGCGGGTGGTGTTGATGGAGGACGCATCGCGTCGTCGTCGCTGGCGTGGTCGAGCGACTGCGCGAGTTCCAGTACACGCGCCGAGTCGACGAGCTCGTCAAGCGTGCCCGTGGCGCGCGCGCCGGCCTCGAGCTGGTCGACGCGGTCGCGCGGGATCAGCCAGTGCCCGTGGCGCTCGGCCTGCGCGCGGATGGCCGCGAGGAAGGCGCCGAGCGCAATGGTCTGCGGGTGCGCAGAAGTCGACGACGAGACGGTGCGGAAACGTTTGGGCGGCGATGCAGGAGGAGGCGGCGCGAGTGCAGGCGGGTCGCGGATCGAGGTCGTGGAGGCGGCGAACAGCGAGTCGCGGCGGAGCATCCCGTCGTTGACAAAGGTGTGCTGGAGGGATCGGAAGTCTAGGCTCTGCAAGTGATGCGCGTGTCTCTATCCTCTCTAGTTCATGGGTTTCCTTTGCAGTCTCGGGCTACGGCGACTCGGTGGCTACTCAGGATGGATGTCGTCGCAGGGGCTCAGTCCGGTGAAGCTGAAGCGCGTCAAGTGCGGCGCGAGAAGACTTTCAGGAGACGCACGTCCGCGTGAGAGCGGGTGCGAGACGCGTCGCGAAATCAGGCGTACACGGTGCGAGACGCGTTGCGCCACTCCACGTGGCTCCTCGAACCTCTTGAATCGGCCGCCGCTCCTTCCCCCAACGATCACGCGCGGCCAGGGCCTCGCAAACCTCATGTAACTGCCCGCAACGTCATGCTACCAAGGCCACTCAACACCCTGCCCGGTTTCACTGCGATCTTCTCCTTTGTCGTCATCCTGATCGTGATGCTGTTCCTCAACACGAGGGAGAGGAGAGAGCGGCTCGAAAGCGCGTCTCTCGAAGCGGTTCAGCGGCCCACGTGCGCGAGGAGCGACGCGTTGCGCCACACCCGGCGCTCCCGTTGCTCCTCGCGTCCTCCTGGACCGAATGCGTCGATGCACCCGGGTCCGACTTGCTGCAAACTGACCGTTCTGGATGTGCACGCCCGTTGAACTCGAAAGAGAGTTGATCCCTTGAAAGCGCTGAGCGTCAAATGATTGAAGAAGGGCCTGGAGCTTCTACGACGATGCCAGCTGACCTTCGAGCTTGGCACGAGAAGGGACCATCCTCCCAAACTGTCGCACTCCGTGGGTCCGATGCCCTGGAGTCGATCACCTCGAAACTCGCCAGGCGCTTCGCGTGCTTGTGCGCCACCGCCGCCACTCGCCGTTGGGCGCCAAGCATAAAACGTCAAGTGCTTCCAGCGCGTGAAACTCGCCACTGGATTGCTCGCGTCCCGTCCCAAGGAAGAAATTTGCGGCGGCACACCAGAATCGAGCGTTTTACGTGTGTCGACTCGGGCCAAGTCCCTGGGCCAGCGAAGGGGAGTCGCTTGAACAGCGCCGCCGCCGCCGCCGCCGCCACCATCTCATTGTGCCGACGAGAGCGAGTGCAGGTGGTCGCCCCAACACACCGCCAAGAAGGGGAGGAGATGGAGGAGGAAAAGTGTTGCAATGCGAATAAAGTGCGCGTCCGCCCGCGCTCCACCGCTGCACGTCGTACCCTCGTCTGAGCCTGCAAAACACATCCACCATGACCATCTTCTCGTCCAACGACTACTCTTCCCGCGCCCTCACCGCGGCGTATGCCGGCGAGCCGGTGGCGGTCGTCGGGCCGCAGCACGTGCAGACGAGTGGCCCTGTCGACTTGGCCATCAACGTGATCAAGGACGCGACCGAGTCCATCGAGTTCCTCGGCCACCATTGGTCCGTCGTCATGCCGGTGACCAACAAGGCGACGAGGGTCGTCGACTACAAGATGGTCGGCCACACGCCCATTAGCACGGCGCACCTCGTCATCGGCGACACGCTGCGCAACGAGCCGCTGGCGGCCATGTACCTCGAGTCCAACTCTTTCATCGACCGCACCGCGCAGGTGATCCGCACCGCGGACAAGGTCCCCGAGTGGGTCGTGCAGAACTTCCCCGACTCGTTCATGCGCGAGATCGCGGGGCTCGCGCCTGGCGCTATCCAGGCGAACCCTGGCAACTACAAGGACGAGGACCCAAACGCGCTCCCTTGCTACGGCGGCAGCACGGCGGTGGGCGCGACGGCCATGCGCATCATGCAGGTCAAGCTCAAGTACGGCCTGTTCGGGATCACGGTCAAGGCCAAGACAACAGGCGGAGCGCTCATCGTTGGCAAGGGCAGCCAGAGCAAGCTGCACTTTTTCCTTGGCCACCCTAAGGAGGGCGGAGAGCTCATTGCTCGCGCCGAGTCCAAGAAGCGGTTTGATCTTACCAAGCTGATCAACGTGTCGATCGCCCCGGGCATCGACGTGGCGGCGGTGCTCTGTATCGTTGGTTCGGTGAAGCGAATGATGGACTGTGTGATCCCCGAGTGAGAATACATCCCACCTTTGCGCATTACAAATCTATCACATTCGCGCCTTTCTTTCAGCAAAAAAGAGGTCTCAGGGGAAAAACTTGAAGGACTCATTGCGAGACGCGTTGCGAAATCACGTGGTCCATGGAGTGATCCGCAATGTGATCCGCGATGCGCAGGCAGCACTGCGACACGCGAAGCCCTCTAGTCGGGAGGTCATCGTTGAGCGGAGTTTCACGCCGGGAATATAGTATCTGCTGTAGTGGGGCGTGCGTGCGAGACATGCGAGACACGCACGCGTCAAGGTCAGGTGTGGATCACGCCACCCACCGACGCCGCCTCCCACGCCTCCGCCGCGGCCCAACGCGCGGCGCACTCTCGCGCTTGGTTCCTGTTCAAGGATGAATGAAGCTGTTCCTGTTTGATACACTGGTTGATTTCCCCTGCAATACCATCCTGTCGCAGTACGTCGCGTGTATCCCGCTTCCCCCGTGCCTGAGTAGAATAGCAGGTTATGAGCCCTGGTGCAGCCTCTCGCCGCAGCTCAAGAGGACGCAGGAGATGTCTTCAACGTAACCAGCAACCTCGAGCTGTCATGAGGACAGCAGGGGTAGAAGGCTCCGCCGGAAGGTGTAGAGCATGATGGTCGCTCGCCCCACGAGGGGGCTTGAGCACCAAAGCTCGCCCTTTGAGGGGGCTGGAGCACCAAGGAGCTTTGCTTGCCCCACGAGGGGGCTGGAGCACCAAGGAGCTTTGCTCGCCCCACGAGGGGGCTGGAGCACCAAGGAGATTTGCTTGCCCCTCGAGGGAGCTGGAGCACCAAGGAGATGACCATGGACAAGAAGCTGACCTGACATGGCGTCACGCGCGCTACCAGATGACCGACGTCAACATGGACAAGCAGAACAAGGCCGACGCGGTCATTGCTGACCTCCTTGAGGGCAAGATTGACAAGCTGACCGCCTGCCTGCAGATTGTCAACCTGCAGATCGGTGACGCCATGTTCCAGTACTTCAACACGATCAACTCGGCGCCCGAGATCCCGCTGCGCCCACCGCCCGAGACGCCCACCGGCAGCGGCAGCGGCAGCGGCCCGATTGTGGCGACCATTGACCCGCAGCTGGCGGCCAAGCTCAGCATGTCAGTTGACGAGTTCAAGAAGACGCGTGAGTCGCTCTTCGCGGCGTACATGCCAATCCCAGTCCCCAACCTCAAGATTGAGCGCATCCCGCCCTTCAAGCTCGAGATTGCCAAGCACGAGTCGATCGAGGGCATCAACTTTGACCCATGGGTCATCGACGTCGTAATGGCGGCCCGTGGCGCCGGCATTGCGTCGGCGCTTTTCTTCACGGAGACTGAGTGGATTGCCAAGACCGAGGGGACCAAGAACATGTTCGCGTCGCACGCAACGCAGCTGAACCTCGCCATCCGTGACTCGCTCCCCATTGGGCTCAAGGCTGCTGTCAACCACAACGACCAGCCAATCAAGGTCATGCTCCAGATGTACCGCTACATGCAGCGTACCCACTCAGCCCAGATGCCCAAGCTCAAGCGCCAGCTCAATGCCACCCAGTTTGACTCAACCAACCTCGACAACCTGCCCGCGTTCCTCGTGGACCTGCAGAACAAGATCATGCGCTACACCACCGCCATGGGGTCCGCCGAGGGTACCCACGACATGGGCAGCAAGGCCGCCTTCTTCATGTTCCGCACCGAGGTGGGCATCAAGATCCCGGCCGCTTTCAACCCGACGATCACCGGTCTGTCGCCATTCATCTCGCTTGACAAGGAGCTCCAGAAGGCCAAGACCATGTTGGACATCCACAAGGTTGTCATCGAGTACTTTGCGCGCCATCGCCCAGCAATCACCCACGCAGCCAACGCCACCATCTTGGCCAAGCATGCCAACGTGGTGGTGCAGCAGGCGTTCCTTGCCGACGATCGCCATACGGGTAACGGCAGCGACAAGGGCGGGCGCAACCGCAGGCGCAGGGGCGGCAAGGGTTGCGGCTGCAGCCATAGTTGCAGTTGCAGTCGCAGTCGCAGCCGCAGCCGTGATGGTGGCCACCGGGGCAGCTACCGCAGTCGTAGCCACACCCCCGACCGGCGCTCGCGGTACCGCAGCTGTAGCCGCAGCCACAACAGGCGCCGCAAGGTGATGTGCCTGTGCGGCCGGCCTCACGTAATTGACGGGTGCTGGCACGACCGCGACCGCAACATGGCCAAGTTCCTGGCGCCAGCGGGCTTCCAGATCAAGGAGGACATTGCGCGGGCGCACAAGGAGAAGCGCCGCGCGGGTGGCTTGCAAAAGGACGCGGCCTACGTGTGCATGGTTGACCTCAACAAGAACGAGATCACAGAGCACGCCCTGCTCACCACGATGCACGGCGACGGGTCCAAGCAGTCAACCTGGCTCCTCGACTCGGGCGCCAGCACGCACCTCTCGCCCTACAAGGACGACTTCACCTCGCTTACCAAGCTCAACACCCCTTGTTGCATTGCCGTGGGCAAGTCGCAGATGGCGGTGTACGGGACCCACATTGGCAAGGTCGAGATCCAGCCCCTTGACGCTGAGGGTCAGCCCACCCGGATCATCCTACGTGACGTCCTGTACGCGCCTGACCTGGCGCGTCGCCTGATCAGCACAACGCAGCTGCAGCGTGACGGCGTGACGTCAACGTTCCCCGCCAACAAGACCACCTTCACGCTGGAGCTGGCACGTGGCCGCAAGATCAAGGGCGCGATCCATGGGCGCCTCCCGACGCTTGTGGGCGCGCTGCCCACTCGCGCGCAGGCGCGGGTGCCCGAGGCCGAGAAGGCCCACTTCCACCGCCCAACGGAGGAGTCGGCCATGATGGTCGCCAATCTTGGCATGTATGCGGGGCTGCACCCCGACGTCCGTTTCTGGGCGTGCCTGTCGGACAAGGACATGAAGAAGACCGTTGACAAGGAGCGCGCCGTGGCCGTCAAGGTCATGACCAAGATCAATGAGCAGTTGTTCGCTGATATGATTGGCAACGAGACCAACGCGCAGCACACGGCGCTGGTGGCGTGCGCGACTGTCCCCAAGGCCGGCGCGTGCGACGCCACGTTCCACACGTTTGCCAACACAACGCTCAACTACTCGCTGCAGCACGTCGCGCACGTGCGGCTTGGTCACCCAGGCGCCCACATCATCAAGGCGGTCCTTGCGGACCCGGCGTACAAGCTGGTCGACCTCGCCCGTCAATGCACTGGGAACCACAGCGACGAGGACGTGGGCGGCATCTGCGTGTTGTGCGTCACGGCCAATATCCAGCGCGGCCCGTTGGCGGGCCCCACAGGCGAGAAGACCAAGGCGCGCATCGAGTGCCTGCGCTTCAACCTCGCCATTGTCAACAAGGCCGCCATCAAGGACAAGACGTGCATCCTGCTCGTGCTCGACAACTACACGCGCAAGGCCTGGGCGTTTGCCCTCGAGGCCAAGTCCAACGCGCCTGAGTTCATCATGAAGCTCGTCAACCGCCTCGAGAACGAGACCGACACCACTGTCAAGCGGTTCCGCTCGGACAACGGCGGCGAGTTCAAGAACAAGACGCTCACCGAGTGGGCCGCCGCCAAGGGCATCGAGTGGCATTTCTTGCCACCGGGTAACCACCACGCCAACAGGCGCATCGAGCGGCTGGTGCAGGACGTGACTGTCAAGGCCCACGCGTCGATCGCTGCCGCCGTTGACCTGCCTGAGACGTACTGGCCGTACGCGTTCACGGCCGCGTGTTTCGTCCGCAACTGCCTCCCGAGCACTGCGCTTGAGCAGCCCAAGGGCCGCTACCACATCTTGCCGCACGAGGCGTGGTCGGGTGAGGCGCCGGATCTTGGCATCTTCCGCGCGTGGTCGGCGGACGTGGTTGTCTGTTCCCCGCGCAACAACATCAGCAAGATCCGCCCGCGTGGTTCCTCGATGCGCCTGCTCTGCTACACCAACGGCGGTGCCGCGTACATTGTTGTTGACCTCGAGACCCAGGAGATCCACACCACCAGCTGGGCCGTGTTCGACGAGACCCGCGTCATGGAGCGGTCGTTCCGCCGGCGGTCGGCGGGGGCTGCCGCGCCTGAGTCGGCAGGAGCTGCCGAGCCCGAGTCGGCGGGGGCTGCCGCGCCCAAGTCGGCGGGAGCTGCCAAGCCCAAGTCGGCGGGAGCTGCCGCGCCCAGGTCGGCGGGAGCCATTGCGCCGCAGCCGGCGGAAGCTGCTGCGCCGCAGTCGGCGGGAGCTCCGGCTGCCGTGTCCACCGCTGCGCGGCGGGAGGGTGCGGGCGGCGAAGCCGCCTCAGCACTGCATTGCGATGTCGCCGGTCCCGATCGCGATTACGGCGCTACGGACCTGGTGCCCATCGGTGATCACGGCGTCGCAGCTCGGAAACGTGCTGCATCTCCCGCGCCTGATCTGGAGCGCGAGCCGAAGCGCACCAACCCGGCCCGCTCAAACCGCGGCCAGCTGCCGGCCAAGTTCAAGGACTCGGACACCACCATTGATCCGACGGACGACGCTGCGCGAAACAGCAGCGCGCGTGACGAGTACACGCTCAACTACGGGTTCATCGCGGCGCTGCTGGACGACAAGGCCGCCGCGTTCCTCGGCGAGTTCGTCGACATCCTGACGCCTCAGACGTATAAGGAGGCCATGTCCAGCGCGCAGTGGGCCGAGTGGGTCCAGGCCATCAAGGAGGAGCTCCAGTCCCTCATTGACAACGACACGTTCGAGTTTGTCAAGTGGCCAGTGCGCGGCGACGGCCGCATGGCCCACGTCATCACGTCCATGTTCGTGTTCGCGCTCAAGCGCAACAACAAGGGCGAGGTGACCCGCTTCAAGGCGCGTCTCGTTGCGCACGGAAACCAGCAGATCGAGGGCCGCGACTTCAACGCGACGTTTGCGCCCGCCGTCGCCCACGGATCGGCGCGCACGCTGTTCGCCATCGCCGCCGCGCAGGGCCTGCCCGTCCATTCGATGGACGTGACGAGCGCGTACGTCCACGCGTCGTTGAAGGAGACGGTGTACATGCGCGCGCCCGAGGGCATGGACATCAAGGACGGCCACGTCCTGAAGCTCAAGAAGTCGCTGTACGGTCTGCGCCAGGCTGGCCACGAGTGGTCGAACCACCTCGCCGCCATCCTCATCAAGAACGGGTTCATTGCCAGCGCCGCCGACTGCTGCGTGTACATTCGGCGTACGCGCACGTCCGTCACGTACCTGATCGCCTACGTCAACAACATCCTGATCGCGGGCACCAACGAGAAGGAGGTCGCCGCTGTCAAGGCCGCGCTCGCGCGAGAGCTCAAGATCAAGGACCTGGGCCTGGCCTCGAAATACCTCAACATGCAGGTGATCCAGACCAAGGATGGGATCTGGATCGGCCAGCCGCAGTACACGCGCGACCTGATCAAGGAGTTTGGCGGCGACTCGCCCAGAACGCGCAGCACGCCCATGGTCGCCACCAGCTTGGCCAAGGAGGCGGTGCCGCTCAACCCGGGCGAGCGCAAGCGGTTCCTGTCGCTGCTCGGCGGGCTGATGCACCTTGCGACCGTGTCGCGCGTCAACATTGCGTACGCGACCAGCGTCGTGTCGCGGAACGCGGCCAACCCAACGACCATGGACATGGACGCGCTCATTGCGATCGTTGAGTACCTCAAGGGCACCGTCTCGCTCGGCATCATGTACCACCGGTCCGCCGATGGGTCGGTCGATCTGTCCGCGTACGTGGACGCCGATTTCGCTGGCGACGAGGCGACGCGCAGATCGACCACGGGGTTCGTCACGCTGATCAACGGCAGCGCGACGACCTGGTGCTCGCGCCGCCAGTCGTGGGTAGCGCTCTTGACGACCGAGGCTGAGCTCAACGCCGCCACTGAGGCGATCCGCGACGTGGCCTGGCTCAACACGCTCACGTCCGACCTGCTCAACAAGAAGATCGACATGGTGCCGACGTTCATCGACAACAACGCAGCGCGCATCCTCGCCACCACGAGCGACATGCGCTGGTCCGTCAAGCACATCTCGGTGCGCGTGTTCTTCCTGCGCGAGCAGGTCAAGGAGAAGGTCGTCGAGCTCAAGTACGTGCCGTCCAAGAAGAACCTCGCCGACTACCTCACCAAGGTCGTGCCGCGCGACCAGTTCATTGAGACGCTCAAGGCCATGGGCATGGTCAAGCTCGAGGACGTCGTCCCGGTCAAGACCGAGTAGTCCGGGTGCCAAGATCCATGCGGGAGTGCTGTAGTGGGGCGTGCGTGCGAGACATGCGAGACACGCACGCGTCGAGGTCAGGTGTGGATCACGCCACCCACCGACGCCGCCTCCCACGCCTCCGCCGCGGCCCAACGCGCGGCGCACTCTCGCGCTCGGTTCCTGTTCGAGGATGAATGAAGCTGTTCCTGTTTGATACACTGGTTGATTTCCCCTGCAATACCATCCTGTCGCAGTACGTCGCGTGTATCCCGCTTCCCCCGTGCCTGAGTAGAATAGCAGTATCATTGCCAATTCTGTCCCTATATCAGATGAGCGTCGCGACGTCGGCCGCAGTTTGCGGTGCGCGTCAAGTTGTCGCGCCGAATTCAAGCGTCCTGTATCAGCTTGCTGGCGACCGTAACGAGCAGTGTGGCTTGGCTTTGTCCCAGTGCAGGTGAACAACGCGTCTCAGACCCTCCATCGATGACGTTCACAAGCACACGCTGCTCGTTCATGCAAAGTAGGCCAGCTTGCGGTGGTGCTCGTAACGCCGTCCGTCCGTCAGATAACTCAGTACCTGCCCTTCAGTCATCTCTCCCGACGGCGAGCGTGGAAGGGGAAGCCATGCTGAGAAACGAGGCTGCGCGGAGGGATCAAGCGAGCGTTCGCGGAAACGCAACGTGGCCGCGCGAGCGGGTTCTCACGCGCACGAGTTGGCCGAGTTCGAGGGTTGCGCGAACGCGGTGCACGATGGCGGGCGACGTGAAAATTCTTGAGAACCGTGTGGGCGTGAGGCGATCGGCCTTCCGGTTTTGGAGCTAGCGGAGGTCGCGAACAACCAATCTGATGCATGACGATCAGCGGCCGGATCACACCCACTCACACTCGAGCTTGGATTCCCACCGCGACACCGCGACTGGCAACGTCCGCTTCTCGTAGTTTCGAGGCGCGATGACGATGGACTGGCGGCGCCTCGGCGGCGTTCGAGACGTCGCCGGAGATATAAAGAGGAACGAGATCCCCGTCCCGCAAAACTAGTCTTTTACTCGACGCTTCGTTCCGCCTTCAAGCACCTCCTACACTAGACGATGAAGCCACGCAGCAGCAGCAGCAGCCCGGCCACCGACGCTGGCGGGTCGCGGGTCCCCGCGCTCCTCGTCACCTTCTTTCTCCTGATCGCCTACCTCTTCTCGCTGTTCCGCGACCTGTTCCGCACGCTGGCCAAGGTCAACCGCAACGCCCAGATCTCGACAAACGGTTTGGTCTGGTACACGGACGGCCTGCACGTCGGCGTCTGGGCTCTTTCGCTGTTCCTCGCGTCGGCCGTGGTCCTGGCTTGCGGCACGCGCGGCATGCGCCCGCTCACCAACCTCGTCTCGCCTGACCGCGCCGTGTTCTGGCTCCTGATCCTGATCGCCGTGGCCAACGTGTGGTGGGCCGCCCAGTCGCTGATCATCGTCTACGTGCTCAACACCCCGCGGCCCAACCAGCCGTGGACGTTGATCCTCGAGATGGTGTCGCGGCGCATCGCGCACCCGCTGTTCTGGGGCCTCGCGTGGATTTTCGTCTTCGCCATGCGCTCGCCGGCGCTCGCCCCGCTCCAGGCCGCCTTCGGCATCGCGTACGAGCACTCGGTCGTGCTCCATCGCGCCATGGGGTGGTGGTCCATGTTCTGGGTTGTGATCCACTCGATCGGTTACCTCGTGGTCTTCATTGCCGAGGGCGAGCTCGACGCCGAGTTCCGCTGGAAGTCGCCCCACGGTATCCTCAACAACGCGGGCGCCGTCGGCACGGCGCTGTTCGTGCTCATCGGCCTCTCCTCGGTCTACCTCGTCCGCCGCAAGCAGTTCAAGATCTTTGCGTGGATTCATTGGCTGTGGATGCCCGCCTGCGCCTTCGCCATCCTGCACATCGGCGCCTTCACCTGGCCGATGCTCCCGCCCATGGCCCTCTTCATCATCGACCGCATCGCGTGCCTGTGGGGCGCGGGCGCCGGCCACGCGGGTGCCGTCACCTCGATCGCCACGGCCGTGCGCGTCTCGGACGACGTGGTCGCGCTGCTGATCCCCGTCGGCCCCGCGCGCGACGAGAATCAGCCCATGTCCCAGCTCGATGTCGACCTCGCCAACACGTACCAGCCCGGCCGCTACCTGTCGCTTTCATTCCCGCTCGAGGTCTCGCCCGCATCGCACCCGTTCTCGATTGCCGCCTACTCGCCCAAGAACCGCACCGTGTCCATCATGATCCGCGCGCTCGGCCCGTGGACCAAGAGGCTCTACGCCATGGGCACCGTCGAGGGCGCCGCGGTCTCGCTTCGTGTCGCGGGCCCGTTCTCGCACTCGGCGCTCGCTCACGACCATCTCGCCGCCGAGGCCGCCGGCCAGGACGCGTATGGCGCTGCGGAAAAGGGCGTTCCGCTCGGCCACCGTCGCACGCTGATCGCCGGCGGGGTCGGCATCTCCAAGTACGCCAAGGTCGTGCCCGTCGACGACTCGTACGGCGGCAAGGGCAAGCTCGACGTGGTCGCGTCCTCGACTACGGTCGCCGCGGCCGGGAACGACCGCCAGATCTGGCTGTGCAAGGACGAGGCCGAGCTCGTCATGTATGCGTCGCTAGGCACCGACCTGGCCGGCTGGGAGGTGTACTCGCGCAAGGGTTTCGCGTCCGTGGTCCCCGAGAACAAGACGGCCGTCAGGTCGACGTACCCGCTGTTCGCCCAGCGCGTCGCCGCCCCGCTCAGCACCGCCGCGCGCCTGCTCATCTTCGGCATCATAGCCGGCCTGTGCGTCGGCACGTACCTCGTGTCGCGCCTCGTCATCACGCTGCCCGACCCCAAGAAGACCAAGCTGTGCTCGGGCCGCTCCGACACGATCGAAAAGTTCATGCGCTGCAGCCGGTGGTTCAACATGATCCCGTTCCTCTCGATCCTCGTCGGGCTCGCGGCGCTGGTCCAGCTCGTGACGCTGATCCAGATGGCGTTCACGGCGACCAAGCGCGACGAGGGCATCTTTTACTGCCACTCGGTCGGCGACGCGTTGTCCGCGGCACGTCTCGTCGAGCGCCGGTTCGACATGGACAAGGAGCTCGCGTTCCCGGACGGCGGCCAGCCGACAGCCGGCGTGCGTCGTCTTCTCTCGGCAGGCGGGCTCGCGTCGGGCGAGGTCGCGTCGATGCGCACCTGCTCCTCGAAGCCCGTGCGCAACATGCTCCGCGAGCGCGCGCGGGAGAGCGGTGCGGTCATGACCGACGACGGGATCGCGTTCTAGAGTTGACGAGTAGTCAATACATCTATTTCGTAGTCACTTCTTCTTCTGATCTCTCTTGACGGCAGCCATCTCCATGGCCGGCGTGTCCGTGAGCGTCGCGCGGTCCGGGTCCGCGGCGGCGATCCATCCGTTGAGGAACGACATGGTGCCGCGGAATGGGACCACGGCCTTGTGCGCGGCGACCACGAAAGACGACTGCTCTTCCTCCCGCGCAGGGCGGCCGACGCGGGCGCCGACGAGGCACAGCAGGTTGAGCGCGGCGAGCGTGACCGCGGTGCGCCACAGCGACCGCTGCTCGGGTTCCTGGGCGGATGACGATGACTCGGAGCTGGCGGGCGGGCACAACAGATCCTGCAGGCTGCGTCGCGAGATCGGGAACCTGCCCGGACTCGGCTCGGCCGATGGATCCCGCTCGCGCGTCCGCCGGAAAGACGACGACGCCTGCAGCAGCGCCTCGTCCTCGTCGGCCGCGGCCGTCTCTTCCGCGACGCGCGCTGCGGTCGCCGAGGCCACGTCCGAGTACGTGATGCCCGCCGCATCTGACAAAAACCCGAGGAACAGGTCGGCGTCCACGTCCGAGAGACCGAGCGCGGCGTGGCGGTCGGCGACGCGGGCAGCGACGGCGGCGAGCACCTGGCGCGTCGCGGGCGCGAGTTCCTGCGGCGAGGTCGGCGCCGACGTGCGCACGATCTCGGCCTGCAGCGAGAAGGTCGACGGCTGGTGCGAGATGGGCTCGTGTTCGGCGATGGGTTGGTGGTGCGCGTCGGTCACGTCCATTTCGGCAAACAGCGACCCGGACACGCCGTCGCTCGAGTAGTGATCGGCGTGGTCGCGAGCGGCCGCCAGGTCCGCGACCAGCGCGGCGATCTGCGACTCGAGCTCTGTCTCGCGCGCGCCACGCGCCACCGCGTCGGCCTCGAGCTCCGCGTTCCGCGCGAGCGCCGCGTCGAGATGCCCCTCGAGCGCGTCTGCCCGCGCCCGCAGCTCGCCGTGCGCGGCACGGACGCGGCCCAGCTGCGCCTCGAGGTCGCGCGCCGCCGTGACGTGCACGTCGCGCTGGGTCGTCACGTCGGCGAGCTCGGCCTGTACCGCCGACAGTGTGCGACGGGCGGCGACGAGGTCGCGCGCGAGGACCGACTTGGCGGCCGTGGTCTCGGCGAGGGCGGCTTCGACATCAGCGAGCGACCGCCGCACCTCGGCCTCGGACGACGTGAGGGCGCGCACGCGATCTTCGAGCACGCGGATGGCGGCGTCGCGCGCGTGCAGCTGCTCGATCCAGTAGTCGCGGTCCGTCGCGTCGCCGTCACCGTTGGCCGCGCGGGGAGAGCTGCGACGGCGAACGACGGGCGGCGACTCGGCCGTCTCAGCGGGTGGTGTTGATGGAGGACGCATCGCGTCGTCGTCGCTGGCGTGGTCGAGCGACTGCGCGAGTTCCAGTACACGCGCCGAGTCGACGAGCTCGTCAAGCGTGCCCGTGGCGCGCGCGCCGGCCTCGAGCTGGTCGACGCGGTCGCGCGGGATCAGCCAGTGCCCGTGGCGCTCGGCCTGCGCGCGGATGGCCGCGAGGAAGGCGCCGAGCGCAATGGTCTGCGGGTGCGCAGAAGTCGACGACGAGACGGTGCGGAAACGTTTGGGCGGCGATGCAGGAGGAGGCGGCGCGAGTGCAGGCGGGTCGCGGATCGAGGTCGTGGAGGCGGCGAACAGCGAGTCGCGGCGGAGCATCCCGTCGTTGACAAAGGTGTGCTGGAGGGATCGGAAGTCTAGGCTCTGCAAGTGATGCGCGTGTCTCTATCCTCTCTAGTTCATGGGTTTCCTTTGCAGTCTCGGGCTACGGCGACTCGGTGGCTACTCAGGATGGATGTCGTCGCAGGGGCTCAGTCCGGTGAAGCTGAAGCGCGTCAAGTGCGGCGCGAGAAGACTTTCAGGAGACGCACGTCCGCGTGAGAGCGGGTGCGAGACGCGTCGAGAAAGCACGTGGCCGAGGGAGACATCATGACCTCGCGACGCATTAACCGCCCGATCACGGCGGTTGACGGCGAAGCCTCCCACGACGAGGTTCTCGAGGACAGACGGACACCCATCAATCGTGTGGTCAATGCAAAGTACGGGGAGCCCACCGGCGTGAACGTTTGAGTGGGAGAGGCAGATGCGCGTGGTGATCATTAAGTCATACACGATTCCCAGTGTCAATGCTGACGGAACAGAAAGTAGCAACACATGGTCGGCGAGCGATCCGTGAGACGATACGCGTGGCTAATATTAGCGATTCTGACTATGGTGGTTTGTTCAGCATCTTTGAACTAAGAGTGGTGGATGCATGTAGGTAATAATCATCGCCCGCGTTGTGGGTGGATCGCAAAGGATCCGGTGAAGAAATAGCAAGACGCACGACCCTTGAGCGGGCAGAGCGCATTTGAGGGAGCGAGCGTGATGGCGGGGAGGGTGGGGACTAAGTACGGAGTGAGTAGAGAAGCGTTAGTTGCTGTGGTCGTTGAGACGTGAGAGGTTCGATCGCTCGACTCCGCTGCTGCTTCCGTCGCAGATGATGTGGTGGGCTCGGTGGTCACGAATGGTGGGTGTGTCCTTGATCCTCATCATCCGGAGCCCCCTGGCCCAGTGAGAGTGGTGCATGCGGAAATCGTCAACGCCCACAACACCACGGCGGACGACGGAAGCGGTGCGGGGCGGAGGTCGGTCGAGCACGAGGGCGACAGCTGCATGGGAGTGAAAGTACCATAGTGTCGCAGGCGGGTTACATGGTGACGTTGATGACCGAGGCCCTCCGAAGTTCGAGATCCAGGCTTAAGAAGGCGGAAGTCGGCCAGCCAGCCAGCGTGCAGTGAAAGGCCGTGTTGATTTACCGCGGCGTGAGGTCAGCGGGGCGGTTGCCCGGCAGCGCCACACTTGGAGGCCCACGTGCGCGATCGGCCCCACGCGTTTTCCTTGGGCGTGCCCGCTTGCCTTTAGCGCGCCGCGCCGAGCTGGCCATCGGTCCCGCCCGTTCGCGCCGGCCGTCCCCTTCTCCCTCTCCCTCTCCTCGCTTCCCACACTCGCGGACGCACCCGACCCAAACGCATCACCACCATGGACACTGAGCAGCCGACCGTGACCGCCGTCGAGCACCACGCCAAGGACCAGCAGGACGCCGAGCTCGCCACGGTCCCGACCGACGTCGACGTCTCGGCCACTGACGCCGACCTCGCGCTCGCGTCCGCCGTCGCGCTGCCCGAGGCCGAGGAGACCCCCGAGCCTGCGGCTGCCCCCATCACCACGGGCGCACTGGCCGTGGAGGAGGTGGTCGTTGTCGAGTCGCACGAAGAGGTCGTGGTCGTCGAATCCCACGAGGAGGTCGTCGAGGTCGTCTCGGTCGACGCGACCCCCGCGCCCTCGACGTACGCTGGCTCGGTCGCTGGCGACGAGGGCGCGTTCACGCCCGACGAGGAGCGCGCCGCGCTCACCCTCGAGCTGCCCGAGGACCAGCAGTCCGAGATGGGCGCCGAGACAGACCTCGAGTCCACTGTTGCCATCGATGGCGACAGCGTCGTTGCTGCCGACGAGGTCAAGTCGGTCGTCGCCGAGGAGGAGAAGCTCATCGCCGAGGAGCCCAAGGAGCCCGCCGCTGCGGCCGATGTCGCCGCTCCGGCTCCCGCCCCCGTCGCTGCTCCCGCTCCCGCGCCGACCCCGGCGCCCGCGCCCAAGGTGACGAAGCCGCTGGTGCGCACCGCGGGCAAGTCGATTGCCACGGCCAAGACCTCAACGACCGCCTCGACCGGCAGCAAGGACAAGCCCGTCACGGCCGCGACCTCGACCCTCAACAAGGCCAAGACGCGCTCGACGACCGGCCTCAACGGCCACGCCGCCACCTCGACCTCGGCCACCCCGGCCAAGCACTCGACCATCTCGTCGTCCGTGTCGAACCTTACTCGGTACGCTCTCCGCTCCGAAATAGCGACGCCGACCAGCCCAAACTTACACTCCCGCATCGCGACGCGCGTCCAGTGGTACCGCGGCGTCCGAGGCCCGCAAGCGTGCCGTGACGGGCAGCGCGTCGGCCGCCGGCTCGCACGCGTCGTCGGCCGCGTCGTCGTCCGCGTCGCATCCGGACCCGTCCAAGGTGAGCCAGCTGCGCAGCCCCGCCAAGTCGGCGCCGTCGACCGCTACCACTTCGACGACGGCCGCGCACCGCCCCAAGACCGCGTCCTCTTCCGCCGCGGCCACGCCCGCGTCGACGGCCGTGCCGCGCAAGTCCGCGTCGTCGGCCTCGATCGCCGCCGACAAGACCGCGACCACGCGCGCGAGCCGCTCGTCGCTGAAGCCCGCGACCTCGGCTCCGTCGGCGCGTTCCGCGAGCTCGACCCGCGGTACCGCGGCCTCGGCGGCGCGTGCGCGCACTCCGACCACGGCCAACCCGCCCGTGACGCTCGAGTCGCGCGTTGCCGCGCTCGAGAAGCTGGTCCACGCGCAGGCCGAGACGATCGCGCAGCTGCAGGCCCAGATCGCCGCTTCTGCGGCGTCCAAGACGGCGGCGGCGGCGGCCGTGACGCCGGTGCACGGCGACCAGGTCGTGGCTACCGAGTCGGCTGAGGCCGCGTAGGTCCGACGAGGGACCAGATCTTGTGTGTGATCCTCCACAGAGTGTGAACTGTACTTTTTCCCCCTGAATGAAATGAAACGAGTAGAGGAACGACCACGCGCGTGAGAGCTGCTTTGGACAGGTAAGCTAATGATGTGTATATAGTGATCTTATGGACAGGGATAGAAAGAAGCTACTGCGAGCGGTTATGCCCGCGATGATGCTCCACGGCCGCCGCGCGCACCGCCGCGGCCACCGCGGAACCCGCCTCGGGACCCACCGCGGGGCGCGCCGCGCGAGCTGCTACCGCCGCGCGAGCTGCCGCCACCGTTGCCGTTGAACTTGTTGCCGGTGAACTCGCGCTTGAACCCGCCGCGGCCGCCAGCGGCACCACCGCGTGGTGCGCTGCCGCCCCGACTGGATCCACCGCGAGCGCCGCCGCGACCACCGTCACGACCACCACGGCCGCCGAAGCTGCTGTTGCTGCCGCCGCGACCGCCGAAACTGCTGCCACCGCGACCGCCACGCGCACCGCCGAAGCTACCGCCACGGCCCCCGCGGCCAGCGAAACTGCCGCCGCGTGCTGGCGCGCTGCTGCTGCCGGCGGCGCCGCCGCGCTTGTCCGCGACACGGCGCTCGGCGGCGACCGAGTTGGAAGACCGCTCGCGCTGGTTGTTACCGCCGCGGCGGTCGTTGTTGCCGTTGCCCGTGGCGTCGTTGGCCTGGTCGCGCTGGCGGGCCTGCGACCGCTTGATCTTGGCGTCACGCATGTTGACGATCTGGCGGTTCTCGACAGCAAACTCGACAATGATCTCGGGGATGGTCTTGTCCTTGAGCAGCTTCTCGTCCGACGCCGTCAGGGCGTCGTCGTCGGCTTCCGAGTCCGAGTCGTCCGAGTCGGACGCGTCGTCGGCCTCCTCGTCCTCGTCCTCATCCTCATCGTCCGAGTCCGAGTCGTCGTCCGTGTCCTCGGCCGCGAGCGCGTTGGCCTTGGCCACGGCGTCGTCGGTCTCCGCTGCGTCAACCTCGTCCGAGGTCGGCTCCGACGAAGGCTCGGACTTGGCGTCGCCCTCCTCCGAGGTCTCCTCCTCCTCCTTCTCCTTGGCCTCGTCGGCCTTGGCCTGGCGCAGGAACTGGGCGAAGATGCGCTTGGCGCCGACCGAGGCGGGGTCGGCGAGGTAGCGGACGCACGCGAGGGCGGCCTCGTGGTGGGCAAACTCGACGAAACCGTATCCCTTGGACCGGAGCGAGCCGTCGGGGTTGACGCGGTCCTTGGCGCGGACGATCTTGGCCTGGCGCACAATGGTCTTGATGGCAGCGGCCTCGCGGGTCCAGTCGCGGATCGGCTCGTTCTCGGGGTGCCACTCGGGGATCGGCCAGTCGGCGTCCTTGCCGTTGGCGACGACCGTGGTGATGTAGGTGCGGGCGGCGGCCGTGACGTAGGCGCGCAGGGCGTGGTCGCCGACCGTGAGCGGCAGGCGGCGCACCGCGACTCGCGTGCGCGACACGTACAGGGCGTGGTTGCGGTCGAGCGCGTTGCGGCGGTCGCCCACGTCGCCCTGCCACCCCTCGTTGAGCAGGTACGTGTTGCGCTTGTCGCGGCGCTCGCGCTTGGCGCGCTCCTTGGCCGTCAGCGTGGTCGCCTGCGCGCGGTCGACGGCGCGCGTCACGTTGAGCAGGCGGCCGGCCACGACGAGCGTTGACGCCTGCAGCGTCGAGGGCAGCTCGGGCGTGAGCAGCGACGAGCCCATGACCGACGAGGCCGAGGCGGGCGCGGGCTTGGACTCGCCCGAGGCGGTGAGTCCGGCGGTCGTGGTCATGGAGTAGGCGAGGTCGTTGGTCTTGGCGGCCTCGGCGAGGCACGCGTCGGCCGCGTCCTTGGTGGTGTAGCAGGCAAAGGCGGTGCCCTTGGACTTGCCCGTGTCCTTGTCGCGGGTGATGCGGACGTAGACGAGGTCGCCGAACTGGCCAAAGCACGCGGCAAGCTCGTCCTCGGTCGAGTCGAAGGGAACGTTGCGCACGAAGCACGTGGTGCCCTCGGTGATGGCGGGCATGCGGTGGCGGACCTTGCCGGCGGGCGCGTGCACGGTGATGGTCTCGACGTCGTCCTCGTCCTCGTCCATGCTATCCTCGCCGTCGGTATCGGCATCGTCGTCGTTGTCCGAGCCCTCCTCGGCATCGGCGGTGTCAGCTGCCTCGGCCATCTCGACATCGTCGCCCTCGACGACGCCGAGGTCGGTCTCGGGGCGGCCCTTGCCCTTGGCGAACTTGTCGGTGATGCGGCGGCGCACCTCCTCGGGCTCGACGCCCTCGGCGACGAGGAACTGGGCCTGCGGGATGCACCAGTCGACGGCGACGCTGCGGCCGCAGATCTCGGCCTCGTTGACCTCCTCGAGGGCGCGCTGGGCGTCGGCGCGGCGCGTGAACTGCACGATGCCGAAGCCCTTGTAGGGGCCGGCGGGCTCGAACTTGCGGGGCATGAGGGCCTCGGTGATGGTGCCGAACTTGGAGAAGGTGTCCTTGAGGACGGCCGGGGTGCACTTGAACGACAGGTTGCGCACGATGAGGCGGGCGGTGGTGTTGGCGGTGATCTTGGGCTTCTTGGCGTTGGGCATGACCATGGCGGCAGCCGACTCCTCCTCGGCCACGGCGCGCGCGCGCCGCTTGCTGGTGCGGTCCTCGGCGCTGTCGCGCGGCTTGGCCAGCTCGAGCTTGAGCGTGTTGCCGAGCAGCTTCTTCTTGGCGCCGTCGGCGATGGCCGACGCGGCATCCTCGGGGACGGCGCTAGATGGCGGATTAGGGTCAGAGGAGCGTTCGCGGTGCGGTTCAAAGATGAGCGCGCGTACTAGTGCACGAAACCGAAACCACGGTTCTTGGACTTGTCGTTGGCGTCCGCCACGACAAAGCACTGGCGGAGCGGGCCAAAATCGGAGAAAAAGCCCTCGAGGTCCTTGGACGTGGCCGACGTCGGCAGGTTCTTGACGTAGACGGTGGTCTTGCGCGACTCGGCCGTAGCGGGGGTACCGGACGCGGCGGCAGCAGGGCCGGCGTCGGTGGTGGCGGCGTTGGTGGGCGCCATGATGGAAAGATGCAGCGAGTGGGGTTCGTCGATGCGTGGTAGACTGGGCGGGGATGATCGCTCGGGCGTCGGGAGGCCGATCGAGTCGTTGAGCTGGCGGGGGACACGAGATGGGCGCGTCCGTGGGATCCCTCGGAAGTACTGGTCGCGGGTGATGCAGCAGCGTTCCGTAGCAAGTAGGTCGATCTCGTCGTGGGGCTGCGGGGCGCGGCCACGCGACTCGACCGCGACCGCGGCGGCCGCGGCGGCGGCGGCCAGCGGCCAGCGGGCAACACGCGTGCGCGCGAGGGCGCGCGCGAGGGCAGTGAGGCGTTTGCGTCAGCCGACCCGGCGTGACCCGTCGCTAGGCGCCCGTATCCAAAAACGCACATGATGGCACGCCACGTGGCTTCGGCAAACGCGTTCCGCATGAACGTTGGGGGCGACCGACCGCCGACCGACTGACGGCCAGGTTGAGTTGCGACCCCTCCGCCTCCGCTCTCGCTCTCTTTGACCTTACAAGAGGCGCCCTCTTTGCTCTTTCAACTCGTCTTTGACGCCCCCTACCTCGCTATGATTGCGCGCTCCATGATGCAGCGCTTCCGCCCCAACGCCCGTGCCATGGTGCGTGCGCTCCACCCGCCCGCCTCATGCGCTCCGATCGCTCGCTTCTCCGCTGCCCGCTCGCGATCGCGCCCGCCACGAACATGAGAAGACCAACACCATGGAGCACATTTAGTCGTCGTTCATGACGGTGCCGCCCACCAACATCCGCGCCGAGGGCAAGCTCATGGCGCACCAGCCGGGCATGCCCAAGCTACCCGTGCCGACGCTGGCCGAGACGCTCGACAAGTACCTGACCACGGTGCGCCCGCTGCTCAACGACGCCGAGTTTGCCGCGACCCAGGCGGCCGTGCGCGAGTTTGCGCGCCCCGGCGGCCAGGGCGAGGTGCTGCAGTCGCGCCTCGAGCAGCGCGCCGCGACCGAGCAGACGTCGTGGCTGCACGAGTGGTGGAACGACATTGCCTACATGGCCTACCGCGACCCCGTCGTCATCAACGTCAACTACTTCTTCCAGTTTGTCGACGACCGCGTCGTGCGCGGCCAGACCCACCGCGCCGCCCAGCTCATCCAGGCCGCCATGGCCTTCCGCCAGCAGGTCGTGTCGCAGGAGCTCGCCCCCGAGACGGCCCGCGGCCTCCCGCTGTGCTCGGTCCAGTACAACTACATGTTCAACTCGTCGCGCGTCGCCGTCAAGCCCTCGGACGTGGCCGCCACCTACGACCCCGCCACCCACAACCACGTCGTCGTCCTGCGCAAGAACCAGTTCTTTGTGTTTGACCTCGTCGACCCGAACACGGGCGCCGTCCTCTCCACGGCCGACATCCACGCCCAGCTCGACCGCATCGTCGCCCTCGCCGGCGAGTGCAAGGGCCTCGCCCTCGGCGCCCTGACCACCGAGAACCGCGACATCTGGACCGACGTGCGCGCCAAGCTGACCGCCAACCCCGCCAACGCCGCCGCCCTCGAGAAGCTCGAGTCGGCCGTGTTCGCCGTGTGCCTCGACGACGCCGCCCCCGTCACCCGCGAGGAGGTCGGTCGGGCCCTGTGGCACGGCGACGGCCGCAACCGCTGGTTCGACAAGTCGCTCCAGTTCATTGTCTTCGCTAACGGCAAGGCCGGCTTCAACGGCGAGCACTCGATGATGGACGCCACCCCGACCGGCCGCCTGTGCGAGTGGATCCTCGACTCGCTCGCCAAGGGCAAGGTCGAGCACGGCGCCGCCTCGCCCAACGTCGACGCCCTCCCCGCGCCCGAGCACCTCGACTTTGTCGTCGACGCCGACGTCGCCGGCGCCGTGATCGAGGCCGAGCGCAAGTTCGACGCGGTCGTGGCCGCGCACGAGCTCCAGGTCCTCGCCTACGACGGCTACGGCAAGGGGCTCATCAAGACGTTCGGCGTGAGCCCCGACGCGTACGTGCAGCTCGCCCTGCAGCTCGCCTACTACAAGATGTACGGCGTGTGCCGCGCCACGTACGAGTCGGCGCAGACCCGCAAGTTCGCGTACGGCCGCACCGAGACGGGCCGGTCCGTGTCCAACGAGTCGGTCGCGTTCGTGCACGCCATGGAGAACCCCGCGACCCCGGCCGCCGAGCGCGTCGCCCTCGCCAAGGCCGCCATCGCGTACCACGGCAAGTACATGAAGGACGCGTCCGAGGGCAAGGGCGTCGACCGCCACCTGCTCGGCCTGCGCCTGTCGCTGCAGCCCGGCGAGCCCAAGCCCGCGCTATTCACGGACGCGGCGTACGCGCGGTCGTGCCACTGGAACATGTCCACGTCGCAGCTCACGTCCGAGTACTTTGACGGCTACGGCTGGGGCGAGGTGGTCCCCGACGGCTGGGGCCTCGCCTACATGATCAAGGAGAAGTCGGTCCACGTCAACATCGTGTCGCAGAAACTCGGCAACGAGAAGTTCCGCCACTACCTCACCGAGGCGCTCCAGGACATGCGCGTCGCCTTCGAGGCCGTCGTTGCCGCCGCCCCCAAGAAGGCCAAGCTGTAAGGTACAGCGCCCGCCCTTCTCCCTCCTCTCCTTAGCTCTCTCCCCTACGCCTACACCTTGCTCGATCATCCTCCTCCCTCGCGGCGCCCGCTAGCGCACCGCTCCCTCCTCGTAAACACAAACCTCTACATACCTCGCCTATCTTGAACATATTTTGCACACACACATATGTCTCCCCCTCTTGTTGTAATCGGGATCACCCTCGTTTCCCTGCAAACCTCCCTCAGGCTCTCAACCTGCCGCTGTGTGGACTGTTGGCTAACGCTTTCTGCGCTTCGTCTCGTCTAGTATCTCTCACTTCGTGGTCGAGGCCTCACCCTGTAGTCTAACCCGATCGAACATGTAGCGGCGAAACAAGTGGCTCGAACTGGGCGCATAGCTCGTCGGCGCTCCTCGAGGCCAGCGCCATGAACCGCGCGGGCATGGCCACGACCACACTCGCCGTGTCGCTCATCGACTCGCCGGCCTTTTCCTCGACAACGCTCAACTTCTAAACCATCAACCCAACCTGTAACCGTAGAACCCGTGCAGACGTGTGTATATCCCCCTCGCCCAAAAATGTATCATAACCCGTTTTGTTCGTTGGCTCGCCCCATCACGACATGCCGCCGCGGCGCAACGACGCCTCATACGCCTCGTAGTCGAACTCGCCCGCGAGCCGCTGCCCGCCGCGGTTGAACACACTGTACGCGCTGACCTCGGGGAGCGGCTCGGGCGGTGGGTCGCCGCGCTTGGCCGCGGTCCGCGCCATGTGCCGCCGCCCTTGCCGGCCGTACTTGCACAGCTCGGCGGAACGGTCAGCTGCGCGCGCGCGTTCACGGTCGTCGGACGTGGAGGTATTGAGGAACAGCATCACGAGCAGGATGACGACAAAGCTGAAGATCCCGAGCTCTACGTAAAAGGCGGCGACCTGGACGGCGACGGTCGCAGCGAAACCGGGCAAGGTGTTGAGTGGCCTTGGTAGCATGACGTTGCGGGCAGTTACATGAGGTTTGCGAGGCCCTGGCCGCGCGTGATCGTTGGGGGAAGGAGCGGCGGCCGATTCAAGAGGTTCGAGGAGCCACGTGGAGTGGCGCAACGCGTCTCGCACCGTGTACGCCTGATTTCGCGACGCGTCTCGCACCCGCTCTCACGCGGACGTGCGTCTCCTGAAAGTCTTCTCGCGCCGCACTTGACGCGCTTCAGCTTCACCGGACTGAGCCCCTGCGACGACATCCATCCTGAGTAGCCACCGAGTCGCCGTAGCCCGAGACTGCAAAGGAAACCCATGAACTAGAGAGGATAGAGACACGCGCATCACTTGCAGAGCCTAGACTTCCGATCCCTCCAGCACACCTTTGTCAACGACGGGATGCTCCGCCGCGACTCGCTGTTCGCCGCCTCCACGACCTCGATCCGCGACCCGCCTGCACTCGCGCCGCCTCCTCCTGCATCGCCGCCCAAACGTTTCCGCACCGTCTCGTCGTCGACTTCTGCGCACCCGCAGACCATTGCGCTCGGCGCCTTCCTCGCGGCCATCCGCGCGCAGGCCGAGCGCCACGGGCACTGGCTGATCCCGCGCGACCGCGTCGACCAGCTCGAGGCCGGCGCGCGCGCCACGGGCACGCTTGACGAGCTCGTCGACTCGGCGCGTGTACTGGAACTCGCGCAGTCGCTCGACCACGCCAGCGACGACGACGCGATGCGTCCTCCATCAACACCACCCGCTGAGACGGCCGAGTCGCCGCCCGTCGTTCGCCGTCGCAGCTCTCCCCGCGCGGCCAACGGTGACGGCGACGCGACGGACCGCGACTACTGGATCGAGCAGCTGCACGCGCGCGACGCCGCCATCCGCGTGCTCGAAGATCGCGTGCGCGCCCTCACGTCGTCCGAGGCCGAGGTGCGGCGGTCGCTCGCTGATGTCGAAGCCGCCCTCGCCGAGACCACGGCCGCCAAGTCGGTCCTCGCGCGCGACCTCGTCGCCGCCCGTCGCACACTGTCGGCGGTACAGGCCGAGCTCGCCGACGTGACGACCCAGCGCGACGTGCACGTCACGGCGGCGCGCGACCTCGAGGCGCAGCTGGGCCGCGTCCGTGCCGCGCACGGCGAGCTGCGGGCGCGGGCAGACGCGCTCGAGGGGCATCTCGACGCGGCGCTCGCGCGGAACGCGGAGCTCGAGGCCGACGCGGTGGCGCGTGGCGCGCGCGAGACAGAGCTCGAGTCGCAGATCGCCGCGCTGGTCGCGGACCTGGCGGCCGCTCGCGACCACGCCGATCACTACTCGAGCGACGGCGTGTCCGGGTCGCTGTTTGCCGAAATGGACGTGACCGACGCGCACCACCAACCCATCGCCGAACACGAGCCCATCTCGCACCAGCCGTCGACCTTCTCGCTGCAGGCCGAGATCGTGCGCACGTCGGCGCCGACCTCGCCGCAGGAACTCGCGCCCGCGACGCGCCAGGTGCTCGCCGCCGTCGCTGCCCGCGTCGCCGACCGCCACGCCGCGCTCGGTCTCTCGGACGTGGACGCCGACCTGTTCCTCGGGTTTTTGTCAGATGCGGCGGGCATCACGTACTCGGACGTGGCCTCGGCGACCGCAGCGCGCGTCGCGGAAGAGACGGCCGCGGCCGACGAGGACGAGGCGCTGCTGCAGGCGTCGTCGTCTTTCCGGCGGACGCGCGAGCGGGATCCATCGGCCGAGCCGAGTCCGGGCAGGTTCCCGATCTCGCGACGCAGCCTGCAGGATCTGTTGTGCCCGCCCGCCAGCTCCGAGTCATCGTCATCCGCCCAGGAACCCGAGCAGCGGTCGCTGTGGCGCACCGCGGTCACGCTCGCCGCGCTCAACCTGCTGTGCCTCGTCGGCGCCCGCGTCGGCCGCCCTGCGCGGGAGGAAGAGCAGTCGTCTTTCGTGGTCGCCGCGCACAAGGCCGTGGTCCCATTCCGCGGCACCATGTCGTTCCTCAACGGATGGATCGCCGCCGCGGACCCGGACCGCGCGACGCTCACGGACACGCCGGCCATGGAGATGGCTGCCGTCAAGAGAGATCAGAAGAAGAAGTGACTACGAAATAGATGTATTGACTACTCGTCAACTCTAGAACGCGATCCCGTCGTCGGTCATGACCGCACCGCTCTCCCGCGCGCGCTCGCGGAGCATGTTGCGCACGGGCTTCGAGGAGCAGGTGCGCATCGACGCGACCTCGCCCGACGCGAGCCCGCCTGCCGAGAGAAGACGACGCACGCCGGCTGTCGGCTGGCCGCCGTCCGGGAACGCGAGCTCCTTGTCCATGTCGAACCGGCGCTCGACGAGACGTGCCGCGGACAACGCGTCGCCGACCGAGTGGCAGTAAAAGATGCCCTCGTCGCGCTTGGTCGCCGTGAACGCCATCTGGATCAGCGTCACGAGCTGGACCAGCGCCGCGAGCCCGACGAGGATCGAGAGGAACGGGATCATGTTGAACCACCGGCTGCAGCGCATGAACTTTTCGATCGTGTCGGAGCGGCCCGAGCACAGCTTGGTCTTCTTGGGGTCGGGCAGCGTGATGACGAGGCGCGACACGAGGTACGTGCCGACGCACAGGCCGGCTATGATGCCGAAGATGAGCAGGCGCGCGGCGGTGCTGAGCGGGGCGGCGACGCGCTGGGCGAACAGCGGGTACGTCGACCTGACGGCCGTCTTGTTCTCGGGGACCACGGACGCGAAACCCTTGCGCGAGTACACCTCCCAGCCGGCCAGGTCGGTGCCTAGCGACGCATACATGACGAGCTCGGCCTCGTCCTTGCACAGCCAGATCTGGCGGTCGTTCCCGGCCGCGGCGACCGTAGTCGAGGACGCGACCACGTCGAGCTTGCCCTTGCCGCCGTACGAGTCGTCGACGGGCACGACCTTGGCGTACTTGGAGATGCCGACCCCGCCGGCGATCAGCGTGCGACGGTGGCCGAGCGGAACGCCCTTTTCCGCAGCGCCATACGCGTCCTGGCCGGCGGCCTCGGCGGCGAGATGGTCGTGAGCGAGCGCCGAGTGCGAGAACGGGCCCGCGACACGAAGCGAGACCGCGGCGCCCTCGACGGTGCCCATGGCGTAGAGCCTCTTGGTCCACGGGCCGAGCGCGCGGATCATGATGGACACGGTGCGGTTCTTGGGCGAGTAGGCGGCAATCGAGAACGGGTGCGATGCGGGCGAGACCTCGAGCGGGAATGAAAGCGACAGGTAGCGGCCGGGCTGGTACGTGTTGGCGAGGTCGACATCGAGCTGGGACATGGGCTGATTCTCGTCGCGCGCGGGGCCGACGGGGATCAGCAGCGCGACCACGTCGTCCGAGACGCGCACGGCCGTGGCGATCGAGGTGACGGCACCCGCGTGGCCGGCGCCCGCGCCCCACAGGCACGCGATGCGGTCGATGATGAAGAGGGCCATGGGCGGGAGCATCGGCCAGGTGAAGGCGCCGATGTGCAGGATGGCGAAGGCGCAGGCGGGCATCCACAGCCAATGAATCCACGCAAAGATCTTGAACTGCTTGCGGCGGACGAGGTAGACCGAGGAGAGGCCGATGAGCACGAACAGCGCCGTGCCGACGGCGCCCGCGTTGTTGAGGATACCGTGGGGCGACTTCCAGCGGAACTCGGCGTCGAGCTCGCCCTCGGCAATGAAGACCACGAGGTAACCGATCGAGTGGATCACAACCCAGAACATGGACCACCACCCCATGGCGCGATGGAGCACGACCGAGTGCTCGTACGCGATGCCGAAGGCGGCCTGGAGCGGGGCGAGCGCCGGCGAGCGCATGGCGAAGACGAAAATCCACGCGAGGCCCCAGAACAGCGGGTGCGCGATGCGCCGCGACACCATCTCGAGGATCAACGTCCACGGCTGGTTGGGCCGCGGGGTGTTGAGCACGTAGACGATGATCAGCGACTGGGCGGCCCACCACACGTTGGCCACGGCGATCAGGATCAGGAGCCAGAACACGGCGCGGTCAGGCGAGACGAGGTTGGTGAGCGGGCGCATGCCGCGCGTGCCGCAAGCCAGGACCACGGCCGACGCGAGGAACAGCGAAAGAGCCCAGACGCCGACGTGCAGGCCGTCCGTGTACCAGACCAAACCGTTTGTCGAGATCTGGGCGTTGCGGTTGACCTTGGCCAGCGTGCGGAACAGGTCGCGGAACAGCGAGAAGAGGTAGGCGATCAGGAGAAAGAAGGTGACGAGGAGCGCGGGGACCCGCGACCCGCCAGCGTCGGTGGCCGGGCTGCTGCTGCTGCTGCGTGGCTTCATCGTCTAGTGTAGGAGGTGCTTGAAGGCGGAACGAAGCGTCGAGTAAAAGACTAGTTTTGCGGGACGGGGATCTCGTTCCTCTTTATATCTCCGGCGACGTCTCGAACGCCGCCGAGGCGCCGCCAGTCCATCGTCATCGCGCCTCGAAACTACGAGAAGCGGACGTTGCCAGTCGCGGTGTCGCGGTGGGAATCCAAGCTCGAGTGTGAGTGGGTGTGATCCGGCCGCTGATCGTCATGCATCAGATTGGTTGTTCGCGACCTCCGCTAGCTCCAAAACCGGAAGGCCGATCGCCTCACGCCCACACGGTTCTCAAGAATTTTCACGTCGCCCGCCATCGTGCACCGCGTTCGCGCAACCCTCGAACTCGGCCAACTCGTGCGCGTGAGAACCCGCTCGCGCGGCCACGTTGCGTTTCCGCGAACGCTCGCTTGATCCCTCCGCGCAGCCTCGTTTCTCAGCATGGCTTCCCCTTCCACGCTCGCCGTCGGGAGAGATGACTGAAGGGCAGGTACTGAGTTATCTGACGGACGGACGGCGTTACGAGCACCACCGCAAGCTGGCCTACTTTGCATGAACGAGCAGCGTGTGCTTGTGAACGTCATCGATGGAGGGTCTGAGACGCGTTGTTCACCTGCACTGGGACAAAGCCAAGCCACACTGCTCGTTACGGTCGCCAGCAAGCTGATACAGGACGCTTGAATTCGGCGCGACAACTTGACGCGCACCGCAAACTGCGGCCGACGTCGCGACGCTCATCTGATATAGGGACAGAATTGGCAATGATACTGCTATTCTACTCAGGCACGGGGGAAGCGGGATACACGCGACGTACTGCGACAGGATGGTATTGCAGGGGAAATCAACCAGTGTATCAAACAGGAACAGCTTCATTCATCCTCGAACAGGAACCGAGCGCGAGAGTGCGCCGCGCGTTGGGCCGCGGCGGAGGCGTGGGAGGCGGCGTCGGTGGGTGGCGTGATCCACACCTGACCTCGACGCGTGCGTGTCTCGCATGTCTCGCACGCACGCCCCACTACAGCACTCCCGCATGGATCTTGGCACCCGGACTACTCGGTCTTGACCGGGACGACGTCCTCGAGCTTGACCATGCCCATGGCCTTGAGCGTCTCAATGAACTGGTCGCGCGGCACGACCTTGGTGAGGTAGTCGGCGAGGTTCTTCTTGGACGGCACGTACTTGAGCTCGACGACCTTCTCCTTGACCTGCTCGCGCAGGAAGAACACGCGCACCGAGATGTGCTTGACGGACCAGCGCATGTCGCTCGTGGTGGCGAGGATGCGCGCTGCGTTGTTGTCGATGAACGTCGGCACCATGTCGATCTTCTTGTTGAGCAGGTCGGACGTGAGCGTGTTGAGCCAGGCCACGTCGCGGATCGCCTCAGTGGCGGCGTTGAGCTCAGCCTCGGTCGTCAAGAGCGCTACCCACGACTGGCGGCGCGAGCACCAGGTCGTCGCGCTGCCGTTGATCAGCGTGACGAACCCCGTGGTCGATCTGCGCGTCGCCTCGTCGCCAGCGAAATCGGCGTCCACGTACGCGGACAGATCGACCGACCCATCGGCGGACCGGTGGTACATGATGCCGAGCGAGACGGTGCCCTTGAGGTACTCAACGATCGCAATGAGCGCGTCCATGTCCATGGTCGTTGGGTTGGCCGCGTTCCGCGACACGACGCTGGTCGCGTACGCAATGTTGACGCGCGACACGGTCGCAAGGTGCATCAGCCCGCCGAGCAGCGACAGGAACCGCTTGCGCTCGCCCGGGTTGAGCGGCACCGCCTCCTTGGCCAAGCTGGTGGCGACCATGGGCGTGCTGCGCGTTCTGGGCGAGTCGCCGCCAAACTCCTTGATCAGGTCGCGCGTGTACTGCGGCTGGCCGATCCAGATCCCATCCTTGGTCTGGATCACCTGCATGTTGAGGTATTTCGAGGCCAGGCCCAGGTCCTTGATCTTGAGCTCTCGCGCGAGCGCGGCCTTGACAGCGGCGACCTCCTTCTCGTTGGTGCCCGCGATCAGGATGTTGTTGACGTAGGCGATCAGGTACGTGACGGACGTGCGCGTACGCCGAATGTACACGCAGCAGTCGGCGGCGCTGGCAATGAACCCGTTCTTGATGAGGATGGCGGCGAGGTGGTTCGACCACTCGTGGCCAGCCTGGCGCAGACCGTACAGCGACTTCTTGAGCTTCAGGACGTGGCCGTCCTTGATGTCCATGCCCTCGGGCGCGCGCATGTACACCGTCTCCTTCAACGACGCGTGGACGTACGCGCTCGTCACGTCCATCGAATGGACGGGCAGGCCCTGCGCGGCGGCGATGGCGAACAGCGTGCGCGCCGATCCGTGGGCGACGGCGGGCGCAAACGTCGCGTTGAAGTCGCGGCCCTCGATCTGCTGGTTTCCGTGCGCAACGAGACGCGCCTTGAAGCGGGTCACCTCGCCCTTGTTGTTGCGCTTGAGCGCGAACACGAACATGGACGTGATGACGTGGGCCATGCGGCCGTCGCCGCGCACTGGCCACTTGACAAACTCGAACGTGTCGTTGTCAATGAGGGACTGGAGCTCCTCCTTGATGGCCTGGACCCACTCGGCCCACTGCGCGCTGGACATGGCCTCCTTATACGTCTGAGGCGTCAGGATGTCGACGAACTCGCCGAGGAACGCGGCGGCCTTGTCGTCCAGCAGCGCCGCGATGAACCCGTAGTTGAGCGTGTACTCGTCACGCGCGCTGCTGTTTCGCGCAGCGTCGTCCGTCGGATCAATGGTGGTGTCCGAGTCCTTGAACTTGGCCGGCAGCTGGCCGCGGTTTGAGCGGGCCGGGTTGGTGCGCTTCGGCTCGCGCTCCAGATCAGGCGCGGGAGATGCAGCACGTTTCCGAGCTGCGACGCCGTGATCACCGATGGGCACCAGGTCCGTAGCGCCGTAATCGCGATCGGGACCGGCGACATCGCAATGCAGTGCTGAGGCGGCTTCGCCGCCCGCACCCTCCCGCCGCGCAGCGGTGGACACGGCAGCCGGAGCTCCCGCCGACTGCGGCGCAGCAGCTTCCGCCGGCTGCGGCGCAATGGCTCCCGCCGACCTGGGCGCGGCAGCTCCCGCCGACTTGGGCTTGGCAGCTCCCGCCGACTTGGGCGCGGCAGCCCCCGCCGACTCGGGCTCGGCAGCTCCTGCCGACTCAGGCGCGGCAGCCCCCGCCGACCGCCGGCGGAACGACCGCTCCATGACGCGGGTCTCGTCGAACACGGCCCAGCTGGTGGTGTGGATCTCCTGGGTCTCGAGGTCAACAACAATGTACGCGGCACCGCCGTTGGTGTAGCAGAGCAGGCGCATCGAGGAACCACGCGGGCGGATCTTGCTGATGTTGTTGCGCGGGGAACAGACAACCACGTCCGCCGACCACGCGCGGAAGATGCCAAGATCCGGCGCCTCACCCGACCACGCCTCGTGCGGCAAGATGTGGTAGCGGCCCTTGGGCTGCTCAAGCGCAGTGCTCGGGAGGCAGTTGCGGACGAAACACGCGGCCGTGAACGCGTACGGCCAGTACGTCTCAGGCAGGTCAACGGCGGCAGCGATCGACGCGTGGGCCTTGACAGTCACGTCCTGCACCAGCCGCTCGATGCGCCTGTTGGCGTGGTGGTTACCCGGTGGCAAGAAATGCCACTCGATGCCCTTGGCGGCGGCCCACTCGGTGAGCGTCTTGTTCTTGAACTCGCCGCCGTTGTCCGAGCGGAACCGCTTGACAGTGGTGTCGGTCTCGTTCTCGAGGCGGTTGACGAGCTTCATGATGAACTCAGGCGCGTTGGACTTGGCCTCGAGGGCAAACGCCCAGGCCTTGCGCGTGTAGTTGTCGAGCACGAGCAGGATGCACGTCTTGTCCTTGATGGCGGCCTTGTTGACAATGGCGAGGTTGAAGCGCAGGCACTCGATGCGCGCCTTGGTCTTCTCGCCTGTGGGGCCCGCCAACGGGCCGCGCTGGATATTGGCCGTGACGCACAACACGCAGATGCCGCCCACGTCCTCGTCGCTGTGGTTCCCAGTGCATTGACGGGCGAGGTCGACCAGCTTGTACGCCGGGTCCGCAAGGACCGCCTTGATGATGTGGGCGCCTGGGTGACCAAGCCGCACGTGCGCGACGTGCTGCAGCGAGTAGTTGAGCGTTGTGTTGGCAAACGTGTGGAACGTGGCGTCGCACGCGCCGGCCTTGGGGACAGTCGCGCACGCCACCAGCGCCGTGTGCTGCGCGTTGGTCTCGTTGCCAATCATATCAGCGAACAACTGCTCATTGATCTTGGTCATGACCTTGACGGCCACGGCGCGCTCCTTGTCAACGGTCTTCTTCATGTCCTTGTCCGACAGGCACGCCCAGAAACGGACGTCGGGGTGCAGCCCCGCATACATGCCAAGATTGGCGACCATCATGGCCGACTCCTCCGTTGGGCGGTGGAAGTGGGCCTTCTCGGCCTCGGGCACCCGCGCCTGCGCGCGAGTGGGCAGCGCGCCCACAAGCGTCGGGAGGCGCCCATGGATCGCGCCCTTGATCTTGCGGCCACGTGCCAGCTCCAGCGTGAAGGTGGTCTTGTTGGCGGGGAACGTTGACGTCACGCCGTCACGCTGCAGCTGCGTTGTGCTGATCAGGCGACGCGCCAGGTCAGGCGCGTACAGGACGTCACGTAGGATGATCCGGGTGGGCCGACCCTCAGCGTCAAGGGGCTGGATCTCAACCTTGCCAATGTGGGTCCCGTACACCGCCGTCTGCGACTTGCCCACGGCAATGCAACAAGGGGTGTTGAGCTTGGTAAGCGAGGTGAAGTCGTCCTTGTAGGGCGAGAGGTGCGTGCTGGCGCCCGAGTCGAGGAGCCAGGTTGACTGCTTGGACCCGTCGCCGTGCATCGTGGTGAGCAGGGCGTGCTCTGTGATCTCGTTCTTGTTGAGGTCAACCATGCACACGTAGGCCGCGTCCTTTTGCAAGCCACCCGCGCGGCGCTTCTCCTTGTGCGCCCGCGCAATGTCCTCCTTGATCTGGAAGCCCGCTGGCGCCAGGAACTTGGCCATGTTGCGGTCGCGGTCGTGCCAGCACCCGTCAATTACGTGAGGCCGGCCGCACAGGCACATCACCTTGCGGCGCCTGTTGTGGCTGCGGCTACAGCTGCGGTACCGCGAGCGCCGGTCGGGGGTGTGGCTACGACTGCGGTAGCTGCCCCGGTGGCCACCATCACGGCTGCGGCTGCGACTGCGACTGCAACTGCGACTATGGCTGCAGCCGCAACCCTTGCCGCCCCTGCGCCTGCGGTTGCGCCCGCCCTTGTCGCTGCCGTTACCCGTATGGCGATCGTCGGCAAGGAACGCCTGCTGCACCACCACGTTGGCATGCTTGGCCAAGATGGTGGCGTTGGCTGCGTGGGTGATTGCTGGGCGATGGCGCGCAAAGTACTCGATGACAACCTTGTGGATGTCCAACATGGTCTTGGCCTTCTGGAGCTCCTTGTCAAGCGAGATGAATGGCGACAGACCGGTGATCGTCGGGTTGAAAGCGGCCGGGATCTTGATGCCCACCTCGGTGCGGAACATGAAGAAGGCGGCCTTGCTGCCCATGTTGTGGGTACCCTCGGCGGACCCCATGGCGGTGGTGTAGCGCATGATCTTGTTCTGCAGGTCCACGAGGAACGCGGGCAGGTTGTCGAGGTTGGTTGAGTCAAACTGGGTGGCATTGAGCTGGCGCTTGAGCTTGGGCATCTGGGCTGAGTGGGTACGCTGCATGTAGCGGTACATCTGGAGCATGACCTTGATTGGCTGGTCGTTGTGGTTGACAGCAGCCTTGAGCCCAATGGGGAGCGAGTCACGGATGGCGAGGTTCAGCTGCGTTGCGTGCGACGCGAACATGTTCTTGGTCCCCTCGGTCTTGGCAATCCACTCAGTCTCCGTGAAGAAAAGCGCCGACGCAATGCCGGCGCCACGGGCCGCCATTACGACGTCGATGACCCATGGGTCAAAGTTGATGCCCTCGATCGACTCGTGCTTGGCAATCTCGAGCTTGAAGGGCGGGATGCGCTCAATCTTGAGGTTGGGGACTGGGATTGGCATGTACGCCGCGAAGAGCGACTCACGCGTCTTCTTGAACTCGTCAACTGACATGCTGAGCTTGGCCGCCAGCTGCGGGTCAATGGTCGCCACAATCGGGCCGCTGCCGCTGCCGCTGCCGGTGGGCGTCTCGGGCGGTGGGCGCAGCGGGATCTCGGGCGCCGAGTTGATCGTGTTGAAGTACTGGAACATGGCGTCACCGATCTGCAGGTTGACAATCTGCAGGCAGGCGGTCAGCTTGTCAATCTTGCCCTCAAGGAGGTCAGCAATGACCGCGTCGGCCTTGTTCTGCTTGTCCATGTTGACGTCGGTCATCTGGTAGCGCGCGTGACGCCATGTCAGGTCAGCTTCTTGTCCATGGTCATCTCCTTGGTGCTCCAGCTCCCTCGAGGGGCAAGCAAATCTCCTTGGTGCTCCAGCCCCCTCGTGGGGCGAGCAAAGCTCCTTGGTGCTCCAGCCCCCTCGTGGGGCAAGCAAAGCTCCTTGGTGCTCCAGCCCCCTCAAAGGGCGAGCTTTGGTGCTCAAGCCCCCTCGTGGGGCGAGCGACCATCATGCTCTACACCTTCCGGCGGAGCCTTCTACCCCTGCTGTCCTCATGACAGCTCGAGGTTGCTGGTTACGTTGAAGACATCTCCTGCGTCCTCTTGAGCTGCGGCGAGAGGCTGCACCAGGGCTCATAACCTGCTATTCTACTCAGGCACGGGGGAAGCGGGATACACGCGACGTACTGCGACAGGATGGTATTGCAGGGGAAATCAACCAGTGTATCAAACAGGAACAGCTTCATTCATCCTTGAACAGGAACCAAGCGCGAGAGTGCGCCGCGCGTTGGGCCGCGGCGGAGGCGTGGGAGGCGGCGTCGGTGGGTGGCGTGATCCACACCTGACCTTGACGCGTGCGTGTCTCGCATGTCTCGCACGCACGCCCCACTACAGCAGATACTATATTCCCGGCGTGAAACTCCGCTCAACGATGACCTCCCGACTAGAGGGCTTCGCGTGTCGCAGTGCTGCCTGCGCATCGCGGATCACATTGCGGATCACTCCATGGACCACGTGATTTCGCAACGCGTCTCGCAATGAGTCCTTCAAGTTTTTCCCCTGAGACCTCTTTTTTGCTGAAAGAAAGGCGCGAATGTGATAGATTTGTAATGCGCAAAGGTGGGATGTATTCTCACTCGGGGATCACACAGTCCATCATTCGCTTCACCGAACCAACGATACAGAGCACCGCCGCCACGTCGATGCCCGGGGCGATCGACACGTTGATCAGCTTGGTAAGATCAAACCGCTTCTTGGACTCGGCGCGAGCAATGAGCTCTCCGCCCTCCTTAGGGTGGCCAAGGAAAAAGTGCAGCTTGCTCTGGCTGCCCTTGCCAACGATGAGCGCTCCGCCTGTTGTCTTGGCCTTGACCGTGATCCCGAACAGGCCGTACTTGAGCTTGACCTGCATGATGCGCATGGCCGTCGCGCCCACCGCCGTGCTGCCGCCGTAGCAAGGGAGCGCGTTTGGGTCCTCGTCCTTGTAGTTGCCAGGGTTCGCCTGGATAGCGCCAGGCGCGAGCCCCGCGATCTCGCGCATGAACGAGTCGGGGAAGTTCTGCACGACCCACTCGGGGACCTTGTCCGCGGTGCGGATCACCTGCGCGGTGCGGTCGATGAAAGAGTTGGACTCGAGGTACATGGCCGCCAGCGGCTCGTTGCGCAGCGTGTCGCCGATGACGAGGTGCGCCGTGCTAATGGGCGTGTGGCCGACCATCTTGTAGTCGACGACCCTCGTCGCCTTGTTGGTCACCGGCATGACGACGGACCAATGGTGGCCGAGGAACTCGATGGACTCGGTCGCGTCCTTGATCACGTTGATGGCCAAGTCGACAGGGCCACTCGTCTGCACGTGCTGCGGCCCGACGACCGCCACCGGCTCGCCGGCATACGCCGCGGTGAGGGCGCGGGAAGAGTAGTCGTTGGACGAGAAGATGGTCATGGTGGATGTGTTTTGCAGGCTCAGACGAGGGTACGACGTGCAGCGGTGGAGCGCGGGCGGACGCGCACTTTATTCGCATTGCAACACTTTTCCTCCTCCATCTCCTCCCCTTCTTGGCGGTGTGTTGGGGCGACCACCTGCACTCGCTCTCGTCGGCACAATGAGATGGTGGCGGCGGCGGCGGCGGCGGCGCTGTTCAAGCGACTCCCCTTCGCTGGCCCAGGGACTTGGCCCGAGTCGACACACGTAAAACGCTCGATTCTGGTGTGCCGCCGCAAATTTCTTCCTTGGGACGGGACGCGAGCAATCCAGTGGCGAGTTTCACGCGCTGGAAGCACTTGACGTTTTATGCTTGGCGCCCAACGGCGAGTGGCGGCGGTGGCGCACAAGCACGCGAAGCGCCTGGCGAGTTTCGAGGTGATCGACTCCAGGGCATCGGACCCACGGAGTGCGACAGTTTGGGAGGATGGTCCCTTCTCGTGCCAAGCTCGAAGGTCAGCTGGCATCGTCGTAGAAGCTCCAGGCCCTTCTTCAATCATTTGACGCTCAGCGCTTTCAAGGGATCAACTCTCTTTCGAGTTCAACGGGCGTGCACATCCAGAACGGTCAGTTTGCAGCAAGTCGGACCCGGGTGCATCGACGCATTCGGTCCAGGAGGACGCGAGGAGCAACGGGAGCGCCGGGTGTGGCGCAACGCGTCGCTCCTCGCGCACGTGGGCCGCTGAACCGCTTCGAGAGACGCGCTTTCGAGCCGCTCTCTCCTCTCCCTCGCCACCTCACGCAAACACACAACCATGGATGCGCTGCTCGACCGCCTGCGACTTCTCAGCTACAGCCGCAACTTTTGCGCGGCCAAGTACGCCCGCCATCCTTGCGTTACCCTCGTGTCGTCGAATCGCGCCCTGACCCGACGTACCGCGCTTCAGGGGCTTCAAGCAGCTCGACCCGCAGTTCTTTGCGCAGCCGCACGCCAATGTGACGTTCCAGCTCAACTACTTCTACGCGCTGTTCGCGTGGCTCGCGGGGCTGTGCGGCGACGCGTTCGCGGCGCCGTCCGAGCTGGACGACCCGAATGTCGCGGCGACCAACGTCGGTACGCGTCCTACTAACGTTCTCGATGTGAGAAGCAGGCCAACTGACGCGCGTGGACCGTGTAGGTGTCGTGCTGCGCAACGCTGGCGTGCAAGGCGATTACAGCCCGGCCAAGCTGCGTGCGGGCCACGGCGAGGCGGTGCTCGCTGCGCTCATGGTCATGGCGGACCGCGCGCTCAAGGCGACGGGGTTCAAGTTCCTGCGGCCCGTGTTCGAGCAGACCGAGTACGTTTCGCTCACTCCCTCCCCGCCCAACTCGCCACGAGCCAAACTCACCGCTCCGCCCGCAACCCACAGGCAGTTCGAGGAGGCCGAGGCCGACGACCACGCCGAGGTGCGCATGGACGACGTCGAGGAGGCCATGTTCTTCGACGACAACGAGGGGAGCGAGAACGAGGACGCGGACGACGTGCTGGCGGGGATCCTGAACCGGCGCACGACGGCGAGCCCGCTCGCGGGTGCCGCGGGGAGTCCGCCGCTGCGGCCCACGACAGCCGCTCCCATGGGCGGCGGTAGCCGCGCGTACCTGGGCCGTTCTACGGCGGGCGGGCTGTGCGCGGACCCGGCGGCGTGGCGGGCCGAGGTGGAGCGGGTGACGCCGCAGCTGCGCGTGGTGCTGGCCAACGACCACAAGCACTGGCGGCTGCACGTGTCGACGCTGGTCGGGCACCAGGCGGCGATCGGCGACGCGTGGGAGCCGGCCAAGGCGCAGCTGGCGGCGGTGGCGGCGGACCTCGAGCAGTCGCTCGAGAAGCTGCGTGCGCGCGAGGCGTACGTCAACACGCAGCTCGACCCGGTCGTCGACGCGTTCAAGGGCGTGCAGAGCGGGCTGACGGCGCTCAAGCAAAAGTACGCCGAGACGAGCGAGGCGATCTCGGCGGCGGCGGGCGAGCTGGCGGCGGTCACGGGCGAGCTCGACGCCATCAAGGCGCAGATGGACGACCTCGGCAGCGGCATGACCGACAGCAAGCCGCTGCTCAACATCAAGAGCGCGCTGACGCGGCTCAAGGCCGAGATCAAGGCCATGGATGTGCGCACAGGCGTGCTCGAGCACACGCTGCTCAACGGGCGCATCCGCACCAAGGCCAACCTCGTCACGGGCGCCAACGACTCGCCGACGCTCAGCCAGCTGTTCATGGTCATGTAGGGGAGACGAGACGAGACGGAGAGACAGGTCGAAGAGAAATCACTATGTATCGAGGAGAGCAAAGAATATGAACATGGGTTGGCCCGCACGAGGATCACGGACGCACACTCCTAACGCACTGTATAGAGCGGGCGCACGCGCAGCCGGGCACGGTCAAAGTGGGGTAACCGAAGTCGAGCGACGAGGGAGCGCTTAGGCAGTCGACTCCTTGAGGTAGGCGATGACGTCTAGAGAATTCACGCGGTGGACAGGGTCAGCGGGTTGTTCGGGAAGGCGGGGAGGTGACGTCGGTGCCGCTGCAGCGAGCGTGGCGACAGCGTGGGCCCGGCATCCGGCGCAGCGTCATGTGGCCCGGTGCAGAGCCATAACAACCGCCGGGAGTGCTGGGCCACACCGTCGACACAACCGCCACGACCGCGCACACGACACGACGAGCGAGCGAGCGAGACGCACCGTTGCGGTCACCGGCCTTCTTGAAACCGGCGAACGCCATCTTGGTGCCGGGGATGTACTTCTTGGGGTTCTCGAGGTAGTCGAAGAGGGTCTTGTCGTCCCAGATGACACCGCGGTTCTGGTTGGCGGCGGTGTAGGCGTAGCCGGGCTGGGTGCCCGACTTGCGGCCGAAAAGGCCGTGGAGGTTGGGGCCGACCTTGTGGGGGGCACCCTACGATGTGCGTGCGAGGCGGTCGGTCAGCGAGAAGATCGCGAGCGGGGGTACCTCCGATCGCGGCGAGCACGGCGGCGCAGTCGCAGCCGATGGGCACCCGCGCGGTGTGCGAGCTCGGCGCACACGCGGGACGAGTGCCGCGGCCACGACGACGGCAACGACGCGCGCGCCACGATCGGGGGCGGCAGAGGAGACGGCGACACGAACAGCCTCGACAGTGTGGCACTGAGCGCAGCGGGTCTTGAAGAGCTTGGCACCGTTGACAGCCGACATGATGATCAAATCCAGTAAGGTCTGGTAGAGGGCAGGGAGCGGGGGTGCCGGGGCAGTGCCGGCCTTTGTAGGCGGGCCGCCCTCGGCTGCCTCTCGGCTGGCCTCGGCCGCGAGACTCCTGCCATGCGGTTCCGGCGCTCCCCGAAAACCGGTTTCGATCGAAATTTGTTGATCGGAACTGGCCACCTGACCGCCGCCCAATCGCCGCGCACCGACCGACCGGCGCGAAAACCGGCCCGCATCGCCGATGACTCAACGTGACCCACCCCGCTGCGATCGGGAACCGATGACGGACGGGAGCGCCGTCACGCTGTGGCGCACCCCGTGCGAGACACGCTGCGAGACACGCACGCGCCGCGACACGCGTCGACTCGCTCACGTTGCCCCACCTCGACGGACCGACTGCCGATGATCGCACACGCACACACATGTAACACCTAACGCAATGGCACTCCTCCGGCTCAGCCACCACGGCACGCAGGAGATCGTGCAGCAGTTCTCGGTCAAGGACCCCGTCCCGTCCTCGCGCCTCTATGGCGGGCCCGGGTCCGCGACGAGCCCGCGCCGCGCGCTCGGCGCCGCGCAGCCGTCGCCTTGGGACACGGCGCGGCTGCCGCCCCGCAACGGCCAGCGCCAGAGCTCGGTCGACTACATGAAGATTGCTTCGTCGTGGGACCGCGTATGAGCTCGTTGCACCACTGTCACGATGAATGAACTCACTGCAAAGTGAAACTAGGGATCCCGCCGCGTCCGCGAACGCCTGCTCGAGGACTTTGTCGAAAACTGCAAGCACATGACGGGCCCGCAGCTGGAGCGCGAGCTCGGCCTCGGCGCGTCGCTGTTCCTGACCCGCGTCACGGCGTGGCTGCGCCTCACCTACCTGCTCAACTACAACCTCGCGGTCCAGATGGAGGCCATCGGTATCTTCCTCTCGGCCTCGGGCGGCACGCGGTACCTCAGCGAGTTTCTCGAGATCGGTGGCGCGCTCACGCTGCTCGAGATGATCTCGCTGCCCCAGGTCAAGGAGGTACCTCTTCTCTCATCGCCCGTATTTTTCACACCCGCTCACCGTAACCGATGAATAGCGAGACAAGGCCAACGCGCTGTGCCTGCTGATCCACATCGCAAGCGCGGGCCGGCGGCACAAGGAGTTCATCTGCGAGTGCCAGGGCATCCGCGCCGTCTCCGAGTGCCTCGCGCGGTCGCGCTTCGACCTGACCCAGGACTACGCGCGGCACCTGATGCAGGAGCTCGGCACGGGCAACCCCAAGTACCTCATGGCCGTGTACAAGGCGCTTCTTGCGCTCCTCACCTCGCCGTCGTCACTTGTCGCACAGCAGATGGCGGGGCAGGCGCTCCGCTCGCTGCTACCGTCGATCCCGACCATTCACGTCAGTATCGTCGAGGCCACGCTGTCGCTTCTCAAGTCCAACCAGCTCGCCCTGCAGCACGAGGCCTTCGAACTCTTGCGCGAGCTCCTCCCGCGCGACAACCTGCAGGAGGCCATCATCGCCGCGCTCGTCGACGTGCTGCAGATGGCCATCGAGGACGGCGACGCCGACGACCACGGGCCGACCCAGGTCATGTCCCGCGGCAAGCGCGTGGGCCGGCTCCGCGCGCTCGCGCTCGACCGGAACGGCAACTCGGCCGCGACCGTCGTCGCCGCAGCCGCTGCGGCCGCCGCCGGCGGGCCCGCGGGCAAGAACGACCTCGCGACGCTTCCACCCACCGAGAACTTCACGCACCTGTACATCCAACAAGCGTACGCGGCGCGCCTGCTCGGGTCGATGGCCGCCATGTCGCCAGCGCTGTGCGAGCGCATGGTCGCGGCGGGCGCGCTCATGGGCCTCGTCATGGCCATCGCCAACGTCAAGCACCCGGACACACAGCGCCACGCGTCGGGCCTGCTGCACTACCTGTGCGACACGACGCCGGCCGTCGCGGACGTGGTCAAGGAGCACCTCGGGTCGACCTTCTTCGACTTCTTCTCGTCCAAGCCCGACACCTACTACCGCGAACTCAACCGCGAGCAGGTCAGATACCTCCGCCGCAACGCCGTGCGGCTCCGCGGCCGACCGGTGCGCACGCCCGCCCGCGGGCGAGACGAGATGCCCATGACGCCAGAGCAGAGCGCCGCCGCTGCGGCGGCCGCGGCGGCGACTGCTGCGGCCACGGAGAGCAAGACTGCGGGTGGAGAGGAGTCGACGTCGAGTGGGAGCGGCAGCGCGGGCGCCTCGACGCGCGATCTCGGCGCCTCGGCGTCGACGGGGCTGGGACTGTACGTTGCATTCAACGCGCTCATGTATCGGCCGTATGGACTCACCTCACATCGTATAGCTCCGAGACCTCTGAGCCGCAACAACCGGCGGGCAAGGAGCGACAGGGCAGTGCCGGCGCACGCTCGCGCGACGACCGCCTCGGGTCCGCGGGCCGGCAACGATCCGCGCTCGCGACGTCGCCGTCGGGCCGCGCCGGCTCACCGCGCTCGCGGCAGCAGCCGTCTCCACTCGGCTCGCCAACACGGACGTCGCAGGCCGGCAGCAAGTCCTTCCTCGCGACGCCCTCCACCGCGGGCGGCGGCCGCTCGTCCACGCCGGGGGCCACGACGCGCACGGCCAGTGGCGCAAACACGCCGCTCGGCGGCAAACTGGTCGCGAAGCAGCGCATCGCCGGGTCGACAGCAAGCCGCGGCGCGACGCCCGCGTCCGCGGCCTCGGTCGCCTTCGCAATGCTCTCCGCGTCTGGTACACCCGCGTCCGCCGCGGACCCCGTCGCGACCGCCGACGCCCTGTACGTGCCCATAGACCCGACGCCCGTCGCGGGCTCGCTCACGGCGCGCGTGCAGTCGTCGGGCGGCGTCGGTGCGGCGACCTCTGGCGCGAGCGATGACCCCGACTCGGCCGCGGCCCGCGCGCGGCCCACGGTCATCCGGCCGGGCGGCGCCGCGAGCTCGGCGGCCGTGGCCACGGGCCGCGTCGAGGCCGCGCTCACGGTCGACGACGCCGTGCGCAAGATCCACGCGCGCCCGCTCGACGCCGAGCTGCGGTCGCGGTTCCCCGAGCGCGCGGCTGATGGCGCTGGTGGCGGTGGGGATTCGGCGAGCTCGTCAGGTGGCGCAGCGGGGCTCGCGGGGATGAATGGCGGCGACGCGTCGGGCGGCGGTGGTGGGGCCGGGCGCGCGGGCGGCGGGATGGGCCAGGCGTCGGTCGCGATGCTTCACGGGCTCAGCGAGGACGACGACGAGATGGACGGCGGCAGCGGCGGCGAGGACGCGAGGCTCCCGCCAATCAGCCCGCAGGGCGGGCGAGTCACGTCCGGCGGAGCAGCGCCGTCAGGCGGGATCGCGGGCAGCGGGCCGCCGCGGTTCAGTTTGGTCGTGGAGGAGGACGAGTAGAGGAGTTACATGCAAAGGGCTAAAAGGTTGAGCGTCCCCTGCTGTCTCTCTCACGCTTCATCCAAACTTCATCAATCACAATGTTACTCAACTCATTCGAAGTTATGCTGGGCTCAACCCCAGTGGTCTCCCCGAAAAAATGAAGCCCACGTGACCTGAACTTTTCACGGCCACGGCCCTAGCAACCGATCAGCTGATCCCACCTGAGGCTCGATTTCCACCTCGCCTTGCCGTGAAGTCGTTGAGCACGGGCCGCGCGTCGCTCATGTCCATCTCATAGAAAACCCGGTCGTTCCTACGCATGAAGCAACGCTGACGCAGTCTGATGAAGATCACCGGGACGCGGCAAGGCGCGCGAAGCGCGCAGCATGGACTGAAGCTTGGGTCAGTGATGGCAAGACGGCGGCTCGTGTATGGCACCAGCGCTGGGGCGCAACTGCTTGTCGGCACGAGTGCTACCATCGCTGGACGTCTCCGTCATTCCTGAGCTTGAGCGACTGAGAGCTGTCGATGAGAAGGATGAACCTTGACGTGAGTCGCCGCGGCGCGCACCGCCTGTCGATCCACGCTCTTCGCACCGACTACTACCCGCATGTGAGTCTAAACGCTTGCATCACATGAGCGCTGCAAGCTCGCTCCGAGGCTGAAGGCTGGCTCGCACTCGAGCTTGTGAACAAACGGTGGCAGGCCGCAACGATCATGCTCGGCAGCCACCAACACCCGCCTGGCCACTCGAGCGGGGCGTGATCGCGATATCGTCGCCTTTCTTGCGGGGCGCAACGCCGATCAACGTGCTCGTCGCGCCGCGCGGAGCACCGCGGGCATGCCTCCTCTGATCACCACCGCGAACTTGGCCGAGTCCTTCCCGCCCCCGCTGTCCACGCTCGAGCAGACGGAGCAGCTGGTCCGCGAAGCGGAACAACGGTTTCGCGACGATTCTGACGGCCATGTGGTGGGTTTCGTCACCAGTTGCTTGTGTGTGGCTACGACGCGATACACGCCTGTCTCGAGCAGCTGGAAGCGTGCTACGGCGCATCTGGTCGCGGTCGGCGGTTTGCCAGGCTGGCCGGCTCTTGCATCGCGTTCCGCGCCATGGACGACGTTCCCGCCGTCGCCATCTCGAAGCTGGCGCTCGTTTCCCCCCCAAAAAGGCCGCGAAACCGCTTGAGAAGCACCCAACTCAGTGCAGAAGTCGCCCATGGTCGCGATCGTGGACGGTGTTCGCATCGGGCTCGCCCTGGATGACGACGCAACGTCGCTCAAACTCATCGCCATCGCACTCGAGCAGATGCGCGGCAATTTGAGGTCAACCGCAACGGGCGCAACGCGGTCCCCCGCTCCAACTTCCCGCGTTGTACTGTAACGGCGAGCAGACCATCGCGGCCGTGCCAATCCCTGTGAACGTGACCGAATCGGACGCATTCCAAGCCATCGTTGCTGGCCTCTTCTCGCCGCTCCAAAGGCTTTTGCTGCGCACACGCTACCTCTGCAACGCGTTCAGGATTCGTAAGCTTGTCGTCTTCGCCGCCATGTCACGCTGTCCAGCGTCACAATACTTCACTTCCTAAACTGACGCGCCGAGCACGTTCTACTTGCTCTGCTTTCTCGATCTGATCGCTTCTCTGATCCCTCTGTAATCGCGTATATTTCTTTCCACGCGACGCGTCCACTACGACGCCGCAACTTTCATTGACGCGCTGAAGGGCTGAGTTGAGTTGAGTTGAAGTTGAGTTGAGGTTGGGTTGGGTTGGGTTGGGTTGGGTGGGGGAGGGGTGGGGTTGAAAGCCCAGCACGGAGGGGAGCAGTTCCTAACGCTACCGGTCGCCAATTTCTGAGGTGCGAATACAAAACTTTGTTTGCTCACATTGGTTGCACTTCCTTCCACAGCACAACGCCTGAAAAGCGACCTGCTCGCAACTCGTCGACGCTATACTGACTGGCGCCTGAGGCCGTGTCAGCGCTGGCGCTCCAGCTCGCTCGCTTCAACCCGATCAAGGACACGCTGCTGGCGGCCAGCGACCGACATGTCGAGTTGTAGCATCAAGCTGAGTTGGCTGTCGTCGGACCTTCCTCTGCTCCCCGCGCGCGCTCGCAGCACCCACGATCCAAGCGCGGCGCGCTTGATAATTCACCCGCCGTCAAGGTCCCCGCGGAAGCATCTGGCTCAAGCAGCCTCTGATGTGGTCGACGTAGCAAGGCGGCGAAGTACATGGGCCACCTGACCAACACTGCGCGCAACACACTCCGGACGGCTGTTAACGAAGAGACGGATGCGGCTAGGATCACGCTGGATACGGACAGCAAGGCGGTCGTGGCGCCCTCAATGGTCGCGCGCCAGCTCACGGGCGCGGACGTGCCATGGGTCGTGGTCGGCGATACAAACTATGGCGACGAATCGGTGCGCAATCACGTTGCGCTGTACGTCTAGTTCCTCGCGTTCCCGCTCCTCGTGCTGCGCTCGATGGTGCGGATCGACAAGACCTATCTCAAGCAGCGGGGCAAGGTCTCGCTGACCTTTCTCGACCTGGATTGGCCGTTCGGTACTCGCGCATGGCCGCTAGTGTCCTCATCGAGACGCGCGAACTGGTCGAGCAGATCAAAGCTGCAACACCTCAGGTTAGCAAGCAACACAGCGAGCGGGTCGCAGCAGCGCGTGGTTCCAAGCGAGTCGTGTTTGACTTGCCCTTTGAATCGAGCGGTGCACACGCTGTTCGGTTTCCATTCGCATGAATTCGTTGGTTCACGTCACATGAATAACATCACATTAGCGGAATGTAGTCGAGAGCAGCGACGAAAGTAGCAGGCGGCTAATCGAAATGAGCGCCGACGCGTAAACACATATCACGTGAGCGGTCGCCATGCGCTCTCACGATCCTCATCGCCTGCCTCATCGCCTGCCTCATCGCGTCAAAAAAGCGAGAATTGGGTTCAGTCGCGGAGGAGGGACAAGGAAGAGCGAAAATGAATGCATTTGACGACTAGAACAACCCGTTCAGCGTGCGGACCTGGGACCCCGAGGGCCGCCCGCGGTACACGACCGCGAGACCGCGTGCTGCGCCAGACTGACGGAGCACGCCGAGTCCTGCGGGCGTGATGCGCGGGCACCCGCTGAGATCGAGCTCCTTGAGGTGCGGGAGCAGGATGGCGGCCTGGCGCACCGCCGACTCGCTGACGCCCGTGAAAGCGAGGCGGAGCTTGACCAACGACTCGGCACGCTCGGTGACCGTCATGAGTCCCGCGTCGGTCACGGCGCCGATACTGGTAAGGTCGAGGTGCTGCACGGACCGCGGAACGTGGGCAAGTACCGCGTCGTTGATGCCGGGACAAAATCCAACGACAAGGCTCTGAAGCGAGGCACACGCATCAAGCAGCCGAATCCAGGCATTCGTGGAAATGTTCGCCGACGATGGCAAGTGAAGCGTAGTCAGCGTGGAGCCCGATTTGGCGGCGAGCACATCGATCACCTGGTCGTTGATGGCGGGAGTGGTCGGGATCGCGAGGTGCGAGAGCTGAATCGAGCCCAGAAAGGTGGCGAGGCGGGCAGAGTTGCACCAGGAGCTGGGTTGAAGCGACAGGGATTGCAGCTGAGTGCAACCGGCAAGCTCATCGAGGGCGTCAGGCATTACCATGAATTCGGGCCCGGGCATGCCGGGAGCCAAGAAGTGCAGGGATGTCATGGACCGGTGAGACTTGGCGAGGGCAATCACACCGTCAGTATTAAGGCCAGCGCAAGTCGCCAAGTCGACGGTAGCGAGCTGCGAAGGCGGGGCATCTTGAGGCAAAGCAAAGCCAGTACCGTTGAGATGCATGCATGCAGGAAGCGCGAGGTGGGTGAGGAGTGGGCACGCGACGAGAATCGAGTTGAGCGTCACGTCATTAAGCTTGGTGCCGGGAAGCGAGAGGGAGCGCAAAGTCGGAACAGCAAACGTCGCAAAAACATGAGAGCTAAGCGAGGACGCGTTGCTGATCGCGACCGTCTCGAGGACCGGGTTGCGCACGCCCGCGATGCCGAGCGCGGTAATCGCGGCGTCGCGGAAGCCCTTGGCCGAGAACTTGAGCGAGCGCAGGTGCGACCCAGCGCGCGTGACGAGCGTTTTGATGACGGTCGGATGCGCGTGCCAGGTCAAGTCGAGGTGAGACCAGAGCGCGCGGTTCGCGCTCAACACGCGACGCCACGGACGGCTCACGCCGCTGCACGAGAGGAGGGTACGCAGGTCGAGGAAGCCAAGAACGCGAAGTGTCAGCTCGACGGGAAGCACCGCAAGCGGGTCGCAGCGGCACGGTGCGGCGGAGGCGGACGATTTCGACTTGCCCTTGGGCCTCGTCGAGCGAGCGGAAGCGGTCTTCGACGAAGCAGTCGTAGGGGCAGCGGCGGGCGTGGGCGCAGCGGCAACCGGTGGGGCAACGAACGGCAGCTGGTTCCGCTTGGGCAGCAGCCGAGCAGGCGCCGGCTTGGCCTTGGCTGCTCCAGTCTTGGGCGAAGCGGAAGCAGCCAGGGCTGGCGGCGCCGGTGTCGGTGCCGCCGCAGAAGCGGAAGCGGGCGAGCCTGATGAGGCAGACAAGCCGTTGGCGCGATGCTCGATTTCACGGCGCTTCTTCTCGAGCTAGACGCGGAGCGCGCGCTGGTTGGCATTGCATCAAGTCGTGGTTCATCAGTTACATGGTGTGACGGTACAAAGTTTAACATGGTCGGGTGAGGCCGAGAGAAGCAGTGAAAGAAGCGACCGCCTCCCGGAAACGAGCAGTCGCGTCCGCCTTACCCACGTGCTTGGTCGCCACGCGCTCGCCGTCCTTCGCGCGTCAACGAGTCATCGCCCTTGGATTCCTCGCTCGACGCGATGGGGCTCGTGGAATTTCATATGGGTTCGCGGGCTTGAGCCGTGGGGCACCTCGCCCTCCCACGTCGGGGAAAAGGGCGCGCTCGCGGCCTGTCCGCGTGAGCAGCGACCACGGCCACGGGCGAACGAGCGCCGTCCGCTCGGCTGAGCAGCGGCGAATTCGAATCTTCCGTCGTGGCGGTGGGGCCGACCGTCGCTCGCGTCGCGCCACGCCGCGCGTTCGCGGCCTCGCACCTAATCCGCCGCCCGGGGCCGTATAAAGCGCAGCCGGTCCCCCGCCGACCCTCGCTCGCTCCCTGCCATCCAACCGCCAGCGCCCTACCCCCGCTGCCGCTCGCTGCAACGTCAACGCCCGCCCTCACCCACCCATGAACGCCGTCATCGCGACGCTCCCACAACCGCTCGTGCGCGCCGCGGCGCTGCTCGGCCTGTTCGGCGCGCGGTCCTCGAACGGCAAGCCGTCGCTCCTGGCGCTGCTCGCGCGCGGCGGGATCGGCGCCGTCGTCGCGTCCATTGTGCTGCTCGCGCTCGACGTGGCGCGGCGGCGGCGGTCCGACGTGATCAGCGACGCCGTGTTCGGGCGCGCCATCTGGGGCCACGCGCTGATGCTGCTCATGACGCAGGACAAGCGTCACGATATGGCGTTCGAGGTCGCGCGCGGCCATCTCGACCGCGGCGAGGGGTTCACGTCCGCCTTCTGGGCGCCCGGCCTGCCCACCTTCCTCATGACCAACTCGCCCACCAACCTCGAGCACATCCTCAAGGCCAACTTCGACAACTACATCAAGGGCCCGCGGTTCTACGTGCGCCAGATGGCGCTGCTTGGCCACGGCATCTTCAACGGCGACGGCGCCTCGTGGAAGGCCCAGCGCAAGACGGCCGCCCACATCTTCTCGGTCAAGAACTTCCGCGACTTCATGCTGCAGGTCTTCGACGCGCACACGCACCACCTCGTCGACATCCTGGGCGAGGCCGCCAAGAAGGGCGAGACGGTCGACCTGTACGACTTGTTCCACCGCTTCACGCTCGACGCCTTCATGGAGATCGGGTTCGGCACCTCGCTCGGGTCGCTGCAGGCCAAGGACCCGCTGCCGTTCGCCACCGCCTTTGACACGGCCCAGGCCATCACGGCGCGCCGCTTCGTCATGAACGACTGGCAGCAGTGGATCACCGAGTTCTTCAACGGCGACGCGCGCCTGCTCAAGCGGTGCACCCGCACCACCGACGAGTTTGCCGACCGCGTCATCCGCACCCGCCGCGCCCAGCTCGCTGCCGCCGACGCCCACGACGGCAAGGACGCCGGGCTCGCGCCCTCGGCCGACCTGCTCTCGCGGTTCCTCAAGATGAAGAAGCCCGACTCGGACGCTGGGTACTCGGACAAGGAGCTGCGCGACGTGGTCATTAATTTCATCATCGCCGGCCGCGACACCACGGCGCAGGCGCTCTCGTGGACCATCTACCTGCTGTGGCAGCACCCGGCCGTGACGGCGACGCTGCGCGCCGAGATCGACCGCGTGCTGCCCAACCACCTCGCCGCGCCCAAGGGCGCGTCGACCGAGGCCGACTACGTGGCGCTGACCAAGGACCTGGTGTACGCGCGGTCCGTGTTCAGCGAGGCCCTGCGCCTGTACCCGTCGGTGCCGACCGAGATCAAGTACGCCGTCGACTACGACGTGTGGCCCGACGGCACCAAGGTGCGCCCCGGCGAGGGCATCATCTGGTCGCCGTACGCCATGGGCCGGCTCACCGAGATCTGGGGCCCCGACGCGACCGCGTTCCGCCCCGAGCGCTGGATCGACAACAACGGCAACTTCATCCAGCCCAGCCCCTTCAAGTACCCCGTGTTCAACGCCGGCCCGCGCACCTGCCTCGGCCAGCAGATGGCGTACCTCGAGGGCGTCAGCTGCCTCGTCTCGCTCGTCCGCCGCTTCGATTTCGACGTCGTCAACGCTGACGACGTTACGTACCGCACCGCCCTCACGCTGCAGATGAAGAACGGGCTCAAGGTCGTGCCCAAGCTGCGCGTGTGAGGTGGTTCGCGGGGAATTCGTGGGAGGAGAGAGAAGGACGCGTGACTGGGGGCGTCCTTGAGCGGGTTCTTTTGTACCATGGACCGAGTCCGTCGACCGTATATTATACAAGTTGTGTGTTCTCTGGACCTCATTGCTCGAGTAGCGTCACGTCATGTTTCAGGTCGCGCGGTTCACAGGGGTCGCCAGTTCGCGAAGCGGCCTCCGCGCCCTCTCTCCCTTTCTGCGCCCTGTAAACCATGGATATAAACGAATGAAAGAACAGATCGACTTGATGCAATGACCGTCGCTGCCCTGCCCACGACCATCTCGCGCGTCGACGCCAACATCCAGCACCTATCGCAGCTCGCGGCATGGCTGTTCCCGCCCGCCGTTGGCGGTGACGAGCGTGACGCTTCAACATCACCGTCGCCGATCCGCTCGCTCAACCTGCACGGCAACCTCGTCTCGCGCATGGACCCGTCGATCCTGCAGCGCATGGCCTTCCTGACCTCGCTCGACCTCTCGTCCAACGAGATTCTGGAGATTGAAGGGGTCGCCGGGCTCCGTCTTCTGCGCATCCTCAATCTCGCCAACAACCGGGTATGCTCTCGCCGCGCGTCGCACACTCCCCAGCGGACGTTGCTGACACCTGTCGCCGCGCCGCGATTCCCATGCGAGGAGAGATATCGCGCATCCAGGGGCTCGAGACGCTGACGGGCCTGCGCAAGCTCGTGCTCGCGCACAACAACATCGACTCGCTCGTCGGGATCGTCCACCTGCACGGGCCGGGATACGCGCTCGAGGTGCTCGACGTGCGTGGGAATGCGATAGCGGCGTCTCCCGAGCTGTACTACCTCTCTGGACTTGTCGTACGTTGCTCGCTTGACAGTCTTTGATGCAGGACTGACGCGCACGCTCCGAGTAGAACCTGCGACATCTGCTGCTCGAGGGCAACCCCGTCTCGGACGACGCGAGCACGCAGGGCATCGTGTGGTCGCTCTCGCGCTCGCTGCAGTCGCTCGACCGCGTCGACCGCAATGGCGCGCCCGTCCAGGTCGCCATCGACATGTCGTTCCTCCTCCCCGACACGAGCATCCCGCTCCCCGCACCACCGACCTCAGCACCGCCTGCTCCGGCCGTAGCCGCACCAGCACCTGTTTGTCTGCCGCGGCAGCCCGTGGCCACCGATCCCGCGCCGCTGCCGCACCAGTTCCCGAGCCCCGCGAAACCGCAACAGCTGCAACAGCCTCCGCCGCTGCCCGACCCGGCCCTCGTGCAGCTGCACACCATGATGGCCGACCTGGTCCGCGCCATGTCGAGCCAGTCCAAGGCCGCGGGGCTCGAGTCCGAGCTGTCGGCCGTGAAGCAGCAGCTCGCCAAGCTCGAGCGGGCCGCGGCCAAGGCCCAGACCGCGCGCCGCCCCGCCCCGCCACCACCGCCACCACCGCCGGCCCCCGAACCTGTAGCCGACGCCGCATCCCGCGCCGCGACCCAGCAGACGCTCGCGGCACTCGAGCTCGAGGCGCGCCGCATGCAGCAGGTCGAGCACGACCGTGCGCGCGAGATGCGCGGGATAGCGGAACAGCTCCAGGCCGAGCGTGCGCGGTCGGCGGCGGTTGCCAAGGAGCTCGAGGCGGCGCGGTCCCGCGTCGCGGTCCTCGAGCGCGAGTGTACCGCCGCCAAGGACGGGCTGTCGCGCGAGTCCGCCACGCGAGTCGACCTCGAGCGCCGGCTCCGGGTCGCCGAGTCTGAGGGCAAGCGCGCGCTGGCCAAGGCGGTCCGCGATAAGGAGGCTGCGCGGGAGAAGCTCGCCGAGGTGCGCTGGACTTGGTTAACCTCTTTGGCATCGCTAACGTGGTCCAAGTGGGTAGGCTAAGGAGCAGCTAGCGTCGCTCAAAAACATTGTTCGCGACGTGTCGGTTGACGTGCAGGCGCTGCGCGACCAGATCCGCGAGCAGGAGCGCAAGCACCAGGCCCAGCTTCAAGACGCTCAGCGGTACGCTCTCCACCAAATGCCCTCGCAACCTGTGCCAACCCACTCCGCCGTGTATAGACGCCACGACGCCGAGCTCGCCTCGGTGCGCTCGACACTGGCGCAGCAGCACGAGGCCAACACGCGCGACCTGCACCGGCAAGTCGACGAAGCCAAGACCGCACGCGCGGCGCTCGAGTGTGACCTCGTCCGCGCCACGGCCGAGCAGGCGGCGCACGTCAAGGACGCACAGGCCGAGATCGCGCGCGTGCACGAGCGCAACGCGGCGCTGCAGCGCCAGCTCGACGAGTCCCTCGCGCAAGCGGCCGACCTCCGCGCGCAGCTCGACACCCAGACACGCGAGAAGCAGGACCTCGGGCGCGTCGTGCACGCGCAGCAGGCCAAGATCGCGGGGCTCGCGCAGTCGGTGACCGACCTCGAGCAGCTGTACGAGCACAAGACCAAGAAGCTCGCTGACAAGCTGCGCGCCGCACACGCCGCGGCCGAGGCCGCGCGCAACCACGCCAAGCAGACGGCGCTGCAGTGCACGAACCGCGTGCATGCCGGCGACCGCGCGGTCGCTGAGCTCGAGGGTGTGCGCCGCGAGCTCGAGCAGGTGCGCGGCGAGGCCAAAGCGGCGAGCGAGGAACGGGAACGTGTGCGCGCCGAGCTCGCGGCCGCGCAGCAGGCGGTGCGGATCAAGGACAAGCAGGTCGAGGACCAGGCCGAGTCGCTGCGCGCGCTGAAAGCGAATCTCGCCGCCAAGGTCGCCGAGTTCAACGAGGTCAAGCGGGCGGCCGAGGGCGCGCGCGAGATGCAGTTCGAGGTGCGCTTGCTCGCTCGCCATCCGACCCAGCGACTGACCTCCCTTCGCAAGAGTAGCTCCAGCACCGCGAGCGCGAGGTGCAGCAGCTCGAGGACCTGGCGAGCCAGTACCGCGAGGAGCGCAACGAGGCGCGCGACCAGGCTGCCGCGCTGCACGCCAAGCTCGAGGAGCGCAACGAGTCTCTGGCGCTGATCGAGGCCGAAGCCGCCAAACTGCGCGCCACGTTCGCGGCCAAGCTCGAGCGCGCCGAGGGCGACGTGCGCGACAAGCTCGCCGCGCGCGATTTGGCGGTCGACGAGCTCAAGCGGCTCCTGCAGCAGACGCAGGCGCGGCTCACGGCGACCGAGCAGGACCGCGACGCGCGTGCCGTCGAGCTCACCCAGGTCCAGCGCCGCGCGGCCGAGCTCGACGACCAGCTCCGCGCCGCGACGCACGCGAAGCAGGTCGAGGTGCAGCGCGTCACGGAGCAGTACCGCGCGCTTGCGAACAAGTGGCGCGCCATGTGCCAGCTGTTCGGCATGGCCAACGGCGCGGTGGGGACTGCTGCTCCATTCCCAACCCAGCAGGCACCGTCGAGAGAGACCGAACCCGCCGCCGCGCGCCAGGTGCCCGGTTCGCCTGTGGCAAGGAACCCGCCTCAAGCAACGATCGGCGACCTGAGCTTCGACGTTGGACAGCTGGACCTCAATACATTCATGCTTCCCTGATCTCACGCTCTCGCGGCGAGTTCTTGACGAGCAGCGAGAAGGGGGCGGCTGTAGCGGGCACTGGCGGCGGCAAGCGCGTCCCGCTCCCGCTGCCGTTGGCCGCGAAGGGCGGAGCCTGCTGTTGCTGGGAGTAGTTCATGGAAGTCGCGTCGTTGATGTGACAGTGGTTGGGTTGCGCCGAGTCAGTTGGTCTCAATCACGAGAATGCTTCATGTGCGCGGGGGCCAATTTGCGAGAGGGAGGGAGAGAGCAGGGGAGGAGAGGAGGGATCAGGGCGGGGAGGCTGCCCCGGCCGCCCGCGCGTCGCTCGTGTCGCTCGTGTCGCTCGCTCGCCGCCGCCCACCGCACGCGTGCAGCGAGGCGGGCGCTGAAGATGAAGCGCGAGGGTGAGGCTTGAACGTACATAATGTCGCGCGGCGGACTGAAGATATGAGCAACAACATGGGGGTGTAGCTCAGTGGTAGAGCGCTCGCTTCGCATGCGAGAGGCCCCGAGTTCGATCCTCGGCTCCTCCATTTTTCTCCCCTGCCCTTGCTTTTGCCCTCCGCTGGTTTGGTCGCAGGGGTTGGTTGATTGCTGCCGACGCGCCTGCGAGAGCCCTCTCCGCCACCCGCCGTGATCGTTCGGTCGCTCACTCGACCGTCTGCGGTGCGCCAAGCCACGAGAGGCGACGCGTCGCGTAGCAGCCGCTCCGTTTTGATCCTCGCTGTGATGCCAGCGGTCCGCTCGCACTCGGCTCCACTTCCCCCTCGTACAGCTGAGCATCTTACTGAGCTTTCAAGAACATCAACTGAGGGAGGGCGAGGAGAGTCCAGTGAAGAGACTATGAAAAAATGCTATTTTGCGATGAAATATGAGAGAGGGCAAAGCTAGATCAGGGTCGAGCCGCGCGCGCGAGGGTGCCGTGAGCGACAAATGCTCGCGCGCGCGGGTACAAAATCGAGACTTGAGAGAAACTCCGACAACGATGGCGCTTAGCAGCAGCCGTTGTTGATGGGCAAGATCGTGACAACGTCGCTGCCGCAGTCGCCGTGGTTGTTGATGGGCATGATGTGGAAGTCGCCGCCGTTGCCGCAGTCGCCCGAGGGACCCCAGGTCGCCGGGTTGCCGCCGACGAAGCCGTCGGCCGAGTGGTGGCCCTGGAACTGCGTCTGCGACTGCGACTGCGACTGGAACGCGTCGCCGTGGCCGGTCGACCACTGGCCCTGCGACTGCGACTGGTGCTGCGCGGCCGAGCCGTGGTCACCGCCCCACTGCGACTGCGACTGCGACTGCTGCTGAGCGGCGCCGCCGTGGCCGGCACCCCACTGCGACTGCTGCTGCGCCTGCGCCTGCGACTGGTCGACCGAGCAGTGGTTGCCCCAGCTGCTCCAGTCGTTGCTGCCCTGGAACTGCGACTGCGACTGCGACTGCGACTGCGACTGAGCGCCGTGGCCGCCGTTGCCCCACTGGGCCTGCGACTGCGACTGCTGCTGAGCGCTCGTGCTGCCGTGGCCGAACTGCATCTGCGACTGCGACTGGGCCTGGTCGACGGAGCAGTGGTTGCCCCAGTTGCCCTGGAACTGGCTCTGCGACTGCGACTGCGCGGCATCGCCGCCGTGCGACCACTGCGACTGGCTCTGCGACTGCGACTGGGCGCCGTGGCCGCTGCCCCACTGAGTCTGCGACTGCGACTGCGACTGCGACTGCTGCTGGACGGCGGGGACGTGGATCGGGGCGCAGAAGGTCATCTTGGTGTGTTGGTGGGTCGGTGCGACGGCTCAAGGTGTGGGTGGTGGGTGATCTTTTTCGACTCGAAGTGGGACCGAGGGGCTGTCCCTCTTTATACTCTGGCTCGCTCGCGCTCGCGCTCGCGTTCTCGCGCTCTCACCGCTCACCAAGACGCGTGCATGCTATTCCGAGAAATACGCAAGAGCAACGGAAAAACCGGCAGGCGCAGCGCTGAACGACGCGTCGCTATACTTGGCGGCGGCATCCCTGAACCGCCGGCCGCTACGCCGCGACACGTTTCAAAGCGTCTTCGCTGCGTTGCCGTCGCGCTCTCACCGCTCCCCGCACTCCTCGCACTTCAGCCGCATATCAACCGTTCGTGGGAGATCGCTCACGCGTTGGGGGTAGGCAGGCAGGTCGGATTGCAGCGGCCGGCGGTTCCTGCGTGTGTCGTAAATTCGGAGCGGGTGCGCTTTTGCCGCGGCTACGAAGTCCTCTTGTCGTCTTGTCGTGGGACGCTCGGTAGAGGCACATGGGCGCGCGAACAGATTGGGTAGAGGTGGATGCGGAAACTGTCTCGCAGCGACTGTCTCGCAGCCTGGGTCGCGTTGCGCCACACCCCACGTGATTGTTCGGCGCGTCAACTGGCGATCCGCGATGGCCCTCGCTTGCTCACGAGGAGACGAAACGGCGTCGAGCAACAGCGTGCTTGTACTAATCGGAACCCCTTTGGTGTTCCCGTCTAGTAGGTGAGCAGCGAATCGGTCCACGCTTCATGAGTGGTATGCTTCTGTCGCGCCAGTGTCGGACTACTTGGACATGGGTCGAACCCTCTAAGCGAGGCTCCTGCTCTCAGACCAGGCGCTGGCTTCTACTTTTTCACACGGCGAGGGTTGTCTCACAGAGCATGCAAAGACGATGACAGGGGAATTCTGCGAGCACGTACATCCACTCGAGCCAGACGCGCGGAGTCTGTGCGGGCGACGTGATGGCGCCGCGGCGGAGCGCGTCCTCGCACAGCAGCTTGAGGAAGGCGGGCCGCGAGGTGAGGAAGCCCTCGCCCGAGAGCAGGAGCCGGACGGTCTGCAAGAAGGACACGCGCGGCAGATGGCGGAGGTGCGGCGGGACGCGGACCACCTTCCACCACACGCGCGCCGCGAGCATGGCCGCCGTCGCGAGGGCAGCGAGGAGCACCGATTTGCGCGGGCCGAGTGCCTTGACGAGTCGCGCGAGCGGGGCGAGGCGCGTTTCGACGCGAAGAGGCGCGATGGCCTTGCTCATTGCATCGAGTACATTGATGGTGCTTGTCATTGCGGTAGTTTGCTGGACAGCCTTGATAGAGAGAGCGCCGTGAGCGCGCGTTGCTCAGCTCGTTGGTCAGCTCGGGCGGATCGCCACGCGGAGAATGACGCCACGTGGAGATGATCGACGCGTCAGGAGCAGCCCGCCGTGACGGCGGAGCTACTCCAACCAGGAGTGCTGCCACTGTGTATGCCAAACAAGGGATGAACTATGCGTATATATATCTGCGCCGTTACTACGAGCGAACGCACAAATCAGTTGCGCCGCTTGAGCGCGAGCTCGATCCCCTTGGCGCGCAGCATCACGCCAGGCACCGACCCGGGCCTGCCCGCGAGCGCGGCCTTGTTCCCGGCGACCGTCCACTCGTAGCGCAGCAGCAGCATCGACAGGACCACGCGCTGCTCGATGATCGAAAACGACTGGCCAGGGCAGATGCGCTGCCCGCCGCCGAACGGGACCCACTTGAAGTCGTGCGCACTCGGGTGCATCGGGATCGCGCCGTCAGCGCCCACCCCGAGGTCGGCCCACCGCTCGGGCTTGAACTCGTCCGCGTCGTCGCCCCACTGCGCGCAGTCGCGGTGGATCGCGATCGTGTTGCCACTCACGATGGTGCCCGCGGGAACGCGCGACCCATCGGATAGGATCGCGGGGCTGGTCAAGATGCGTGGCGGGAGGTTGCCCACGCTCGGGTACAACCGCATCGTCTCCTTGATCACGTAGGTCACGTACGACATCCGTTGCTGCTCGTCGTTGGTCGGGTACGGGAAGTCCTCGGCGGGCGTGCCCTGTTCCACGTCGCCCATGACGGCGAGCACCTCAGCGCGCGCCTTGCGCTGGATCTCGGGGTGCATCCCGAGCAGGTACAGCGCGAACGTGAGCGCGTTGGCCGTCGTGTCGTGACCCTGTGCACATTCGCGAGCGCAGCGTCAGTATTCGCAGCTCGTGAAACGAGAGCGACGAACGAGCGTACCGCGACAAAGAAGGCGACCGTGTTGGCGCGCAGGTCCTCGCGCGAGAAGCCGCCCGACTGGCCCGCGATGATCATGGTCTCGAGCAGGTCCTTGACGTTGTTCTCGTCGCTGTCGTCGCCCGCATTGCTGCTGATGCTGCCGGCGCGCTTGGCAATCTCGTCGGCCTTGGCGTCAATCATCTGGTACACGTAGCGGTTGAACTCGTCAACGGCGCGCTTGTAGGCCCAGTACTCGGGCATGACCCACGCGACGGGCGCGAGGATCGTGAACTTGGGGTTGAACATGCCCTCCATGGCGGCAATGTACGAGCGCACAATGGGCGAGTCGGGGTGGTTGAGCGAGTCGATGTTGGTCCCGAACGCAGACGAGCACAGCGCGTCGAGCGTGATGCGCATCATCCACTCGGGCACGTCGACGGTCGCGCCCTTGGTATCCACGATCGCGTCGAACTTGCTGAGCAGGATGCGCGTCGGCTCGCTGAACAGCGACGTGGCCCAGCCGCGGCGGAAGATGGGGCTCACAACCTTGCGCTGGCGCTTCCACCCGGCCGTCTGCCATGAGAGAGAGATCGTCAGTGAGGTGCACGAGGAGAGTAGCAGCACCAGCGCGCGTACATTGGCGAGCGCGAGGTTCGTGCCCATGAAGTCGGCGGTCGCCTGCAGGCCCATGCGCGTCATCTCGAACTTGTCAAACACCTCGTGACCGAGCAGCAGCGACTTGATGTCGGCCGGGTTGGCAATCACGACGGCCCAGCTGCCGAGGCTACGGATGGATCGAACGAACGTGAGGCCGCGTCAAAGACAGAGAACGCGTCAAGTACACATACAACCAGATCAGCCAGATCTTGGGCGTCTCGCTCGCGTGCTGGATGACGCCGCGCTTGAGCGCGTCGGTGCGCACGATGCGCAGCTGCTGGTCGACCGAGTCGAGGAAGCCCGCGCCCGACGTCATGACGCGGATCGTCTGCCACACGGTGAGCCGCGGCACATGGCGCAGGCTCGGCGGTACGCGGATATTGCGGTACCAGAACCGCGCGCAGAGGACGGCGACCGTCGACAGCGCGGCCAGGAGCACCGACTTGCGCGGGCCGAGGATGTTGACGAGCGGGCCGAGCAGATCGGCCGCCTGCGCCTTGAGCGGCGCAACCGCGTTGGATACGACGGCGAGATATTCGCTTGCTGTATTCATTGCAACCGGTCGTGGTGATGGAGGGCGGGGAGAGAAAAAGCGGAGCGCGAGGTCGAAGGCATAAGACCCGCCGCAGCTCGAAATCCTCGCGCGCGCGAGCAAACGGTTTCCACCGCCCCGTGTGATCGCGATCGGGGCTCCCTTTGGGCGCGCGCGCTGACAAAGAACCGGAAGAATCGCCCCTGTCATCGCTTTTGCACTTTCCTCGAGACAACGCACCCTCCGCATGTGAAAAAGTAGCAGTCAGCGTCTGTGAGCAGGATCCTTGCGGGTGGGTTGGTCTCATGTCCAAGCAGACCGACGCTGGCATGACGGACTCATGAAGCGTGGACCGGTTCGCTGCTTGCCGACTGAACGAGAAAGCCAAAGGAGTTCCGATTAGTACAAGCACGCTGTTACACGGCCCTGCTCGGTTCCCCTCAGTGGCAACCGAGCGCCCGTGGATCGCCAGTTGACGCGTCGAAGAATCACGTGGGGTGTGGCGCAACGCGACCCAGGCCGCGAGACAGCCGGCGCGGGACAGTTTCCACGGCCACCTCCACTCAATCCGTTCACGCGCCCACCTGCCGTTACTGCGTATTTCACGTCATGAGCTCTCAGTCGCTGCATCAAAGTGCAAGTGACCCAAACTTACAGCACACACGTACGAACCGCCGGCCGCTGCAATCCGACCTGCCTGCCTACCCCCAACGCGTGAGCGATCTCCCACGAACGGTTGATATGCGGCTGAAGTGCGAGGAGTGCGGGGAGCGGTGAGAGCGCGACGGCAACGCAGCGAAGACGCTTTGAAACGTGTCGCGGCGTAGCGGCCGGCGGTTCAGGGATGCCGCCGCCAAGTATAGCGACGCGTCGTTCAGCGCTGCGCCTGCCGGTTTTTCCGTTGCTCTTGCGTATTTCTCGGAATAGCATGCACGCGTCTTGGTGAGCGGTGAGAGCGCGAGAACGCGAGCGCGAGCGCGAGCGAGCCAGAGTATAAAGAGGGACAGCCCCTCGGTCCCACTTCGAGTCGAAAAAGATCACCCACCACCCACACCTTGAGCCGTCGCACCGACCCACCAACACACCAAGATGACCTTCTGCGCCCCGATCCACGTCCCCGCCGTCCAGCAGCAGTCGCAGTCGCAGTCGCAGTCGCAGACTCAGTGGGGCAGCGGCCACGGCGCCCAGTCGCAGTCGCAGAGCCAGTCGCAGTGGTCGCACGGCGGCGATGCCGCGCAGTCGCAGTCGCAGAGCCAGTTCCAGGGCAACTGGGGCAACCACTGCTCCGTCGACCAGGCCCAGTCGCAGTCGCAGATGCAGTTCGGCCACGGCAGCACGAGCGCTCAGCAGCAGTCGCAGTCGCAGGCCCAGTGGGGCAACGGCGGCCACGGCGCTCAGTCGCAGTCGCAGTCGCAGTCGCAGTCGCAGTTCCAGGGCAGCAACGACTGGAGCAGCTGGGGCAACCACTGCTCGGTCGACCAGTCGCAGGCGCAGGCGCAGCAGCAGTCGCAGTGGGGTGCCGGCCACGGCGGCGCCGCTCAGCAGCAGTCGCAGTCGCAGTCGCAGTGGGGCGGTGACCACGGCTCGGCCGCGCAGCACCAGTCGCAGTCGCAGGGCCAGTGGTCGACCGGCCACGGCGACGCGTTCCAGTCGCAGTCGCAGTCGCAGACGCAGTTCCAGGGCCACCACTCGGCCGACGGCTTCGTCGGCGGCAACCCGGCGACCTGGGGTCCCTCGGGCGACTGCGGCAACGGCGGCGACTTCCACATCATGCCCATCAACAACCACGGCGACTGCGGCAGCGACGTTGTCACGATCTTGCCCATCAACAACGGCTGCTGCTAAGCGCCATCGTTGTCGGAGTTTCTCTCAAGTCTCGATTTTGTACCCGCGCGCGCGAGCATTTGTCGCTCACGGCACCCTCGCGCGCGCGGCTCGACCCTGATCTAGCTTTGCCCTCTCTCATATTTCATCGCAAAATAGCATTTTTTCATAGTCTCTTCACTGGACTCTCCTCGCCCTCCCTCAGTTGATGTTCTTGAAAGCTCAGTAAGATGCTCAGCTGTACGAGGGGGAAGTGGAGCCGAGTGCGAGCGGACCGCTGGCATCACAGCGAGGATCAAAACGGAGCGGCTGCTACGCGACGCGTCGCCTCTCGTGGCTTGGCGCACCGCAGACGGTCGAGTGAGCGACCGAACGATCACGGCGGGTGGCGGAGAGGGCTCTCGCAGGCGCGTCGGCAGCAATCAACCAACCCCTGCGACCAAACCAGCGGAGGGCAAAAGCAAGGGCAGGGGAGAAAAATGGAGGAGCCGAGGATCGAACTCGGGGCCTCTCGCATGCGAAGCGAGCGCTCTACCACTGAGCTACACCCCCATGTTGTTGCTCATATCTTCAGTCCGCCGCGCGACATTATGTACGTTCAAGCCTCACCCTCGCGCTTCATCTTCAGCGCCCGCCTCGCTGCACGCGTGCGGTGGGCGGCGGCGAGCGAGCGACACGAGCGACACGAGCGACGCGCGGGCGGCCGGGGCAGCCTCCCCGCCCTGATCCCTCCTCTCCTCCCCTGCTCTCTCCCTCCCTCTCGCAAATTGGCCCCCGCGCACATGAAGCATTCTCGTGATTGAGACCAACTGACTCGGCGCAACCCAACCACTGTCACATCAACGACGCGACTTCCATGAACTACTCCCAGCAACAGCAGGCTCCGCCCTTCGCGGCCAACGGCAGCGGGAGCGGGACGCGCTTGCCGCCGCCAGTGCCCGCTACAGCCGCCCCCTTCTCGCTGCTCGTCAAGAACTCGCCGCGAGAGGTCGTCCTCGTCGCCAACAACAGCAACAGCTCCGAGTCGGGACCCGACGTCGCCCTCCTCCTCCGCACCGTCGAGCAGACCGCTGCCAAGGTCACCCTCAACGCCCGCGTCCAGCCCGCACAGTCCATTGAGCTCCTCACCTACACCTCTCGCCCGCCCATCCCAGTCCTCGGCCTCCTCGGCGTCCTCATCGTCGGCGACGACGCGTTTGTGGGTGTCGTGACCGCGGCCGATGTCGTTGCCGACATTGACGGCACTCCCGTCCGCCAGATCACCGCCGTCGAGTTGTACGTCGTTGTCGTGCGCCATGCGTTTCCGCGTTGCGCGTACTCACCCCGCCACTCCCTATTGCCGTAGCATCTCCCTCTCCTCCGACGTCTACGACCGCGTCCACGCGCCCGTCGCGCGCTCCTTCTACGACGACGACTTCACGGGGTCGGGTGCGCCGGGCACAGCGACCCCGGCGTCCGCGGTCCACCCCTGCGACGCCATCATGCGCCTCCTCGCGTCGGGCACCTTCTACTTTGCCGCCGGTGGCGCGTCCAGCAGCTACGACCTTTCGCGCACCGCGCAGTACCTCGCCACCACGCCCGAGCCCAACCAGACGCAGGACTCGCAGTTCGTCTGGAACGCGTTCATGATGGGCCCGCTCGTCTCTGTGCTCGAGGCGGCGGCCGCGCTCAATGAGTCGGACCAGTCGTTTTTGGTACGTTCCTCTTTCGGGCACCGTTTCCTTCTTCAAGCTCACCGTACTCGATTACCGCGTGTAGATCAATGTCATCCAGGGCTACGTCGGTAAGGCGCACGCCGGCCAGCGATCGCTCACCAGTACGCTCACTTTCCTCCTTCCGCCCGCACGTTCTCTCACACCCATGCTCTCGCTCGTTAGTCATCTCGCGCATGGGCAGCCGACGCGCGGGCACCCGCTACAACACGCGCGGCATCGACGACGCGGGCGCCGTGGCCAACTACGTCGAAACCGAGATGATCTACCGCACGCCCGAGCAGCTCCTGTCGTTCGTGCAGGTGCGCGGCAGCGTGCCCGTGTTCTGGGACCAGCCCGGCATCCAGGTGGTCGGGCACAAGGTGCAGGTCACCCGGTCCCGCGACGCGACGCGGCCCGCGTTCGAGCGGCACATGGGCGAGCTGCACGACCGGTACGGCCGCATCATCGCTGTCAACCTCGTGTCGCAGGACGGCGGCGGCGAGACGGTGCTCGCGACCGAGTACAAGGCGCAGTTCGACGCGGACCCGGCCAAGGTGCCGACCGAGCGCCGGCTCGTCGACTTCGACTTTCACGCCGAGTGCAAGGGCAACAACTACGCGGCGCTGTCGCGGCTCGTGGACCGCGTCCAGCCTGACCTCGTGCGCATGATGTGCTTCCTCGTCGACACGCAAAACCACCAGGCCATCATGCACCAGACGGCCGTGTTTCGCGTCAACTGTGTCGACTGCCTCGATCGGTACGAGCGTCTGATACCTCCCAGAGACACGCGCTGACCCTTGTTACCCAATTCATAGCACCAACGTCGTCCAAGGCCTCCTCGCACAGCAGGCGCTCAACTACTTTGCGCAGGGCCTCCCCGTGCACCTCGAGGACGACTTCAAGCAGCTCTGGGCCAACAATGGCGACGCCATCTCGCGCATCTACGCCGGGACCGGCGCGCTCAAGTCGGGCTTCACGCGGTCGGGCAAGCGCACGCTGGCGGGCCTGCTCGACGACTCGGTCAAGTCGGTCAACCGGTTCGTGATCAACAACTTCCAGGACAAGACGCGCCAGGACACGATCGACGCGCTGCTCGGCAAGACCAAGACGCGCAAGCTCGAGGTGCGGGACCCGGTCCTCGAGGGGATCAAGCGCGAGCTGCACGCGCGCGCCGCCGAGTTCACGCACGTGCACGACCTGCACATCCACGTCGGCACGTACAACGTCAACGGCCGGCTGCCTCAAGAGCCACTCGACGCGTGGCTGTCGAACGGCGCGGGCGTGCGCCCCGATATCTTTGCTATCGGGTTTCAGGAGATTGTCGAGCTCACGGCCGGCCAGATCGTGTCGGCGGACCCGGTCAAGCGCCAGATCTGGCAGCAGGGTACGCTTCTTTTCGGGATTGCCCGGCTTTCGCTCCTGGCACTGACACACTCGCATGAAAAGAACTGGTCAAGGTCATTCGCCGGTGCCACGGTGACGACTACGTGCTCGTGTGCGACGGGCAGCTCGTGGGCGCGGCCATCTTCATCTTCGCCAAGTCGGCGCTGACGGCGTCGATCCACTCGGTCGAGATGTCGATTGTCAAGACGGGCATGGGCGGGATCACGGGCAACAAGGGCGGGATCAGCGTCAGCCTCACCGCCTACGACACGCCCTTCTGCTTCGTGACGGCGCATTTCGCCGCGGGTCAGTCCAACGTCGAGGACCGCAACGACGACTTTGCGACGATCGCGTCCGAGTCGCTGTTCAAGCGTGGGCGGTCGATCCCGGACCACGACCACATTGTGTGGTTCGGCGACTTCAACTACCGCGTCGACATGGAGAACGAGGCGGTGCGGCGGCTCGTGGCGCAGGGCAGCCTGGGCGAGCTGCTGCAGCGCGACCAGCTGCTGAACCAGCGCCGGCTGCAGCGCGCGTTCCACGGGTACGACGAGGGCGCCATCACGTTCCCGCCGACGTACCGGTACAACAACGGCACCGACGTCTACGACACGTCCGAGAAGAACCGCATCCCGGCGTGGTGCGACCGCATCCTGTTCCAGTCCAAGAACTCGTCCAAGGTTGCCGCGGCCGCGGCGTCGCTCCGCGCGGCATCGCCGTCGGCCGCGCACGGCGCCGCCGCGACCACCATGAAGTTCGAGCTGCTCTCGTACACGCGCGCCGAGCTCAAGGTGTCGGACCACAAGCCCGTGCTGGCGCTGCTGCGCGTCGCAGCCGTCGAGATCAACCACGCGCGCAAGCAGGCCATCTACAAGTCGCTGTTCTCGCAGCGCACGTCGCGCAACCCGTTCCGTGTGCTCATGGCCGAGCAGGAGCAGAAGTCGGCGGCCGCGACTGCGGCCAAGGCAAGCAGCAGCGCGTGGACGGGTGTCCTGATCGCGCTCGACGACGACGGGTCTGCGTCCTCAACAGCAACGGCCGCGGCCGCGGCACCTGCGCTGCCGCCGCCGAGCTCGGATCTGCAGCAGTGGTGGGCGGTGCCAACGTCGACGCCGAGCAACCCGGGGATCGCGAGCGGGCTCGGGTCCGGGTCGTTCCACCCGCTCGGGCTGCAGGCGGCCATGGTGCCCGCGGCGGGGCCGAACCCGTGGGCGTCGTCGACGAGTCTCGGGTTCACGTCCGCGCCGCCATCAGGCGCGGGCTCGAGCGCGTCGCCGTCGTCGAACCCGAACTGGTCGCTGCTGGATTGAGGTGGAGCGATGGGAGGATGGGGAGCAATAAATATATAGACAGCCGTGGATTCGAGTTGTCTGCTTGCGGTCAGCGCGGGTAGGGCGGTCACTCTCTCACTTCGACTTCTTGACGTCGGCCGACTCGGCTTCACTCTCCTCGTCGTCGACCTTGTCCTGCGTCGTCGCGGGGTTGAACTTGGGCCGCCCGCCCGCCGCCGCCGCGTCCTTGGCCTTATCCTTGGGGTCCGCGGCGGGATCCTCGTCGTACTCGACAAACGGCACGCCGACGAACCCGGCGAGCGCGACGCCCGCGTCGCGCAGCGCCTTGACGGCGGTATCGCCGACCGACAGGGTCTCAGTGGTCGGGATACCGTATCCCTCGCGGAACATGACGAGCAGCTGGCGGCCAGCGAGCTGCTTGCTGATCTCCTTGGCGGCGACGGGGCGCATGCACACCTGGGTGATGTCGGCGGTCTGCGCGACGTAGACGTGCGGGGACGAGAAGGGTGAGTCGCGCACGGTGAAGGTGATTTCGGCCGGTGTTGTCGGTTCGGCGGGTGGTGGGGCGCCGCCGGGCGCGGGCTTGGCGGGCGGGTCGATGGGCGGCAGCAGCACGGTGACGGCGGCGGTGGGCGGGAGGAAGCTCGCGGACAGGTAGCCGAAGGCGAGCAGCGACAGGATGCCCCACAGGTGCGTGTCGGCGAGGTAGGCGTAGATGAGCGGGCCGGGCGCGGCGACCAAGGCGCAGAAGACGAGTTCTTTCCACCCGTAGCCCTGCTGCAGCGTCAGCACGCGGCCCTCGGCGCTCTTGACTAGGTTGATTTGCATGGCTTTAGTAGTGTGCGTTGTGGAAAGGGAGAGGGAGGAGGGGAAAGCCACGGCGCCAACTTGGCTGGCCGAAGGAGGAGACGCGTCGCGCCGCTCCATCACCTGACGCTCTTTCTCTCGCTGCTCCCGCAATGAAGCACGAATTCTCCCATGAATCAGGTCCCGCGCATCCACGAGTTGCCGCAACCGTACCGGCGTCTCCTGCGCTCGTCCCTGGCCCTGCACTCGTTTGACCAGGTCGTCATCGAGCTCGTCAACAACGGTCTGTGAGAAAACCTCCTCCTGCTGCCCGGCAACACGCTGATGGATGGACGAATTGAGTAGCGGTTGACGCTGGCGCCACCACGGTCCGGGTCGATGTCGACCCTGACGCCCTCAAGCTCGTCGTGGCCGACAACGGGTGCGGGATCCATCCCGACGACGTGCCTGCAGTTGGCCGGCTGCACTGTGCGTCTGCCTCTATCGCACTCGACTTCCGGTGTCATGAAAGGTCAACCACGTCGCTAGCCTAGACTCGTCCAAGTGTGATGGCGACGTGATGACCGAGTCGTCGCCGCGATTCCACGGTTTCCGCGGCCAGGGTACGCTCTCTCCGCCGTCCCGCGCTACCATCACCCGTACTGACAGATTCCAGCCCTGTCCGCCCTGTCGGAGCTCGCCCACGTCCAGCTCGCGTCCAAGGCCGCGCACTCGACCCGCCGCGTGCACTGGCTGCTGAACGCGACGACCGGCCCCCGCATTCTCTCGTGCAAGGACCACGATCGCGGACCCAGCGGGACCACCATTACCGCGGCCGACGTCTTCTATAACGTCCCCGTGCGCCGGCGGCTTTGGCGGCCTGACGAGCTACTGGCCAAGACCCGGCTCGCGCTCGAGCGAATCGCCGTTGCGCACCCGCACCTGGCCGTCACGCTCGTCGACAGCCGGTCGAGACAGACGGTGCTCGCGACTTCGCCGTGCGGATCGAGTCTCGCGGCGCTAAGGCAGCTGTGTGGGCCGACCGCTGTGCCACTGGTGCGTTGGCGAAGCCAACGCTCGACCAACTCTCGCTCACGCTTCGCGTTCTCGTGCAGATCTCGCACGCCTTCCGCGTCCTCGGATCCACCGCCACCGAGCCGAGCGTCCACGGCGAGTGGTTCGAGTCGCCGCACCCGCAGAGCCTCGTGTTCGTCAACCAGCAGGCGTGTGGCGCGGGCGAGATTCACTCGCTCTTCACGCGGTACATCCAGGGCGTGCTCGGCGTACGTTGTTCTACCTTCCCTCGTTCCCGCACTCTTCACTGACGTCGCATTGCGCCTAGGCCAAGTCGTTTGGGTTCATCTGCCACGTCGAGTGCTCACGGCACGTCGCGCTCAGCCATGTCCGTACTCCCTCACCCACGCATCAACCGAAACTGACCCGCTTCGTCTATCCAGGACCTTATCAAGACGCTCCTCAAGCGGCAGCTCGAGCACCCCGCTCCACCACCAACCTCATCCGGCCGCCCACCCGCCTCCGCTCCCGCGCCCGCGCCAGCCGTGCCCGACTGGGTCTCGCCCAACGCCCGCATCGCGCGCCCCGAGCCCGCCGCGCCACCGACGCCCGCGCGCCCACCCGTCGTCCGCCGCACGGAACCGTCCCTGCGCGGCATCGTGATCGACCCGCGGACCGGGTTCTCGAAACGCACCACGCCGCTGCGCCGCGTCTCGACGGGCCGCATCACGCGGCCATCCACCGCGCCGGGACCGCCGCCGACGGCTGCGTGCGCGTTGCTCGCGATCCCGTCTCCGCCACCGACTCCCGCTACTGCTGCGGGGTGTCGCCACAATCACGACCCGGCCGCCGCTGTCGTGTCGACGACAGCCGAAACCCCGCTGACGCGCGGCGACCTCGCGCGGCTTCGCGTGCTGGGGCAGGTCGACTGCAAATTCATCCTGGGCGTGTCCCCACCCGCGCGCGCCGGCGGGACGCTGTCCGTGGTCGCCATCGACCAGCACGCGGCCGACGAGCGCGTGCGGCTCGAGGAGCTCCTCGCCGAGTGCGCACGCGGGCTGCCCGTGGTCCCGCTTTCCGCGCCCGCCGCGTTCGTGCTCCCGCGGAATATTGGGGTGGACGACGCGGCACGCGACCGGTTGCTGTACTGGGGCATCTTCATCGACCCCGACCCGGACCCCGACGGCGACGCGGCGTGGATCCTGCGCGGCCTCCCATCCCTCCTCCTCCGCGCGAAACTGACGTCGGCGGACGCAGCGCAGCTGGTCGCGGGGGTGCTGGGCGACGCGCACGGGCGGCCGCCGGCGCCGGTCCTGCACGCGGTGCAGTCGCGGGCGTGCCGGTCGGCCATCATGTTCGGGGACGCGCTGCCGGCGGCGGCGTGCGCGACGCTGGTGCGCGCCGTGAGCGCGACGCGGTGCCCGTTCCAGTGCGCGCACGGGCGGCCGAGTATGGTGCCGCTGCTGACGACGGCGACGACGGCGGCGGTGATGGGGAGGCCGAGGGGAGGGAAGGTGAGCTGGGACAGGGTGCGGGCAGCGATGATGATGAGGATGCAGAACGAATGAATAATAAAGCAAAATGGTCATCATCTTCAACACTATCACCTACGACTAGTTGGCCACGGTCGCGACCTGGCACACGGCGCACGCGGCGCCGGCGAACTCGACCTTGAACGCGGCCTTGCAGAACCGGCACTTGGCCTGTCCCTCTCCCCCATGAATCGCCGTGAACGAGGCCGCACACACGGGGAGCACGTGGAACGCGTCGTAGTCGACGGCGGGGAGTGCGTCGTTGGGCGGCGCCGCGTCGGCGGCCGCGATCAGCTGCGCGGCCTTCTGCGCGACGGCGGGCGGCGGGTTGAGGTCGAGCAGGCGGCGCGCAAAGTGGGCGGCGAGCGGGAGGTAACCCGCGCGGTTGGCCTGGAGCAGTGCCGACTGGAGCGCGAGGCGGCGGTGCGCCGGGTCGAGGTCGGCCGCGGCAAAGTACGCCGCGAGCTCGACGCTGCGGCGCGGGTCGGCGGCCTCGAGCTCGCGCCGCGCGAGCTCCATGGTGAGCCCGCGGACGTACTCGCGGGCGAGCGCGACGGCGGTCGCCGCGGCATCGGGCTTCTCGTCGGCCACGACCACGAGCGCGTGCAGGGCGTACCGCCACAGCGCGAGGGCCTCGGGGAGCTTGTTCTGGAGCGTGAGGCGGCCGGCCTCGGGGAACAGCTGGCTGGTGACCGTGTCGAGCGAAAGCGGCTGCACGGGGAGCGACCGCAGCGCGTCGGGCTCCTGCCAGTTGCGCGCGATGGGCAGCTCGAGCTGGCCGGGCGCGTGCGCCGACGCGGCCGCGTGCAGCGTCAGGAACAGGGACCGCAGCGGGGCGAAATGCGAGATGCCCTGGTTGCGGTTCAGGATCGCCATGGCCGTCTCGTACGAGCCCGCCACGATGTGGTCAATGGCCCGGTTCGACCCGCGGATCCACGACTGCTTCTTGCTCGCGCCCTGCAGCGGGAGGGACGTGTACGCGGCGGCGAGCGCGTCGGCGCCGCTGGCGGTCGCCGTGGTGGCGGCCGCGGGAGCAGCAGCGGCAGCAGCAGCCGAGGTCGGCGTCACGGCGGGCAGGTCGAGGTCGTCAAAGCCCCAGCCGCCGTCGGCATCCTCGGCGTCGGCCGCGTCAGCACCGCCGGGCGACGTCGCGGAAACCGCGGCGGGGTCAGCGGTCCCGGCCCAGTTGTCGTCGAGGGCGAGCTGCTGGACCTGGCCGGCGACGGCGGCGACAGCAGCCGCCGAGGCCTCGGGGCCCGTGGCGCCGGCAAAGTAGCCGCGGTTGGACTCGATGAGGGGCCAGTTATCGACCATGGGGGCGAGCGGGCGGCGGGGCACGAGGAGCTCGGGGTTTGCGCCCTGGACCTTGGCGACGGCGGGCTGGAGGGCCTCGAAGGCCTCGGGGGTGATCCCGGGCCGGGCGCGCTGGGCGATCTGGTCGGCGAGCTCGTCGAGGCCGTGGGTCTTGCACGTGAGCCAGGCGAGCGACATCTGGTCGGCCTCGATGAGGACGCGGACGCGCTCCTCGACGTGGCCGAGGAGGACGGCGTTGTGCATGATGGCGAGCGGGTCGTTGCGGTGGCGGGCAATGGCCATCATCTTGGCGAGCTTGTCGGTCTGGCCGGTCGCGAGGTACAGGAGCGACAGGCCCTGCATGTTCTGGACGCGCTGCATGGCGTGCTCGGCGAGCAGCACGTTGCCCTGGCGCATCGCCTCCTTCGCGAGCCGGTGCCACGCCGCGGGCTGGTTGATCACGTCGGCGGCCTCCCGCGCGGCATCGAGCTGGCCGCACTCGAGGGCGAGGTCGAGGCGCGTGGGCGGGTCCTGGACGAAGTGCAGGGCGACCTCGGGGTACCCCTTCTTCTGCAGGTACGCGATGATGGACTGGCCGAGCAGGTTCGAGTTCTGGATGATGTTGAGCACGGCGCCGTACTGGCGCGTGATGAGGGCGAGCTTGAACCGGTACTCGGTGCCGTCGACGCGGAGCTTGGTGACCTTGTGCTCGCGGGTGAGCGCCGTGATGCTGTCCTGGGCGACGTGCGCGAGGTACAGGGGCTGGTCGAGCGTGCACAGGATCCCGTTGTCGCCGTTGGGCAGCGCGTACTTGATGTGGTTGAGCGTGGTGTAGACGAGGACCGGCCCGTCGAAGACCGCCGACTTGACGCGGATCGTCTCGTGTACGACGGCCGCCTGGGTGAGCGTGCGCGCCGCGCAATGCGTGATGACGTGCTTGGACAGCAGCGCGACCTGGGTCATGTCGGGCGAGAAGGCCACGTACTTGACGTTGTTGACGTTGACGAGCTCGGCGACCTGCACGCCCTGCTGCACGTCCCACAGCTCGACGCTGACGCCCGTGGAGACGAGCACGTGGCCGATGCCGGCGTAGAACATCTCGGCGACGTGGTTGGGCATCTTGATCTCCTTGAGCTTGGTGCCGCGCGTGTCGTACAGGTGGATGAACCCGGCCGCCTTGTCGAGGACGGCGAGGCGGTTGCGCGCGACGAAAACGGCGGCGTGGCCCGCGAGCTTGGCGGGGTCGTCCTGGCGGTCGAGGTGGTACAGCTCGATGAGGCCGGCGTCCTGGCCCTGGGCGACGGCGACGGCGGCGAGGCGCTCGGTCGGGTTGTACGACAGGGTGCGGGGCGCGGGCTGGAGGCCGGTGCCGCGCTTGACGAGGGCGCCCGTGACCTCCTGGCCCGTGGCGAGGTCGTAGGTGCACAGGTGCTTGCCCTGGACAAAGACGAGCGTGTTCTGGTGCAGCATCATGGCGGGCCGCTCGCGCTCGAGCTTGAAGACGATGAGGCCCGAGTCGTGGCCGGCGGCGAACAGGTTGATGTGCGGGTGGGCGACGAGGATCCAGAACCGGTCGTGCTCGCGGCGGAACGTCTGGGCAATGGTGCGGCGCTGCATGTCCCACACGCGGATGGTCTTGTCCTCGGCGGCCGACAGGAGCAGCTCGGCGCGCGGGTGGAACAGCACCGACGACACGTTGTTGTAGTGGCCGCGGAACGTGTCCACCTCCCACGCGCGGGTCTCGGACATGCGCCAGATCTTGATCTGGCGGTCGTCGCCGCACGACACGATGAGCGGCAGCGTCGGGTGGAACATGGCCCAGTTGACGCACTTGTCGTGGCCCTCGAGCACGTACTTGACGACCGCGTCCGTGTTGCCAAACAGGTCACCGGCGCCGCCGCCCGACCGCCCATCGTCGTTGCCCGAGCGGCCGCCGGGACCGCCCGAGCTGCCGAACGCGGCCGACGACATGCCGGCGAGGCCGCTGGGGAGCCCCGAGCCACCGCCGATGCCGCCGGGGAGGCCGCCCATGGACGCGGGGCCACCGGACCCGGCCGAGTGCTTCTTGCGCAGGCCCGAGATGTCCCAGACGCGGATGGTGAAGTCGTAGGCGGACGAGACGATGAGGTCGTCGGTCGGGTGGAACTGGGCGGACATGACGTAGTGATGGTGGCCGGTCAGGACAGCGAGGCACGAGCGCGACTGCCAGTTCCAGATGCGGATCGTGTAGTCGTCCGAGGCCGAGACGATCCAGGGCGCCTCGTGGTGGAAGAAGACGGTGCGGACAAAGTCAAGGTGGCCGTGCAGCGTGAAGAGGCACCGGCGCTGCTTGTAGTTCCACACGCGGATCTTGTAGTCGTCGCCGCCCGACACGAAGAGCGGCTGGGTCGGGTGGAAGGCGACGCCGCGGACGGGGCCTACACGCGAGGTGTGAATGGGCGGTGGTGGCGCAGCCGTCGGCCAGAGAGCGTACCCTCGTGCTCGTCAAAGCGGTCGAGCAGCGTGCCCATGCGGTAGTCCCACCACTGGATCGACCCGTTGTGCAGCGTGGCGAGGATCCATGGCCGCTTCGGGTGGAACGCCAGGCCCTTGACGCGGTTGCTCTTGCTCTCGAACTTGGTGAGCATGGCGGCGGCAGGTGTGACGGGTGGCGGCGAGGTGTACGACGCGTCGAAGTCGGCGTCGTCAGAGGATCGGCAGCGAGCGAGCAACGAGCAGCAGCAGCGCGCTCAGACCGGGAACCGGGATGCCCGAGCGAGTGGTTGATGCGTTGCGGGGAGGCTGCTGCTCTGCGCGCTGTCGTGTCCGCTGGGGCAGGGAGGGAGAGCGCGAAGGCAAGGCGGCAGAGTGGCGGTGGCGACACGCGCCGAGAAGAGAAACGCCCACTCGGCCGGTCACGCCGCCGTCACGCGTGGCCGTTCCACGTCGCGTTTTCCTTGTGCAGCGTGGCGTCCGCGATCACCCCTCGCTGCGACGCGCCGCCGCCCGCCGATCGCGCCTTCTGCCCCTCCCCGTTCTCGCCTGCCCTCAAAGACCCGCCTCACCGTATGCAATGGATCCCCGCTACATGCAACGCGCGCGCCGCCGCCCGCTCACGCTCCTCCCGACGTCCGCCGACTAGACTTTCCCCCAAAATGCCCGTCACGCTCCTCGAGTCGTCGCCCGAGTTCAAGCGCGCCATTGCGCAGCCCAAGCTGACCGTCGTCGACTTCTACGCCGTGTGGTGCGGCCCGTGCAAGGCCATTGCCCCGCGCTACGAGGCCCTGGCCGCGCAGTACCCGGGCGTCGGCTTCTACAAGGTCAACGTCGACAACATGAACGACGTGGCGCGCGAGTACGGCGTCACGGCCATGCCCACCTTCAAGCTGTTCAAGGCCGGCAAGGTGCTCGACACGGTCGTGGGTGCCAACGTTCGTCCAACCCCCTTCCCGTCTCACGCGTCCCCGTCCGCTCACCCTCTCCCACCGCTCACAGATCGGCAAGCTCGAGTCGACGGTGCGCCAGCTCGCCACTCCGGCCGCCTTCGAGGGCGTCGGCCGCACGCTCGGGTCGGGCGACCGCGTCGCGTCGCCAACGTCCCCTACCACGCGCGATTTTAACGCCTCGTCGTCTGCCGCTGCCGCTGCCGCCCCCTCGGCGTCCCGGTCCGGTGCATCCCCTGCTGCTGCTTCCGCTGGCAGTGCGCCCACCACAGCCGCAAGTCGTGGTGGTAGCGCCGACGCCACCAACAACAACGTGCTCATCTGGATCGCCGTCGTGTTCCTCGCCGTCTACTGGTACATGGGGCAGCAGAACCGGAGCGCGCACGACGCCGACCGCGGCTTCTAGTTCCTCCCCTCGACCAAGCGCCGCCCAAGCACATACCCGATCCCGCGCCCAGAAGAAACCGCTGAATATACATTGAATGGATATGATTCACTCACTCACCCGCTCACGAGAAATCGAGCAGCAGCTGCGGCAGGATCACCTCGAGGTCCTGGATCGAGAGCTCAGGCTTGGTCGCGGCCAGCGCCGTCTGGAACTTTTGCTCGCGCCGCGCGCGGGCCACGCTGATGGTCGCGCTGCGATGGATGGCCTCGGTCGTGAACAGCCGTACCATCTCGCCCACCATCTCGAGCGCCTCCTTGGTGACTATTCGGGCCGAGTTAGCAGCGCTCGCGCTCTATTCTCGACCGAACGTGGGCGGAGGCGTACTCTTGGGCTGCTGGCCGGCCGGCCACTGCGTCTTGAACACCTCGTGGATCGTCTCCTATTCCCAAGGAATGAGTCTCGTGGTATGGGACGAGGGAGGCATCAAGCTGAACACGCACCGGTCGCAGATGCTCTTTCGAGCCGCTCGACGAGCTCATCGTGAAGGTGGGCAGCAGCGGGTTTAGCCGGGTCGCGATGATCGCTTATCACGCCGCGGGCGGGAGACGCGTGTGCGTGGAGGGCCCGGATAACGGAAGTACGGAGCGCGCGCTTGCACCAAGTCGCGTCGCCAAAGGGGGAGGTGAGACGGGGCCTGCAGGGAGAGAGCGAGACGTCTCGCGCGCGGGGCAGTGACGCGACGACGGAAACAGCCACAATCACGTGCGCGGGCCGCGTGGCGCGGCGCGTCTCGCAGTGGCTTGCCGCGGGCCCGAATTCCCAGCTCCACTTTCGCGCGTCGATCGTTTCATGATGCGCGGTGCGGTGCGGCGCAGCTCGCGGAAGAACAAGCACGATGGGAACCGGGCCGGGCCCGATCACACATCCCCGCCCACAATCCCCACGCCCGTTTGCACGCGGGAGAGCGATCGGGTCCGCGCAGCCGGCGAGTGCGCGATGCGGCCCTCTTGCTGTTGCGCGCCTCCCGGGCGGGCGGCGGCGCGGCTGTGCACTGTTGTGCTTGTCACTTGCTGTAGCCCGCGGCGGGAAGGTCTCGACCGCGAGTCGGCTGGCTGAAAACAAGTTTGAGTTAAGTGTCTCGCGAATCATTGAGAGCGAGTGGACCGGGCGGGGAGACCCCTCGTCAGCGTGCTCCTCTCGGCCCCTCCGCGCTTGTGTCCCGCGCGCGCGCGTCGGGCCCCCTCGTTGCGGCGACTTCCGAAAGAGACGCGATACACGACCGAGAGCGCGACAAAACGCCACACGCCGCCGCCACCGCCGACGCCACGCCACCCACCGCTCCCTCGCTCCCTCCCTCCCTCGCCCGGCCGTCGCCCGCCCGCTCGCTCCCGTCCCGCACGCCGCGGCGCGACGCGTTCCGCGCCCCCGTGTCACTCGGCGTCAAGCCCGCGGCGGCGTGACACGCGCGACACACACGCGCGCGTTTTCGTGTATCCCGCTCGCGCCGCCCACCGCGCGTCGCCCGTGAGAGATTGCGGGCGGGCCCATAAAGCCGCAATCAGGCCGCGCCTTCCTCTCCCGTGCTGCGCCCGTGCCCGTGCCGCAGTGTCGCCGCCGCCGTCGTCGTCCTCGCCCGCCGCCGCCGCCGCCGTCGCCCGTCGCCCGCCGCACCCGCCCGCAGCCCCGCCTGTTGTTGCTGTCGCGTCGTCGTCGTGTCGTCACCCGCTGCTGCCCCTCCCACCCCCCGCATCCGCTGACGGAGAGCTCATCCCTTCTCTCTCTCCCTCGGAAGCATCTGGCAGCTACCGACCCGCACACACACCCCGCACCGCAACACACTCCATCTCCTGACCTGTCAGTGATGGATCGGCTGTCGTGCTAGGAAGTCGCTCCTGCTGGCCCCTTCCCTGCACTCCCCCCACTCTGATGACGATGACGATGACGATGACGATGACGATGACGATGACGATGACGATGACGATGACGATGACGATGACCACGCCGACGCCGACAAGCATGCGCAGCTCGCCCGCTGAGCCGAGGTACGGCCGCAACCGATCGCTCCCTCCCCTCGCGCTTGTTTTTCTCTTTCCCTTCGTCTCCTTCCGCGTGCGCGCGTGTCTCGGGTGAAATCCAGTGCGCCGCACCGTGATTTCTCCCCGGCCTGGGAACGCGTGGGCCGCCCGCGCGCGTCGCGCCGCTGGGTTGTGAATCACTGCAGTCCGCCCCACACACGCGCCGCTCACCCGCGCACGCGTCTCGCCGCCATCCCCGCTCCTTCCCCCCTCGCCCCGAGCGCGACCCATGGCCATCCCCACGCAACCCGCTCGCCTCTCCATGCATTGCCACCCGAGTCAACGCGCCCGCCATGTATACCCCTCTGACGCCGCCGCTGCCTCTGTCGCGACTCGCCCGCTTAGCTCCCGCGCCGCCAACGTCTCGGCTGCCGACGCCAAGGCGATGCCGACGCACCGCCGTCGCGCCGTTGCTGCTGTCTCGGCCGCGCCCGTGTCGATGATCTCGCTGGCGCTGTGGGCGCTCGCCGCCGCCGTGCTGCTCTTCGCCGGGTTCGCGTCGGCGGCCGCGGACGCGCATGCGCTGCGTGCTGATGCGATTGCTCGGTACGGTTTTGGGGCACCGTCTCGGACGTGCAGGTTGCTTACCGTTGCCCATGTAGCCCCGGCGAGGCCGCGTCGACGACGACCGGCGTGGCGTGGAAGGACGCGTGGACCGCCGAAGACGTGATCGTGTCGGCCGCCGCGGCGCCCGTCGCGGCCGCTGCGTACGCGTGGGAGGACGTTGTTGCCGAGCCCGACACCATTAGTAGCCGTGTCGAGGTACGTCGTCGTCGCCGCCCGCGGTCTCACCCATCCCATCCCACACTCACACCTCACACCCCGCTCCACGCTAGGCCCAGCCCGTCCGCCCCACCACCGTGCCCGCCGCCTCCCTCACATCCCCGGTCATGTCCCTCGCGTCGACGCTCCACGCGCGTCTCGGCCTCGCCGCCGTGATCCCGCGCGAGCACCTGCAGTTCGTGGCCGCCCCGCTGCTCGCCCTGCTCGTCGTGGTCCCGGCCCTGCTCGCCCTGCGCTGGATCCGGTCGCGCCGCACCCGCGCCGCCGTGCTCGCTCGCCCGCGCGACGCCTCGTTCCGCGTGCGCGCGCTCAAGGGCAAGGCCAAGGGTAAGAAGCGGTCGTCCGGCTCCGCCTCGTCCACCCCGCGCGCCGTGCCCGCCGACTTTGTCGAGGACACGTTCGAGCGCATGGACTCGGGCTTCCTCGACGACGACGTCGACTCGGTTACCGGTGCAGGTGCGTCTTCGGCCCTGGCCAAGCGCGCGTCGCCGCGCGTGTCGCCGGCGCCGTCGCCGCTGTCGTCGCCCACGTTCGAGTCGGACCTCGACATCATGCTCGACGTGATCGACTTTGCGGGCGCGCGCCCGCCGCCGATCCCCGTCACCGACGCGGCCATGCTCGCACCCGCCGCGCACGTCCCGCCCGCGCTCCTGTCGCGCCGGTCGTCGGACTCGTCCAAGTTCGCCGCGATCCACCTGCTCCCGGCGGCCGCGCCGTGCTGCGACGCGTCGACGCCGCCTTCTGCGACTTCGGCCGCCGCCGATGTGCCCGCCACGCCCAACGCGTCGGCCATCCTCCTCGAGCCCCGCAAGACGTGTTCGACGCCGTGCGACGCAGCGCTGCTGCGCCACCTGTCGTCGGCCGACCTGTTCGACTTTGATGCCGGCAAGGAGCGCATGGTCGCCGCGACGCTCCCGCCCGTGCCCGCTCCCGCTGTTCCGACCGCGCCCTCCGTGCCGCCGCGCTCAGTCGTCGCGCAGATCCGCGACTCGGTGCGCGCGCTCGTCAAAGCGCAGCAGCTCGAGGTGACCTTTGCCGAACCCACCGCCGCCGCTGCTGCCCCCGCGCCGTCGTGCCTGCCCAAGTTCCCCGCCGAGTACTACGCGGTCGACGCGTCCGCGTGGCCGGTGATCCGCGCGCACGTGGCCGAGCTGGTCGAGGACTGGATCGCGGCCACGGACCCGGACTCGGCGAGCAAGCAGTACGCGTGGATGCGCCGGTACGCGCCCTTCTCGCGCGTCGAGGGCGGCGCGGGCGACGCGCGCCAGGTGTTCCACGTGCGCGACATGGAGACGGGCCGCGACCTCGTCGCGCACTACGAGCCGGCGACGAGCTGGGCCGACGCGGTCGCGTGGGCGAAGGTCCCGTCGGCGTCCACCTCGAACCCCGCGGCCGCGCGCGCGCTGCTCGCGACGGTCGGCCTCACGCGCGTGCGCCCGCACGCGGTCCTGCACGTGACGCGCCTGTACGACGCGACGCCCGCGCAGCTGCGGCAGTGGCACGGCGAGCCCGTCGACGACCGCGAGCACGGGCCGAGCTGGGAGCCCGCGACCGAGCGCGTCGTGTGGGCCGTCCTGCGCGACCTCGCGCCGTACCTCCGCGACCTCGCGGTGCGCGACCCGCGCACCCGCGCGCACATGGACGTGGTCCAGGTGCCCTCGGCGACTGGAAACGGCGTGGCGTTCGCGATCCGGCGCATGTGGACGCGCAGCGGCGGGCGGCCGGGCGCAACGCACGCGCCGCAGCTCCTGCACCGCGCGCTCCTGCGCGACGTGGTCGCGCCGCTCGTGTGCGCGGCGGCGCCCGACCCGCGGTCGCCCGTGTTCTGGGCCGCGTGCAAGGCGCGCGGGTTCTCGCGGCATCTCGTGGCGGCGCTTCGCGTCCTCGAAGGTACGCGCGACCCGGTCGTCGCGCTGCGCGCTGTGGCCGCCGAGTGCGCGCACGTCGTGCCGATGCTCGCGTACGCGGCGGCAGCCGACAAGCTCGACGCGGTCCTCGCGCTCCCGCCGCTCACGGACCGGCCGCTGCTGCAGGGCGGCCGCGCGCGCGATGAGGGCGCGGGCGGCGACAACAGCGCCGCCGCGATCACGCCGTTCCCGCGCCGCCGGCCGTGCGCGTGCATGGACGCGGACCGCGAGGCGGCGTGCATGCGGCATGTCAAGCTCGCGCATTGTTTCGCCGTGTTCCGGCGGCGCCGCGAGAACCGGCGCGAGCGCGCGCGGCGTGGGGTCGGGGCACCGGTTGCTGCATCGGCGCCAGCGTCGCCCGAGGCGCTCCCGGCTAGCATGGCGGGCCCGCTCGTGCACTGCCTGCCCGGGTTCCGGCGGTTCGAGGGGTTCGGCGGCGGCTCGCCGTACGCGCAGTGGGTCGCGGCGCACGGCCGGGCGCCGTGGAATGACTGGACCAGCGTGTGAGGCCCGGGTCGGGTCGGGCGTGGTGTAGTGGTGGTGGGGTGGGCCGGTCTTTCTCTACTTTCACGATTATGGCGGCGGCGGCCGTCGCTGGCTTCCGTCGCCGTTCACTTTCTCCTCCTTCTCCTCTAGTCTCTCTTTCACATTCATCGTATCCGATATCCGACCGGCCCCCGCTCTCCCTCCTCCCTCTCTGCCCCCGCCGCGCGAAATACATAGCCATGTCCCGCCACAAACAAGACTTGAGAGCTGGTCGCGAGCGCTGAATGTGGTCGATGGCCACCGTCGCGGTCACGATGGTCGCGACCGCGCTGGATCCGTCAGCTTCGACCACTTATCCTCCACTCGCGAGTCATAGAGAACGCTGTGCGTGGTCGGTGGCCGTGGTGGGTGGCCGTGGTCGATGGCCACTGTCGCGGTCGCTATATAATATGACCACGGCCGCGACCGCCACCGATCCGTCCTTGCGGTCGCGACCGCTGCAAGTCCGTCCGCTTCGACCACCATCCTTCGCTCGCGAGTCATAGAGGAGAAAAACGAGATTCGTATGTACAACCCCCTCCGCCACTGCCACCCATCACACCGCCTTCTCGCGGCCATCCTCGCCGCCCGCCCTCCCGGCTCACTCACCACTGCCCACGGTCTCGCGCGCGCGCGTCGCCGCGGTACTGCTGCTGCTGCTGCTGCTGCTGGCCCACTGAATCGCCGGTTGGATCCGACTGCGGCGGTGGGGGCGCGTGGAACCCCGGCGGAGGTGCAAAGTACCCCGCCGTCGGCGCCGAGTAGAACTGCGCGCCTGGCGGTCCCGTCGCCGCTGCCGCGGTCATGGGCTCCCACGACGCCGCTCCCGTGGCGCCGCTTGGGTGGTACACGCCGCCGGCCGTCGGGCTCGAGGCCGTCGGATCGTACACGACCGCGGCCTCGGGGACGGGGATCGCGATGGGCACCGCTGGTGGTGGTGGAGGCGACGACCGCGGTCCTCCCGCCGCTGCCGCCGCAGACACGGGCGCGGGGACGGGGACGGGTGCCGGGATGTAGTACACGAACCCGGGGCCCGGTGGTGCGCCGGCGACGGTGCCGGCGGGGGTCCCGTTCGGCGGGTGCGGCATGGGCGCCGCGGCGTAGTAGATGATCCCGGGCTGCTGCTGCATCGCCATCTTGTCGTCGGTCGCGTCACCGCCACTCGCGGGCGCCGCGGCGATCGGGACCAGCGTGTACCCGTACGGGACCGGGATCCCGTGCGCGTGCGGATGGGCGTGCGGGTGGGGCGGGAGGATGGGCACGGGGACGGGTGGCGGGACGGGGAGCGTCGGTGCCGTGGGCGAGGTGCCCGTCGTCGCCGTGTTGATGGCCTGTGGACGCGTCGCCACCGCCGCGGCGTGCGGCTGCCGCCGGTGGTGGAAGCCGTGGTTGTTGGTGTTGGGCGACCGCGGGCCCCACGTCCCGCGCCGCGACCCCGCTGCCGAGAACCCGGTGCTACCCGGGGGCAAGGTACCGTCGCGGCCCCGGCCACTGCCGGCGACGGGCGGCGAGGACGCGAGCGAGCCCGAGTGGCGGCGGAAGAACGGTCGGCGCTCGCTACCCCCGCCGCCGTCGACCGAGGGCGACGTGGACGCGACCGACGACGCCGCGGTGCGTGCGGACGGGGGCGGCGGGGGCGGGGGCGGGAGGCAGGTGCTCTTGAGTCGCTTCTGCGCGGGCGAGTCGGCGAAACGGACCTGCAGCGGGTGCGTGCAGCCCGGGATCACGGCGCGGTTGAGGCTGGCGATCACGGCGAAGGCTGCGTCGCGGTCGGCCATCCTACACGGCATAAGGTCAGTGGGCGGCCGAGTTGAGCGAGTGCGAGGGAGTGTGAAGCGTACCGCGCGAACCCGACGCCGCGGCTGACCTGGTTCGGCCCACGCAGGATCCGGGCCGAGACGACGACGTGCGGCGCGAGGAGCTGCTCGAGCGCGCGCTCGTCGAGGTCGAGGGGCAGGTTCGACAGGTACAGGTTGGCCGAGTCCTCGTCCTGCAGGATCTTGAGCTTGGCGGCAAACGACTCGCGGGCCATGGACGCCTGGAGCGTGTGCGCGCTCCCCGTCCCGGGCACGACGAGCGGCGGCATGCGGTTGATGCCGTCGACGGCGCGGCGCGCGTGCGTGAGGTCCGCGAACAGGACGAACCCGTACCCCTTGCAGGTGCCGGCGCGCAGGTCGAGGATCGCCTTGGACGAGACGATGGGCCCGTACTCGGCACACAGCGCCCGCAGCGACGCATCCGTCGCGGACTCGGGCAGGCCGCGGATGTACACGTTGTTGGTCGCGTTGGCGATCAGCTCCTGCAGCTGCTGCGGCGGGAGCGACGGCGTCGGGTGCGTGTCCTGCTGCTGGTGCTGCGCGGTCGCCGTGGCCATGGCGGGTGGTGGCGGCGACTCGTCGTGGTGATCATCGTCGGCCGCGTCATACTCGTCGTCGGCGTGACGGTCCGCGGCGCTGCTGTGCCCATCGCTCTCGGCGCGCACGTGGTGGTGGAGGTGCGGCGGGAACACGTAGCCGTCGCTGGCGGTGCTGCCGTGGCGGTCGTGGACGACGGTCGGCGACGTTGAGGTCGCGCGCCGGTAGTGGTGGTAGCGCAGCGACGAAGGGCCGGCAGCGGCAGCGTGCGCCATCATTGTCGACGCATCGGGCAGACTGGAGCCAGTGACAAGGGCGGCGACGGCGGTCGGCGACTCGGGGCGCGGCGAGGGCGGGGCCGAGAGCGAGATGCCGGCGAGCGCCGCGGCGGCCGGGTCCACGTCATCGTCGCGCGAGGGGGATGAGGAGGAGGAGAGGCTGAAGAGCGACGACGCGGGCGACGTGGGCGGGGTCGCGGTGCCCTCGTCGTCGCCGAACCCGAACTCGGCGTGGTCGTCGCCGGCGCCGCCCTGGCCGCGCTCACGGTCGTGGTCGCGGTGCGGCAGACGCAGGTCATCGAGGTCGAGGTGCGGGGCGAGGGCGGCAAACGACGTGGCCCACGACATGGCGGCGAGGTTGTTGTTCGTGTTGTTCTCGGTCGGCGTGAGGCCGTGGCCCTGGCCCTGGCCGTGGGCGGGCGGCGACGGCAGCGACCCGGACCCGCGGCGGACGTACTTGGTCGGGGTGGTGGACGCCGGGAGCGACGTGACCGAGTCGTGCCGCGTCACCACCGGCGGCATGTACGCGGGGCGCGGCGGGATGGGCACCGACGGTGACGGCGACGCCGTGGCGGGCGCGGCGGGCGACGCGGCGGCAGCGAGGCCGGGCGGCGGGTACGCGGCGGCGGCGGTCTTGGTCGACGGTGCGGCCGAGGATGGCGGGTCGCGCGGCGGCGAGCGCCGGTGGTTGGTGGCGGCGGCGCCGATCATGGTGATGGAGGATGGTGTATGACGGATGGGGACGACTAGTCGATGGCGGCGGCGTATCGGATCCAAGTATTCATGGAGGGGAGCGGGGGAGAGGGGAGCGAGAGCGGCCGTCGAGGCCGACGTCGTTTTCACGACGCGATGGTCGCGCAGCGCGGCGCAGCACGGGCGCAGCGATGGCTCCAGCGAGGCGGGACGAGATGCCGGTGGCGGCAGGTGCAGTGGACTCGGCGTCGGCGTCGGGTCAGCGAGGACGGGCCGAGTGGTGAGGTGTGGTGGGCAGCGCGAGCGCACACGCGCGAGTCCAAACGCGTCGCCGCGTGAGGAAAGAGGAGCCTGCCGCGGGCGCACGGGGGCGAGGGCGCGGGCGGCGCAGCAGCGGTGACACACGGGGCACGGAAGCACGGAGCCAAGCGTGGAGCCAAGCGTCCGCTGAAAGGGAGAAGAAGGGAGCACGGGGCGCGAACTGGAGCGAGCGATGGGCGGGCGGGCGATGGACGGGCGCGGTGACGTGGAGCCGCGGCCGTTGCAGCGTGAGAGCGGGCGGGCAGCAGGACAGTCCAGTCTGATTCGGTGGGCGGATCGAGAAGAGAGCGGTGCGATGGCGGAGCGGCAAGCCGAACGAACGGCGAAGACGAAGCCGATGGACGCGTTGGTCAAACGCGAGCCCGACCCGACCGCCCTCGCTCTCGTCACGACGCGCTCTCGAATGAGTTCCTGCGGCGGACAACTTGCTGCACTTGTAATGCTCTTGGTCGAGCGCTCGACTGAGACGTGAGATGGGACCCCTAATCGAGAGGGCGTCCGTGGAGGGCAACGCGGGCACGCGTTGGAGGATCTGCACCGTGCGCGTGAGCTGGCTGCCACACGCGTCACGTCGCGTTGAGCCCCTGGCCAGAGAAAGAGACGATCTATTGTGTCACCCATGCAACCCTACTACTCCTCAGAAGCCGTGCTGGCCGCCGCCGTGCCGCGCGGGACAAACTGGACTGGCACGCCGTGCTTGGGCAGGACCGTGAGCCCAAACGTCTCGTCCATGCTGATCCGCGGCCGGTCCGGGTCAGCGCTGCGCAGCTCGAACGCCGCCAGCATCGTCGACGTGACCAGGAACAGCTCGCGGTACGCGAGGTGGAACCCGGGGCACAGCCGCCGGCCCTGGCCGAACGTGTACAGGCCGTCGGGGATCTCGAGATTCGCCTTGCCGTTCCCGTCGCCCTTGCCGCCCGCGAGCCACCGCTCGGGCGTGAACTCGGTGCCGGCGCCCGGGTACATGTCCTCGTGGATGTCGACAATGTTATAAATCACCTGCGTCCCCTGGGGCACCGCGAACCCGCCGACCTCCGTGTCCTCGGTCGTCATGCGCGGCAGCCCGAGCGGGCCCACGGGGATCGCGCGCAGCACCTCCTTGATGATGGCCCGCGTGTACGGCAGCGATTCCATGTCAGCGAGCCCCGGCATCCGCGGCTTGCCGTGCGCGTCGCGCAGCGCGTCGAGCTCGGCGTGCGCCTTGGCCTGCGCGGCCGGGTGGTTGACGAGCATCACGGCGATCCACGCCATGGTGGCCGCCGTCGTGTCGAGTCCGGCGATCAGCAGGTCCGCCATGAGCTGCTTGATGCGCTGCAGCGGCATCGCCGCCTCCGGGTCCGCCATCCCCTGGACCATGAGCTCCTCGGCGTAGCACAGCTCGCGTGCCGCGCGCTGCGCCGCCGACTCGCGCGCCAGCCGCGCCTGGAGGAACTCGAGCCGCGGCTGCAGGATCCGCACGTAGAACCGGTCGACGACCGACTCGACGGCGCGCGTCTTGCGCGCCGAAATGAGCCGCACGAGCGCTGACCCGGGCCACGCCGCGAGCCACCCGGAGTTGCCGAGGTACTCTTCGAAGCCGCCGACGCCGATCGCCTCGAACAGGTCGTTGGCGCAGGCGATGGTGGTCGTAAGTGTCGGATCTTCGAGCGACGCGAACGAGAGCCCGAGCGCCTTGGAGAATATCACGTTGGCCGTGTACCGCTGGAACAGCGGCGTCGCATCTGCCTGCACCGGGTGGGCGCGCAGGTGCGCGAGGAACCGCGCAGCCTCGTGCTCGAGCGTCGCGTCGAGCGACGACAGCGCGAGCGGCGTCAGGATCTTGTGCGCGACGCGCCGCGTAAACCGCCAGTGGTCGCCGTACGGCGCCATGGCCAGGCTCGTCCCGTTCTCGCACACCATGGCCCACAGGCGCGTCAGGAACCGGCCCGCGTACGCGCCGCCGCGCTTGATCAGCGACTCGCGCGCCAGGGCCTCGTTCGAGATCACGATCGCGCGCTCGGTCCCGAGCGTCAGCATGAACACGGGCCCGTGCTCTCGCGCAAGCCGCTGCATCAGCTTGTGCGACGCGGACGCGTGCGCGCCGAGGAGTGGCAGGTGTCCGAGGATCGGCCACTTGCCCGCGGGTTCCGGAGGAAGTGGGAGGCCGTTGAGCGTGCGGTCGTCGCTGGTGCGCGAGGCGCGGTGCAGCAGCCACGCCGAGGCGATGCCGGCGGCCATCAGGGCGACGGTGCTCGGGCGCGCCAGCGCGTTGGTGATGCGGTCTGGCACAGAGTCGGTGAAAGATTCCATGGTGGGCGTGGTTGCGAGGGTGGAGAGAGAAGGCCGGCAGAGGCGGGACCCCTGCTTTATACCCGCGACCATTGCGGTTCGACGGCCTCAGATCTGTTCACGGGTGGCTGAGCGCGGAGGCGCCGACTCAAGCACCGCCACCCGAGCTGGGACTTGGTGCTGTCAGGGTCGCCTCCCTGGCCGTTTGTTGACGGCAGGGACGACGAGAACGGGATCTTCGCATGGTCTGGATACACACGCGAATATGAGGCCCGAGTACACTCTCAGTCGACTGAGTTGTCATTCTCGCCCACCACGGTCGGCTCATGTTGCTCCGTTGGCAGGAGCACCGGCCATCAGTGCAGCCATCACAGCACGCATCACGGAGGGGACTGCGAGCGAGGCGCGTCGCGCCGACTTCCCGCCCCAAGGGCGAGCTCTGCTAACCGTTGTTCGACCCAACTTGGTACATCGCGACTTTGGGCCTCGCCCGGGCCCCCAGCGACTCGCTCGCGGCGCACCAGGCGATGCTAGACGCGAGAGTCGCGTCGCGCGGCCCCGTGAGGCGGCCGCCACGGTCATCTTCCCTCGACATGCGCCACCGCCACACTTGCGCCGCGCCGTGTCAGCAGCAGAGCGCCTGCGCCAGCGCCACCAAATCCTCACGACGACCTCCTCCTGCTCGTGGACCCCGTACATGAAATAGACTATAGACCGCGACGGCACCTGCTGCCCCGCCCACCACTACCTGCAACGCATCGCCTGCTTTGCACTCGCCCATCATCGCCGCGACCAGCGCCACCACCGCCACCCTCAGCAAACCATGGCCTCGGCCGGCCCGGGCGGCGCCTGCTCGACGTCGAGCGACTGCCTGGCGCGCGTCCCCGGCACCTGCCCGGCGCAGCTCGCCGCGTGCGCCCGCGACAAGTGCGCCGCCGTGCTCGGCGACCGCGTCAGGGCGCTGACCGACGCCTTCACCGCCGCCGCCGGGCTCGACGACGCCGCGAAACGCACCCGCGCCAGCGCCCTGCGCGACGCCCAGGACCTGCTCGCCGCCTGCGTCTACCAGGCGTGCCCCGACGTCTACAACTCGTGCATGTCCACCGTATGCTCGCAGAAGACGTGCCGCGTCGCCGCCGATGCGGGGACGGCGTGCACTGCCCACTCGGACTGCGCCTCGACCGCGCGCGGGCCCGCGGCGCTCGGCGATCCCAAGGACCCGATCTTCGACCCGTCCGCCGTGACGCCGTCGACGGGCCGGTTCCTGGACCTCCCCGGGTCCGCGGCCGGCGGGTCGACGGCGTGGGGCGGGGCCGACTTTGCCAGCTCGCCGTTCGCGGCCCTCGGGTTCGCCCCGCTGCGCCTCGCCTACTGCGCGCCCGCCACCAAGGTGTGCCGCCCGACCTGGCCCATCGACGCCGTCGTCGGCGCCACCGCCGCGCGCGCCGTGTACCCGGCGGCCGCCGCGGGGAACGGCACCTTCGCCGACCCGCCCACCACCGTCTCGTTCCGCGCCGCCCTCACCGCGTCCGCGCGGTGCGTCGACTCGGCCCAGTGCAGTCTCGGCGTGTGCACCAGCTTCTCGAGCCAGTGCGCCGTCGACCGCCCGCTTGAGATCACCGCCGTTTTGGGGGCCGGCGGCGGCGCGGGCCCGCCAGGACTCGCGACCTGGCTCATCGTCACCATGGCCGCTGGCGGCGCCGCCCTGCTCCTCCTCGCCGCCGGCGGGTACGTCATGTACCGCAAAACCCTCAAGAAGCCCGCACCGTCCACCGTCGTCAGCGCGTCAGATCTCGGCACCATGTCGCAGCTCGGCGGGAACGGGAGCACCATTGCCGGGAGCATCTACTCGGTCGACCCGCACGGCGGCAGCCGCCGGCCCTCGTACGCGCCGTCGTTTGCCGCGTCGGGCCGCGAGCCCCCGCTCACGCCGACGGGCACCGTGCCCGCGTCGCCCGGCCCGACCCGCAACTCGTTCTACTTTGACCCCAAGGCCGCCAAGACCGCGGTCGCCGACGGCGGGGGCAGCAACCCGGGCACGCCGCGGCTCGGGCCCAACGGCGAGGAGGAGTTCTGGAAGTTTGAGCGGCCCGATTTCGACCGCCCCGTCGGCTCGCGGCGCAAGAAGCCCGCCGCAGGGACCACACGGCACTCGGCACTGTCCATGTCGTCGCAGGGCTCCTCGTCCACGACCCCCGTGCGCGCGTCGTACCTGAGCGGGACCTCCTCGGCCACGGGCGCGCCGTACCGCCTCTCGTCGCACATGAGCCCCGAGGACCTCGCTGCCGCGGGCCACCGCCTCTCGACGCTGTCGACCGGGTCGGGCACGCCGACCACCGAGCACCACCGCGTCTCGTGGATCGGGAGCGCCGCTGGATCCCCCGCGCTCACGCCCACGACGCCCACAGCCGCGGCGTCTGGGATCCGCCGCGGGTCCAACGGCGTCCCCGCATCGCCGCTGTCGCCCATGTCCCCGCGCGGTGTCGGCCGCCCGGTCCCGCGCCCGGGCCACCGCCGCAACCCGTCCAACGTCTCGCTCACGCCCCTAGGCGAGGTCAACGAGGACGACGAGGACAACACTGACGCGTACGTGTTCGCGCTCATCTCGCGACCCGTCTCGTCCGTCATGTCGTCGCCGCGCCTGGGCGGATCGCGCCGCGGGTCTGCCCTCGACAAGCCCCTGCCCGTCGCGCCCACGCCGCCCGTCACGCCCGCGACCGCCACCGGGTTCCACCACGCGCACGGCGGGCACGATCCGCGCCGCGACTCGGTCGCGATGCTCTCGCCGCTGCCCGAGGCCGACGACGCGATCCCCGCCGCGCCCACGCACCACTCGCTCGCGCGTCCGACGCCTGGGTTCGCCGAACACGCGGCCGCCGCGGCGGCAGCGGACGTGCCGACGTTCCACCTCATCCTGCCCACGCTCGAGCGTACCGTCGCGCTCGCTCGCGCTGAGAGTCTCCGCCGGATGGTCCCGACGACTGACGACGGAGAGCCATTGCCCGGACCGCCGCCGGCTGTGCCCGAGGTGCGCAGAGGGTCGCTCTCAGACGCGGTTGCGGTGATGGTGGCGACGGAGGCGACGGGTCCGCCGCGGCGTGGGTCGTCGGCGTCTGTGGTCGCTCCGCCCTCGCCCAACGTCCAGCCTGTGGCGAGTCCCGTTGTCGCGCCGACTCTGGCCCCGGCGGCAGCGCCTCCGCGGCGCGGGTCGTCCGCGTCGATTGCGGCCCCGCCGTCGCCCGTCATCGTGCCAATGGTTTCCCCCGTCGATCCTGCTCACGTGCCCGCAGCGCCTCCGAGCCCGCAGGCCGCTCCCGCGACGCTCGCGCCCGCCGCCGACCCGGACGCGGACGCGGATGCGAGCGGGCGGCCGCGGCTCAACACGCTGGACCGCGCGCTGCACGAGCTCGAGGCGGCGGCGGGCGACTGGGGTTCGCTCGACCGGCCCTGACCTCCCTCTCCCTCCATTCCCGCGTTTTTGTTGATAGAAAGTACAGTTTTTGCCTTCATTCCACCTCGCTACTGCCTCTTGGGAGACAACGGCCGGTTAAACCCGCCGCGCCGGTTCATATACTGGCGGTAGACGGGCGGCTTGTGCACGTTGGCCGCCGACACGTTGGCGTGCTTCTTCTCCTTGGTCGTGTCGAACCCGCCGAACCCCATCATACGCCGCATCTGTTCCTCCGGGTCCAGCGCGCTCAGGTCCTCGTCGGCGTCGGCAGCTGCCGCGCCGGAGGGGGCGGCTGAGTCGGTGTCGCCCGCGTCCGACTCGGAGTCGGACGACGAGACGCCGCCGCGCGCGGCACGGCGGGCTTCGGCGAGGGCTTGGACTAGACGGCGAGGAAGTAAGTTAGGATGGGCGGGAGTGGGTTGAGAGGTGAGGGAGCGTACTCTCGGACGGCCGCATCGGCCGGCTGCTGCCTCCTCTCGCACCGCCTCGACTCGAGGATCCGCCGTCTACACTCGGAAAGTCGTCAGTATCCCGACGCACGGATGAGAACTGAACGGTGGCGTACACGACCGCGCAGGCGGCGGCGACCTAGACCGCGAGCGTGACCGGCGGCGGGACGTCCGGTACTCGCCGTGCCCTCTCCCGCCGTCGCGGTCACGGTCACTACGGTCACGGTCTCCACGATCCCGCTCCCGCTCGCGGTACCGGTCCCTGCTCCGACTGCGGCTGCGACGTCGTTCCCGGTCCCTCTCGCGCTCCCGTTCCCGCTCGCGCTCGCGGTCGCGGTCCTTGGCGCGCTTGATCACATCCTGCCGGTCAATGACGCGGCCAAACTCGTCGTACTGCGGCGCATCGTCGTCGGCGCCGTCGCCCGTGACGGCGGGGCCGGGCAGCGCGGCAGCGGCGGCGGCGGCCCGCGCAAACTCGGAGGTCGACGACGACGGATCCGCGCGGCGGCGGTCGCGGCGGCGGTAGTCCATTGCAAGTTCGGTGCAGTGAGTGATGGGTTTGAGGGAAGAACGGTCCAGACGGAGGGAGAAGGGGAGGGGAGTCGAAAGGCGAGGGGGCTGAGCGCCGGCGTGGACCCACATGATATCGCGGCGCGTCTCTCACTTTGTCTCGCAGATCAGTCAACGAGCATTTATGCAGTAAGGCCGGTAAACATCATGCGGCGGATAGCGCCGACGATCGTCAGAATCGCGGCCGCGCCGACGCCCGGTGCGACGGCCACGTCAATGTGCTTGGCCAGGTCGAAGCGGCGCGTGCTCTTGGCGGTCCCGACAAGCTCGCCGCCGTCGCGCGGGTGGCCGAGGAAAAAGTACATGGCGCTCGAGTTGCCCTTGCCGACGATCACGGCGCCGCTCGTCGTCCTGGCCTTAACCTTCAATCTGAGCATACCGTATTTGAGATCGACCTGCATGATGCGCGCCACAGGACCGCGGCGCGGTCGTTTCCGCCCGTGTGCGTTGTGTCCTGGTACGTCGGGAAATCGTCAGGGTTCTCGTTCTTGGCGTTGACCGGGTTGTCACGGACGGTTCCGCGCACGGACCCGCTCCCAGCGGCGTACAGAAATTCTTCGGGAAAGTTCTGCACGAACGACTCGGGGACCGTATCGGCGCGAACCACCTGCGCCGACCGGTCCATGAACTGCTTCGCCTCGACGTACAATGCGAGCTTCGGCTCATCGCGCTTGGCGTCGCCAACGACCAGGTTGCCTGTCTTCACCGAGTCGTGGCCCACGAGCTGGTCCTCGACGTCGCCCGTGGTCTTGCTCTTGGCCACCATCGCGAGCGACCACTTGTGGCCAGGAAGACATGCGACTCGGCCTTGATGATCTCGATGGAGAGCTCGACGGGCGCACTGGACTGGACGTGCTGCGGGCCCACAATGGCCTGCGGCGCCTCGACATACGCCGTGGTCAGGGTGTGCTTCGAGTAGTTGGTCGAGGAGAACAGTTTCAACTTGCCGAGGTCAAGTAAGTTTTCGTGAGGATCTCGCGGGGTGCCCACTGCCTTTTGAGTGTCCTTGCTCGCTCCAGGCCCAATCCGCTGTCCCGGCGTGATTGCTTGCTTGGCACGCTGCTCTTGTTCCGGAACAATGCCCGAAACACCGAGATGCTCTCGGCACGCCCTCATGGGGCGGGGTCCGTGCGCGCACCGACAGGCAGGATCTTCTTGTCCCGGCGTTGCGGTTTCAGGCTGAATGGAGGGTGCGGGCAGCTCCAGCCTGTGTGATATTTCCTGTAGATGTATGAGGAGTAGGGTCCTCGCCCAAACTGAAAGTTGAATCACTACCTGTTCTGTTCTAGTTGCTTGGAAATCGCGAGGGAGCCCGCTGGATCAAACGGGCAAGCACGCGTCGCTCATGTCATCGCGGACCCACGTGATTTCGCGACGCGTCCATTGTGGACCTCGCGGCACGTCGCTCGCTGGCCATCCTGAACATCACGCAAAACTAATGAACTCCGTTCGTTAAATCTTCTGTGCAGGTTGAAGCGTGACGAGTGGCGAAAACGGCTCGCGAGCCGCGTGGCACGACGCGAGCTGGCGGCAACGATCACTACGACCATCAACATCACAGCTTGTCATTATAAGCAACACAAGCCTTACATCGGCTGATGTCTACACTGCCTGCACATCTCTTCGAAACCGAGGACGAAGGAACCCTTGACGGGCATGTGAGAGCGTTGGACCACACTTGCACGCCAATTGACCTCGCTCAACCTCATAAACCAGGCAGCGTGCAGATCCTGCAACGTATTAACTGAACCGCCAACTAATTAAACGCTCAGGGACCGGATCAAAGCCGGAGCAACTCTTAGCGGGCGAGTGCGTGCCAAGTTTTTCCGGTCCAGAGGCTCGGCCCTCCGAACGCCTCTTCATCGCAGCGCCTCCCGATCCTTCTCTCAGTCCCTCGAGACACGAATTAAACACGATGGGAAACACAAACTCAGCCTTCAAAGACCTCCCGCTGGCCTCGCAACTGCAGTGTCCGCTGTCCGTGTTCGGCCGCGAGTACTGCTTCGGGCTGCGGTCGGACCTGACGATCACGTCCAAAAGCGCGCTCAGCGACAACTTCCTCGTCTCCAGCGCGATCCTCAAGCTGCCGCTGTTCGCCATCGAGTCGCGCGCGCTGGTCGCCAAGTGCACGATCAGCGACGGGTCGGGCGCGACCATCGCAACGATCCGCGAGCTGAACGGGCTCAGGTTCGTGGTCCACGCTGGCGTGCATGGCGGAAAGCGCGATCCTGACACGCCACCGGTCTTGTCCATCAAGCGACACTCCAGAAGTCTCGAGGTGACCACGTCGGCGGAGCGCAAGCTGCACGTAGCGTTCGGGTCGTCGCGCGCGTACGTGTTCCTTGGCGAGGTCGCTGATCTGACAGCGCCGCTGATTGCACGCGTCGCGAGCTCGGGCGGGCTGCATCCCGAGTACACGGTGGAGCTCGCGGCGGGCGTGGACGCGGTGGCTATCACGGCGCTGCTGGTCGTCGTCAAGATGATTGCTGACTGCGACGTGACGCTGCTCGCATCGTCGTCGGTGATGGCCGCTGTCGTTGGAGTCTGTGCCTAGAATCTCATTGTTTACCTGACCGCTCTGCAAGGGTGAGAAGCGCGGTCACAGCGGGCCGCCGTCTATGGATATATCATATCATCATTATCGTTCTTCACACGATCACTCGGCCGCGACCTCCGGGAACACCATCGAATCCTCTGAGAGAAACAGGTCGAGCGCCGACCCCTCCACAGCCATGTCCGGCTGACTGCCCACGACTTGCCGGCGAAGCGTCGACGACAGGAACCGGCGCGGGCGGCGGGCCAGCGACTCGGCCGCGGCCGAGACGGCGCGTGGCCATGTGCCCGGTCTCGATGCCGGCTTGCGAGTCGGAACGCCGACGACAGCGAGAACGACGAGCGATGCGAGCGCCGCTGCATCGATCCCCGCGGCCATGTCGATGCGCAGAGCCGTGAGGGACTCAGCTGTGGTGGTACGACTGGTCGCCTTCTTACCGCGACCCGCGAGGGCCGGCTTGATGCGCGCGATGAGCAGGCCGCCGGCGGACGGGTGACCCGAGTACACTTTCCACTTGCTGCTTGCTTCCGCACCACCATTGGGAACGGCGGTGTGCTGCTCCTTCTTGCCGCGCTTGTGCGCCCGAGTGTGCCGCAGGTACATGAGTCCGTGGTCGCGGGTGACGGCGGCAAAGTCGGCGACGCCGGGGACCGCGTCGACGTGGAAGAACTCGGGCTCGCCGTCGTCGCCCGACTGGGCCGAAGCGACCGTGACGCCGACGTCGTCATCCGCGGCCGGAGCAGCTAGGGCGAACACTTGCTCGCCGAACGGGTCGGAGACCGAGATTGCGCGGGACTCGGGGTCGACGGTGAGCGAGACGAGGATGGCACCGGCGGCCGAGTCGCGGAGCGTCCACATGGTGCCGAGTTCGGCGATGGCGGGGGCCGCGGGGGCCAGAACGAGCGAGGTCGCGGCGCGCGTGACGAAGAGCGGGGAGACGACGGCCAGCGGGTTCGAGGCGTACGACGTCAGGCCGCGGTGGCGGCGGGCGGCCAGTGACGGGGTCGAGGAAGCGTTCCCCATCGTTCGTAGTTGCTGGATGGTCGATGTCGCGGGCTGGAAGAGTGTGGACGGGGCGAAGGGCGCAGGAAGGCTTCTAGGGCGTGCAGCGAAGCGTTGAAGAAGGGCGGCAGAATGTTGCAAGCCCGCGGTTCATAGGAGGTGGCGGGGTGCGCGAGCGGCGAGTGGTCGGGCAAGCCGAGCCGCGATGAGATGAACGACGCGTCGCGCGACGCGTTGCAGGGACTCGCGATGGACTTTCATGGTGCATCTCATCGGGAAACACAATGCTGATGCGGTATCGCGTCTAGTCTTGATGAACGCGGTTTGCGTTGTATGTCGGGATAACGAGGGGCAGGAGACACGCGTCGCGTCAGCTGCTCGGCTCAGTGGTCAACACTTGGACCACAGCGCTCCTTTTGTGCGATACTTGCCCTGCGTGGACACCTCACGGCCCCGTGTGCCTGATTGCCAGTCTGATCTCGCCCCGTCAACCACCTCTATTGTTTCTTCCACACCGACAAGCGCTTCTCGACATCCACTGCAATGATACACAAGACCGCGACCGCGGCGAGATCGACTCCCGGCGCCACGTCGGCCTCGACCGTCGCCCTGGCGAGCACCTCAGCGTGGCCGTGCGTCACCCTCGCCAGGAGCAGCCCGCCGGCCTTGGGATGGCCCGAATACACCTTGGCGACGACAGCGCGGTCGCCTCGTTGCACCCGACCGGCCTTGACGTACAGGAGACCTCGACCAGGGATATCAGCGACGAGCGCAAACCGCTTCTTCCGCCGCGGAGCGTGCTTGACGCCGACCTGCATCACCGTCTTGGGCTTTTCGTAGCCGCCATCCGCTGCAGCCGTGACCGTGTACCCGCCCTCGCCGTCAGCTTGGAGGGTGCACACGGGCGTGCCATATGCGTCCGTGACCTCCGACTTGCTGCCGGACGCAAAAAACGGCGCGAGGTCGGCGGCGAGCACCGTGGCGCCCGTCGTGTCGTCGGCGACGAGCGTGCCGCTGCCCTCGGGCAGTCCCGTGTTGTACTTGACGACGAGCCGCGCAGGGTGGGCGGCACAGAACCGGGGGTCGATGATGGCCAGAGGGTTCGCGGCGTACGACGTGAGCGCTGAGCGCGAGTGCGTGTTGCCCATGACTAACTAGCTAGCTGCTCGATGCGGAAGGCGAGAATGCATAGCACAAGAGGGGCCGTGATTCAGGGACGAGGGATGGCGGGGGAGAGCGGGAGACGAATCCGCGCCATGCCAGAGCGGCCCTCGCTGATGCGGGCGTCCGTGCGGCGGTGACTCAGGATGCGTCACCGGCGCGTCGCGTTTCAGGTCACAAGGCCGCCCTGCTCAAGGCCGTTCCGCCGGAGCGTGAACGTGCCCAGCTCATCAGCTTGTCAATCAAAACGTTTAGGGTTTACTATACACATGCCCTAGCCGGTCCTGGACATCGATTACGACAAAACACATCATCGCGATCGCCGCGAGATCGACGCCAGGAGCTACGTCGACCTCGACCGCGGCCTTGACGTGAGCAGCACCGTGTCCATGAACCACCGCGGCAACGAGAAGCCCTCCGGCTGTTGTGTGGCCCGAGTACACCTTGGCCATCTCGCGCTGCCGTCGACGCGGGCGCGCGAGCTCGACAAACAGCGGGCCGTGGTCGTGGACCTCGACGGCCACGGCGAATTCGCCCTTGCGCCGCCCGTGCCGCTTGACCGTCGCCCGCATCACCACTCGTGATACCTTCTTACTGCCCTCGACTGCAGTAACTGAGACCGTGTAAGCACCCTCGCCGTCCACTTGGAAAACACACACGGGCCCACCGTGCGCGTCCAAGACGCTCGCCTTGCCGCCCGACGCGAAGAGCGAAGCGAGGTCGGCGGCGAGGAGCGTGTCGCCCGTCGAGGCATCGACCACGACGGCACCGCTGCCCTCGGGCACGCCCGCGTTGTACTTGACGAGCAGCCGCGCAGCGTGCGGCGAGCAGAACCGGCAGTCAATGATGGCCAACGGGCTGGCGGCGTGCGAGGCGAGCGAGGCCGAGTGCGTGTTGCCCATGGTCGATTAGATCCTTGGCCGTAGAGTTCATTCATTCGATCATTCAAGAGGGAGCGCAGCACGGCCAAGGTTTCTCGCCGACGAGAGCGGTGAGCGGAGTGCTTGCGCGGAAGCAGCAAACACGTTTTCGAGCGCTCCGAAGCGCGAACGAGTGCTCGCGAACCATCCGACCGCTCGCCGTCCTGCTCTGCGTCACGTTCCTGCCGTCTGTCCCCGACCAGGTCCCCGACTCTGCTCCATCACCTTCGGGTCGCGTCGCGTCGCGTTTCAAGTGCTTGTGAGTGTATTGCAATCTTCTTCCTTCATTCGTTCCAGTTGCTACCCGATAAACCCGGGTGCCGCCTCATACACGCCGAGCCACTCGGCGGCCGTCGCGAGCAGCCAGTGCGGCGACGAGACGCGGTACGGGCGGAGCGCCGCGTCGACCGAGCTCGCGGATGGCGAGTGCAGGGCCACGGGCGGCGAGGAGGAGGAGTCAGGGTCGCTGAAAAGTTCCGCGACGAGGAACACGAGGCCGAGGACGAGCAGCTGCGCGACCACGGCGTAGTGCACATACCGCCCGACGGCGGCCACGGCCACGTGGAACCGCGCGTCGAGCGACTTGAGGTTCAGGTCGAGGCCGAAATAGGTGTGGAGGTACCGCTGGACAAACGAGTCCTCACGCGGTACTGATGGTGCTGGTGCTGGTGGAAGCGGCGACGATGGCGACGCGGCCTCGTCCTGCACCCCCGCCGCCGCCGCCATCGACTCTTGCCGCCTTGGCCGCGCGGCCTCCGCGACCATGAGCGCCTCGTGGAGCTCGAGGTTCTCCTGGGAGAACGCGGACACGTCGGCGCGGTACACGGTGGCCGACTCGACGAGCGCGTCGACGTCGGGTGCCGTGAGGTCCGTCTGCACCGCCATCCCCGCGGGCAGCGGACCACCGCTCCCGAGCGACTGCCGGCGGTACTGCTGCACGCTGTGGCGCAGGCGCGTCATCACGTCGTTGGCGCCGGGCAGCGCCGACTCGGCCGTCTGGCTCGCCGTCTCCATGGTCTGCACGCGGCGGCGCGGCGGGGACGGGGACCGCACGCGGCCGAGTTCGGCGGCCAGGCTCTGCGGGTGCTGCGCGGGCGACGGCGAGCGGAGCGGCGCCGGTGTGGTGGAGGCGGTGGTGGTAGGGTCGAGGGGCACGGTCCGGTGCGCGGCGGGTTTGACCGTCGGCGGCGCGGTATCCTCGTCGGCCTCGTCAGCACGACGCGGGCCCGTCGCCTCCATGGAGGCCACCGTGCGTTCGAGCGCCATAGCCGCCGCTACGGCGCGGGACTCGGCGACCGCCGCGGCCTCGTTGGCCTCGGTCGCGCGCGCTTCCGCCGCGGCGTGCGCGGCCTCGGCACTCGCGAGCGCCGTGTTGACGTGGACGAGCTCGGCATGCGCGTTGCGCTCGCGGACGCGGGCCTCCTCGATCTCGGCCTCGAGCTCGGCGGCATGCGCGATGGTGTCGCGGAGCTTCATGGCGAGCGCGTCGCGGTCAGCCGCCGCGGCGCCCTCGCGCTGCAGGGCCTCGTCGAGACACGCGCGGAGCTCCTCGGCGGTGCGGCGGAGCGCGGCGACCTGCGCCGTGAGCTTCATGTTATCGTCGTTGGCCTTTTCCGCGCTGGCGCGGTGCGCCTCGGCGTCCGCGACGCGCTCGGCCGTGACGCGGGAGGCTTTGGCGAGGTCGGCGCGCAGCGCCGCGTTCGCGTCCGACAGCTCGCGCAGCTTGGCCTCGTGCATCTCGATGACGCCGAGGTGCGCGTTGGCGCCGTCCTGGATCCGGTTCGCGCGCTCGCGCAGGCGCTGCAGCTCGTCCTCTTTCGCGTCGAGCTGCACCGTCAGCTCGTCGATCAGCGCCGCGTTATCGTCGCGTGAGGTGGACGTCGAGGCGGGTTCGGCCGCGAGCGCCGCAGCGGCCGCCGCCCCGCGCGTGCGCCACAGCCGCCCGGCGCGCGACGCGGGCGACGCGCCGAACAGCGAGGGGAGCGAGTACCGCGACTGCACGTCGGCGAGCGGCGTGCGCAGCAGCGTGCGCGCGCGCGGGCTGTACCGCGGCGACGGCGAGTGCGAGCGCGAGTTGGCGGGCGACGGGGATGCGGACCGCGAGTGGCCGTGGTGGTGGGAACGGTGCGGTGGGAGCGCCGCGTCGACGGGCAGCCACGCCGCGGCGCCACCGGTCGACGCGGAGGCGAGGTCGTGCGCCGAAGTTGGGTCGCCGGACGGGTCCTCGTGCAGCGCCGGGTCGCCCACGGGTAGCTCGTCGGGGTCGAGGACAGGCGACGAGGACAGGATGCCCTCGGCGATGACGGGCGCAGCGGTCGTCGGGGTGGTAGTGGACCGCAGGCTTGCCTGGCGCGTGAGCCCGAACACGGGCGGCGACGGCCGCGACAGCGTCGGGGTGGTCGCGGCGCGCGGGGCGAACGGGATCCCGAACGAGCGCGTCGGGGTCACGACGGGCCCCATCACCATACCGGGCGTCGTGGGCGTCGCTGGTGCTGCCGCCGCGGTGCTCGCCGACGTGAGCGTAGCGACGAGCGCCATGATCTGGGCGCGGCCGACGGGCTGGTCGACGGTGCCGTTGGCCTGGCCCGAGGACAGCAGCTGGTGGACCGTGTCGCGCGACAGGAACCACTGGCCCGTGGTCTCGCCGTGGCGGTGCACGCGGCCGAGAAAGTCGCCGATCGAGAGGGTCTCGTTGTCGCCGAACTGCGCGCCGGTCCAGTCCACGAGCTCGTTGGACGTAGGTGACTGGAGCTACACGCGATGGGGTTAGTTGCGGGCGGCGTGAAGTGTATGTGGGAGGGCCGTACCGACAGCGGCGCCGTGGACGCATTCGCGGCCTTGGTATCGATGGCGGGCGGCGGCGCACGGCCGCGGCGCGTGAGCGGCTCGTCCGAGTCGATGGACGGGTAGTGGATGTCGGCGAGGGCCTGCGGCGACGACGAGTGGACGGGCTCGCGTTCACGCGGCGATGCGGGTGCCGGCTGCCTGTCATCGGCCAGCACGTCGTGCGCCGACGTGGACAGCGAGAGGGCGGCGTTGAGCTCGGCCGAGATGATGTTGGTGGAGCCCATGCTGGCGCGGGCGTCGATCGGTCGTGGCGCAGGAGCAGCATCGGCAGGTGGTGGTGGAGGCGGCGACGTGGAGCGCTTGGACGGGCTCGCGCCGCGTCGAGGGCTCGCAGAGGGCGGCTGCTGCTGCTGCTGGTTCATGGCACGGCCGCGCGTAGAGGACGAGGTGGACGCCGTCGACCCGTTGCTGGAGCGCGAGCCGGTCGGACCGGCGGCAGATGGCGCCGGAACCGGGCCCGATCGCACTACGGGCCGCGGCGTGGTCGACGCGCCGCGGGTGGGAGACGAAGCGGATGCGGGCGAGACCGGGCGTCGCGTCGCGCTGACGGGCGGGGACGGCGACGACCGGCGCACTGCAGCGCCCGAGCGGACCGCGCTCGACGGCAGGCCCGCCGCCGGGACCGTGTCGGTGGCGCGCACGATGCCCGCGCGGCCGCCGCTCCACACGTACGTCGGGACGGGCGTCTTCTTCTTGGGCGGCGACGCGGGGGCGGGTGCAGCAGCGGTGGGTGTGCTCGGTGGCGACGACGGTCGCGGGATCGACGTGCGCGCGGCACCGGTACTCGACGATGCCGATGCCGACTCGCGACGCGTCGGGTTCAAGTCGCGGCGCGTCGGGCTCGACCCGCGCTCGCGCTCGCGCATCGAGCCGTGCTGCTGCTTCGAAGGCGACGGCGACCGCAGGTGCGGCCCGCGGAGGAGCGCCGGCTCGAACGTCGCGTTGCCGTCAATGTCGACGATGCGGTCGCCGCGCGACGCGGCAGCAGCAGCGGCCTCGGCGGCCTCGAGCGAGTCGAGCGACGAGTGCGAGTCGTGCTGCTGCGGCTGCTCGTACGGGTGCGGGTGCCGTTGCTGGCGGTGGTGGTAGGCGGTCGACGCCATGGTCTATGTGGTGTAGTTGATACGGCGACGACGCGTTCACTGCGCGGAGAGATGCATGGGCGAGAGGGAGGCCGTGGTGTAACAAGCGGGCGGGCCCTTGGGGAGGGACCGACGACGCCACCGCGGAGGAAAGAGAAGGAGGGGAGAAAGCGGCGCTGGGGCGGGCAGCGGCGCGCGGACCTTCCCTGGGCGGCGCGTCCGCGAGCGCGGGGAGACTGAGACGCGCGACGGCCAATCCGCACGTGCCACGCTGGCGCACTCAAAACGCCTCGCGCCTGCCGTGCTGCGCCACCCTGCCGTCTCGCCTCAGCGGGAACAAGGGACCGAGTCAAAAGCGTCGTCGCCGTCGATAACCTTACCAGACCCACATCCATCACACAACCGAGTACCGCCCGGACCCGCCGTGCCCGGCCTTGAGCTCGATCTCGACGCTGGCAATCGTCGCCTCGCGCAGGATCCGCGCAATCTCGAGCTTGGCCTTGTCGACGGCGAGCTGCGTCTCGCCCTCGATGAACAGGTACAGCTTGCGCTCGCCCGCGGGCGGCTTCTTGCCGGGCTCGACGAACACGCCGCGCGTCGTCATCGCGGCACCCGACATGTCCACAATCTGGTTGATCTGGTCCTTGTTGGTCACCTTCCACCGCGCGCGCTGCGGGTAGTCGTTGATCTCGAACTCGCACGTGTAGTTGGCCACGCCCGTCGCCGCCACCGCTGCGGCCGCCGCACTGGTCCCCGTCGCTGCCCCGCCCGCGGCGGCGGCAGCCGCTGCCGCAGCAGCTGCAGCAGCGGCCGCGGCCGCCGCGGCTGCCGCCACCGATGCCGCGTCGTCGGCGGGCGTCGCCTGCGCGCGCAGGTTCGAGTTGAGCTTGGCCAGGATATCCTGGGCGCGCGCCGCCGCCGCGGTGCGCGGCTTGGGCATCGGCGCTGCCGGCACCGAGCTCGACGCACCAGCGGACGCGGGCGTCTCGCCGGGCGCCGCCGTGACGCGCACCGTGGGCGGGAGAACAATGTCGCCGATGCGGTCGGGCACCGCGAGGGCCCCACCGGCCTTGTCACCGTCACCTGCCGCGGCGGTACCGTCGCCATCCTCGCCGGCCGCGGCCGCGTCGTCGGCATCGCCCTCGTCCTCGTCGACGATCCCGTGCGCGAGCTTCTGCACCTGCTTGAGCAGGCCGCGGTCCTTGTCGAGCTTCTCGAGGCCCTTGCCGCCGAACCCGGACGAGGCGCGCTGCGCGTGGCCCGCCTTGATCTTGTCGCGGAACGCCGTGGCCATGTTCGCGAGAGGCTCGGGGACGGGGGTGCCCGAGGCGGTGAGGGCGTCGACGAGGTCGTTCGAGTACCGCTCCTGGTCGGGCACGATGAACGTGAATGCGGTGCCCGTGTTCCCCGCGCGGCCCGTGCGCCCGACGCGGTGCACGTAGTCCTCCTTGTGGTTTGGGCAGTCGTAGTTGATGACGAGGTTGAGCCCCTTGACGTCGAGCCCGCGCGCGGCGACCGAGGTCGCGATCAGGACCGGGAAGATGCCCGCCTTGAAGTCGGCGACCGTCGAGTCGCGGTCCATCTGGTCCTTGCCGCCGTGCAGCGCGTTGCACACGTACCCGCGCTTGAACAGCGCGCCCATGAGGTGGTCGGCGGCCTCCTGCCGGTCGACGAAGATGAGCACGCGCGAGTCCGCGTCCGAGTCGAACCACTTGCCGAGAATGTCGAGCAGGCGCAGGTACTTGGCCGCGTCGTCGGCGAGCACCTCGACGTGCTGCGTGACGCTCGACGTGACGACCGACTTGCCGCCGACCGTGATCTCGAGCGGGCGGCGCAGAATCTTGCGTGCGAGGGCCTCCATCTGGCGCGGGAACGTGGCCGAGAAGAGGACCGTCTGGCGGTCGGGGCGCACGTTGTTGACGATCTTCATGACCTGCGGCTCGAAGCCCATGTCGAACATGCGGTCGGCCTCGTCGAGGACCAGGTACGTGATGCGGTGCAGGTTGGTGACGCGGCCCGAGTTGGCCGTGAGCAGGTCGATCATGCGGCCGGGCGTGCACACGATGATCTCGGCGCCGCGCTTCAGGTCCGCGATCTGCTCCGAGATGGGCGACCCGCCGTAGCAGCACACGGACCGCACGCCCGAGGGCTTCCCAAACAGCCTTGCCTCCTTGTGGATCTGCATGGCGAGCTCGCGCGTCGGCGTCATGATGAGCGCGATCGGGCCCTCGCCCGCCTCGAGCGCGCGCTGGTCCTTGATGTGGCGGAACAGCGGCAGCAGGAACGCGAGCGTCTTGCCCGACCCGGTCTTGGCCACGCCAATCACGTCGCGCCCCGACATGATGGCGGGGATCGCCTGGGCCTGGATCGGCGTCGGCGCAGCGAAGCCTTGCTTCTTGATCACGTCGAGCGTCGCGGCCGGCAGCCCGCAGTGCGTCCACCGCACGCCCGGCTTGGGCGGGTCCTTGCCGACGACCTTGATCCCATCGAGCTCGGCACGCAGCGCCGCCACCTCGTCGGCCGACATGGCGGCGACCTCGGGCGGCTCGATGTAGAAGGCCTTGCGGAACGGCTCGTAGTTCATGGCGGCGTGGTCGACGGACGCAATGTCCTTTTTCTTGCTCAGCTTCTTGGCCGCGTACGCGAGAATGTCCTCGGGCGCGTCGCCGCCGTCGCCGTCGTCGTCGCATGCGTCAAGCCGGCGCGCCGCCGCGGTTGAGGCGGTCGACTTGGCGCCGTCGGCGGACGCGGTGCCGTCGCCGCCACCGGTCTCGGACGCGGCTGCATCGGCGGCGGCCTGCTCCTGCAGCCGCTGCGCGTCGAGCGCCTTGATCTGCTCGACCTGCGTCGTCACGTCGGCCATGAACTGGTCGAGCGCATCCTCCTCGGGCGCAGCAGCGGCGCCATCGCCGTCCACGTCCATGGCATCGACGTGCGCGGTTGCAGGTGCAGCGAGCGGGGCGCCGGGGCGCGAAGCCGTGGCCGCGGCAATGGCGGCTGCAGCGGCAGCAGCAGCGGCTGCGCGCGGGTCCTCGGGCGCGGCATCGTCGCCGCGGGCGCGCTTGCTGGCGGACTCATCGGAGCCGTTGGCGGCGGCGGCGGTGGAGCGCTTGGCGAGCTGCTGGCGGAGCAGCGGCAGGCGCGTCGCCTTCCACTCGGCGAGCCGCTCGCGGCGCTGCCTCTGGCGCTCAATCAGCTACACACACGAGCACGGGCACGTCGTCAGCATCCTGGGCAATCCGTTGCAGCGAGTGAGACACGGCGTACGACGTCGGCCTCGGTCATGGTCGCAGGTGTGCGGGGTGATGCAACTGGCCCCACTCTCGGGCTCGAGACAAATGCCAGCGCAACACAGCGCGGGTCCGCCGGGTCGCCCACGCGCGGTTCCGCCCGGGAATCCGTCCCCTGCCTGCGCCGCCGCGCCGCCGCCCGTCCCCTCTCCCCCTCCCTCCCTCTCTCCTGTTGCGGGTCGACTACACCACGGCGTGCCCTCCCCGTACGCACGCACGCACGCACGCACGCAGCACCGGCGGCCGAGCCAGCTCGCACCCTGCTACGCATCGACACCCCACCGCCGCCCGCCATGGCCGACTACCTCAGCGAGCGCGCGCTCGCGAACCTGCGCCTGTACAAGTACTCGGCCGTCGACAAGTCGCCCGTCAGCAAGTACATTCTGCAGCCGTACTGGAACTGGGCCGTGACGCTGTTCCCGATGTGGATGGCGCCCAACATGATCACGCTGGTCGGCTTCGGCTTCGTGTGGATCAACCTGCTCTTCATCCTGCTCTTCATGCCCGACCTGGCCGGCCCGGGCCCCGCCTGGCTCTACTTCAGCTTCGCCCTCGGCATCTGGCTCTACTCGACTTTCGACAACGTCGACGGCAAGCAGGCCCGCCGCACCGGCACCTCGTCGCCGCTCGGCGAGCTGTTCGACCACGGCTGCGACGCCCTCAACTGCTCGGTCGGCGCCCTCGTCCAGGCCGCCTCGCTCGGCCTCGGCAACACGTGGTACACGGGCGCCGTCGCCTTCATGACCACCGTCGCCTTCTACTTCTCGACCTGGGAAGAGTACCACACCGGCACCCTGTACCTCGGCTACGTCAACGGACCCACCGAGGGCCTCATCATCGCCTGCGTCATGTCCATGATCTCGGGCGTCATGGGCCCCGCCTTCTGGCACCAGCGCGCCGCCGACGTGCTCCCCGGCTTTGCCGCGGTCCTCCCCGCCGAGTACTCGCTCATCGACTACTCGCTGGTCGGCATGCTGGTCCTGCTCTTCACCTTCCACGTGCCCTTCTCGCTGCGCGCCGTGTACAAGGTGTGTCGCGACCCGGAGCGCCGCAAGTGCTCGTTCCGCGAGGCCCTGCTGCAGGTGGTCCCCATGGCGCTGTTCCTCCTGTGCAACTACCTGTGGCTCGCGTCGCCCCACTCGATCGCCCTCTCGGACCACGTCGTTCTCTTCATCCTCGCCAACGGCGTCGTGTTCGGCCGCATGGCGACCAAGATCATCCTCGCCCACGTCACCAAGATGCCCTTCCCCATGTTCTCGACCAACATGCTCGTCCCGCTCACGATCGGCACTATCCTCGTCACCCTGCCGTCCATCACCGGGTACGCTCACTCTGTTTCTTGACCACGCGCGCGTGCGCTAACTCGAACCCTGATGTAGCGTCGTGATCCTCACGCCGACCCTCGAGACCCTGTTCCTGTGGTCCTACTTCATCGCCGCCACCTACAACTACTTCCACTGGGCCATCCTCGTCATCAACAAGTTCTGCGCCTTCCTCGACATCAACTGCCTCACCATCAAGAAGCGAAGCGAATGACTATATGGCCCCACCGCGACTGATGACCCGACCAACGTGGGCCTCGAGCCCACCATCCTCCCCGTCTCCGGCTCCGCCAGTGGCAGCGGCAGCGCCGGCAACGGGCTCGAGGAGCGCACCCCGCTGTTCGACGCCGACGCCGATCTCGACGAGGTCGTGTTTGCGGCGGACGGCAAGCCGAGCGAGGCCGCGCGCAACGGTGCTGCTGGCAGCAGCAGCAGCAACGCGCGCGTTCGGTCGCCCGAACGACGCAAGCTCATCGACTAGATCGCCGGCGCCACGCTGTGCACACGCGTTACGGACGCGCGGCGCGGACGACGGCGACGGCGACGACGCGAGCTTGTGTCACCCGTCCCTTTCGCTCTGACTTGTCAGAGCTCAAGTTTTGGTTTCCCTCTCTCCCTTCTCTCTCGTACCTCTCTGCTCCGCTTTGTTCCGTTTCGCTTGTTCATCTGTCCTTGCTCGTTCTTTGCTCTCTTCCTCTCATTCTCCCTGTCGTGTCCTATCTGCTCATCACTAGTCATTTTATACATTCATTCCCTGCGCCAAATCCGTACCGCGCGGGCCTAGGCAGCGTACGCCGCCTGGGACATGGCCACGGGCAGCGCCCAGAGCGGCGGCTGGCCCGGCTCGCGCTCGAGCGTGAACCGGTGCTGGCCGTCCCACGCCGTGCACCGGTACAGCCCGTCGTAGCGGTACGCGTCCAGCGGCGCGTGGTCGCAGCGTGCCTTCGGGCCGCGCACGACACGGATCGGCCGGCCCGTCTCGTACGACTTGATGAAGGCCGCCACGCGGTTGTGGAAGCCGCTCACCACGAGCCGGCCACCGTCGTCGATCGTGGCCTACACGACGACAAGGAGTGTGTCCGGGCGGGCGGGCGGGGGTCAAGTAACGGAAGCGGTGGTGCATATCGATGCAAGAGGCCGCGTACAGCGTTGCTCATGATCGACCACACGCCGTGGTCATTGTGGCCAACGATCGCGCCCACGATTCCGCTGGATTCCGTGACGCGTCAGTTTTGAGGGAGACGAGCTGCGGGAAGCGCGAGAGATGGGGATGCGTACAGGTGAACCTTGGAATTCTAGAGACGCCAGGGGACGGAGTGTGAGTGCGCGCCCACGACGATGGTTGGGTGATGCAGCGCGTACGTGAGCCTCGCCGCGCGTGGCGAAGAGCGAGCCGACGGGGACGTCAGGGATGTCGCCGAAGGCGCGGACAGGAGGCGAAAAGGTGGTCATGGTGTATGCGGTCCGATTTTTATTATACGTGAGCGGAGAGAAGCAGCTCCCGGCGGCGACCGTGGCTCAAAAAGACCTGATCGCACCCATGATGCGGGCATCATGTGAGTGGCGCAGCCCAAGCGAAACGCGACCCGCGCTCCCCGACACCCCCACGCCTACTCACTATACCGTGATGCGACTCGATGCACTGAATACGAATTCGGATGAAGTCGAGGGCACGTAAGCTTGTTTGCCGAGGTCCGACGCGGTCGCGCACGCGCGCGCGGAGGCGGAGGTGGGTCAGCGGCGCGCCGCGACTGGTCGAACAATGGATCGCTCTCTCGTCCTCCGGCGTGCCGTCACCACCGCTCCTGCGACCAGCGACCAAGATCGTCATGGAAACTCTCACTGCCCCGGCGCGGTGGGCGCTCGTCGCGATTGTATCGGCCTACATGGGCCTCATCGGAGACTCAGGACGCGCTCGCTCATGAACTCCTCGTGAGGTCGTTGACCTACCTGTTTCGGGGCGCATGAACTCATCCCCGCTTGACTTGACACCGCGAGCGTTGATCCCTTCTCTCCTCCAATCCCCCGCCTCGCTACTCTCTGATCCGCAACATCATGGACGATCTCGCTGTCGACGTCGACGTCCACGAGAACAACAACGAGCGCCCGAGCCCTCGAACCGGCACCCAGCACCGCGCCGCCGCGACGGATGCCGTTGGCGGGACCGCGTCCTTCTCGCCGACGACAACCATACCCAAGGCTCGGACATTGGCACCAACACCAACTGCAACGAGCACCATCTCGACGTCCTCTCGCGTCGCTTCTGCGACCGAGTCCGCTTCCGTTGCAGTCTCCCGCGCCGCCCCGGTTCCGACCCCCTCGTCACCGTCCTCGCCTGCACCACCATCACCGTCACCCGATGGATCCGTGACCGATGCCTCGGCAACTGGCGGTTCCGCACCCGGCATCATTGGCCTCAGCCCCGTTGCTTTCGCCGCCGTGGTGGGTGGCACCGTGCTCGTGTCGCTGGTGCGTGCGCGCTTCATGAACGGCGGCGGCTGCTGAGCCACCCCCGACTCACCCGACTCTTCACTCTGTCTAGGCCTTCCTCGTCGTCGGCTTCATCATCGGCCGCCGCCGCGCCCTCGCGCGCCGCACCCGGCGCCGATCGGGCTTCTCGAGCATCTTTGTGAGCCGGCGCGCGTCCATCAAGTTCGAGAACCTGCCGCCGCCCACGCCCGCCAGCGTGCACTCGTTCTCGACGCCGTACATGTCGCCGTTCGTGCGCGACTCGTGGAGCACGCAGTACACGGTGCTTGCTGCCGAGCCCAAGCCCACGGCGCCCATGGGGAGCAGGTCGGCGCCCGCGAGTATCATCGGATCGCGTGCGCCGTCGCCCTCGCCCATCTCGTCGCTCGGTGCCAGCTTACCCCGCCACGCGGCGTACACGGTCATCGACGAGAGCAGCGACGCACCGTCCCGCCCACGGCCCACGGCACGCGCGTCGCTCCCGCTCCCGGCCACGCCGGACCGCATTTCAATGCTCGATCTGGTCAAGCACGTCGCGGGCGCCGGTGCTCTCGCGTCGCTCAACCGCCGCCGCAAGCAGGACAACCGGTCCACGAAATCGCTCGCCGCGTCGTTCGCCACATCGACGCTCAGCCGCATCGCGCTCCCGCCCGGCCTCACGCTCGTCCCCATCGTCGCCGAGTCCAGCAGCGGCAGCGGTCCACGCGGCTACCTCCCGCCATCGCCCGCCTCATGCGCCGCGGGCACGCTGCCGACGCGCGGCGAGCTCGAGTTTGCATGGGACCGCGTGTTCGCACGGCTCGAGCGCGCGTGCGCCGTGCACCTCGCCCGGTCCGCCGTCGAGCTGCCGGGACTGTCGGACGAGCAGCGCCGCCGGCGCCAGGCGCGCGCCATGTACGCGGCGTGCAACGAGCTGGTCGCGCGCGCGAGCCGCACGCTCACGTCGCTCGTGCTGGGCACGGGCGCGTCAGCGGGCGGTGGTGGCGGAGCGTGGGCGGCGCTGGTCGCGGCCACAGCGGACCTCTCGCTCGACCCGCTCACCGAGGAAAGGCCGCCAAGCCCGCGGTCGCCCGCGGCCGAGGCGCAGTGGGAGGCCGAGATTGACGCGGGGGTGCTGGCTCACCCCGTTCTGCGGCGCGTCGCGCACCTGCTCGCTGGTACGGGCGAGTCTGCGGTCGTCAGCCCGGGCCTCGCGGCGTGGGCGGCGCTCGTGTTGATCCACGTCAAGTATCTGTTCCCAACGGCGGCGCTCGTCACGGCGGTGCCCGACGCCGACTACTGCGCGGGAGACTCGGGCCCGATCGCACGCGTCACGGACCCACGGTCAATGTGGCTCACCGTCGACAATCTTGTGGTCGTGTACGATGGCGACGACTCGGTCCCGCCCACGCCGAGCGTGGTCACGGCGAGCGGCGAGGCGAGGAACCCAAAGTACCTTGGAACAGTGTTCCCGGGCATCGTTGAGACCGAGTCGGGGCGCGTGCTGGCGCGCGTCCGTGTGGCCGTTGACACTTATTGAAGCACAGAGGAGGGATACCCGTGTAATAATACATCAAAACGCTTGCTCTGCTTACTGGCGATGCTTGAGCTCGATCTCGATCCCAACCGCGTGCAGGAACCGAAAGCTGGCCGTCGACTGAGGGCGGCCCGCCACGGCCTCCGCGTCCCTAACGACGCGCCACTCGTACCGCGCGAGCATCATGGCGAGCACGACGCGCTGCTCGACGATCGAGAACCCGGCGCCGATACACGCGCGCTGGCCGCCGCCGAACGGCGCCCACTTGTTCCCGTTAGCGCTGGCCGTCATCGCGAGGTTGTAGTCAGCCCAGCGGTCCGGGTCGAACACGTCAGCCGTATCGCCCCAATACTCGCGCGCCGTCTGCATCGCGCGCGTGTGCAGCAGGACGGGCGTGCCCTTGGGCACCGCGAGGCCGTCCGACAGCACCGCGGGCGCGGTCGTGATCCGCGCCGTGCTCACGGCCACGCTCGGGTACAGTCGCATCGTCTCCTTAATCACGCGCGTCAGGTACACGAGCTTGGCCTGCGCCTCGGTCGTCGGGCATGCGTTGGGCGACGGGAGCACCGACAGGACCTCGGCCCGCGCGCGCGCCTGGATCTCCGGGTGCATGCCGAGCAGGTAGATGGCGAACGTCAGCGCCGTCGACGTGGTGTCGTGGCCCGCGAGAATGAAGGTGAACAGGTTGCTCCGCAGCTCCTCGCGCGTGAAGGTCCCGTCCTCGCTCGCCTCGATCATGAGCTCGAGCAGGTCGCGCGAGTCGCGGCCATCATCATCGCTCACGGATTCGGCGCTGGCGAGCACCTTCTTGCGCTGCATTTCCGTGACCTTGGCGTCGATCACCTCGAGCAAATACGCGTTCATCTCCTTGACGGCGCGCGCGTAGTCGCGGAACCCGGCAAACATCCGCGCGACGGGCGCGAGGATCACGAACTTGGGCGACATGACGCCCGCGATGACGCGGTGGTAGATGGACAGCATGCGGCCCGACGGGTCCTCGATCGTACGGAACGAGGTCCCGAGCGCGACCTGCGTCAGCGCGTCCAGAGTCACGCGCTGCATCCAGTCGTCGACGACAACGGGCTTGCCCGCGGCTTCAAGCTTGTCGAGCTGCGCGAGCAGCGCGCGAGTCGGCGCCTCGAACAGTGTCGTCGACCAACCGCGGCGGAACGCCGGGTTCACAACCTTGCGCTGGCGTTTCCAGTCGTGGTACTAGCGTGCGCGCAAGGTGTGTGAGATACGAGGTGTGCGCACCCGGGTCTGAGACAGGCGTACCGTGACGAGGAACAGCGGCTGGCCGGGCAGCTCGCGCGACGCCGCAACCGGGTTGGCCTCGGGACTGATCTTGTCGTACAGCTGGCGGTCGGCGAACGTGAGCTTGGCGTCGTCGGGGTTCGCGAGGACGAGGTTCCAGCGACCAGCCCTACACTCACACTTTTCTCGTCAGTCGCCAATACGCTCCAAAGCAACTCGCGGCCATCCGTACTCCCAGAACAGCCAAACGCGCGGCGTCTCCTCGATACTCTTGATCGCGCCGCGGCGCAGCGCGTCCTCGCGCAGCAGCCGCATGTACTTTGGCGTCCACGCGAGCGCGCCCTCGCCCGACGTCAGGAACTTGAGCGTCGGCCGCAGCGCGACGCGCGGCAGGTGCTCGAGCCCGCGCGGTACGCGCACCACGCGCGTGTAGATCGACCACATGCGCTTGGAGGCAAGCGCGACCAGGACGGCGGTCGCGAGTACGCGGACGCCGCCGAGGCGCGCGACGAGCGAGGTGATCCGCGGAGGGACGTGTGCTAAGATGTCAAGATTCATGGTTGTGCAAGGGTGCGAGCTGGAGGAGAGAGAGCGTGGTGCGATGGAGCGAGGCCCGTTTTGACGTCGGACGGTGCGGTGCGGGGCGGTGGAGGTGGCTGTTTCAGGCACCACCACAAGACGCGTTGTTCAAGCAAAGCTCTTCTCACACACACGGCTCAGTTTCGACGCTTGAGGTCGAGGAAAATGTCCTTGCCGTGGAGCAGCGTGCCGGGACTAACGTCGGGGCGACCCGCAAGCGCCGCGTCGTTGCCCGCGACGGTCCACTCGTAGCGCAGGAGGAGCATGGACAGGATGACGCGCTGCTCGATGATAGAGAACTGCTGCCCGAGGCAGATCCGCTGCCCGCCGCCAAACGGGACCCACTTGAAGTCGTGCTCGCCCGGGTGCAGCGGGATCGCCCCGTCGGTGCTCACCCCCAGGTCGGCCCACCGCTCGGGACGGAACGCGTCCGCGTCGTCGCCCCAGTACTCGCGCGCGTGGTGCACCGCGTAGATGTGCGCGCTGACCGTGGTCCCCGCGGGCACCTCGAGCGACCCGCCGCCGAGTTTCCCGTCCGTGCTGACCTCGCGCATTGGCAGCACGCACACGCTCGGGAACAGGCGCATCGTCTCCTTGATGACGCACGTCAGGTACGACATGCGGTTCTGCGCGTCGTTGGTCGGGTACGGGAAGTCAGCGGCGGCCGTGCCCTGGTCCGCGTCGCCTATGAGGGCGAGCACCTCGGCGCGCGCCTTGCGCTGGATTTCCGGGTTGCGGCCGAGCACGTACAGCACGAACGTCAGCGCGTTGGCCGTCGTGTCGTGGCCCTAGATGCGAGACGGCAGAGTTAGACACGAGCTTAAATGATGCAGGCGATGAACGATGAACGTACGGCAATGAAGAAGATGACGACGTTGGCGCGCAGCTCCTCGCGCGAGAACCCGCCCGACTCGCCCGCCGCGACCATGAGCTCGAGGAGGTCCTTGGCGTCGTCAACGTCCTCGCCCGCACCCGCTGCCGCCGCCGCCGTGTTCCCGCGACGCTTGGCGACCTCGGCCGCCTTGGCGTCGATCAGTTGGTAGATGTACGTGTTGAACTTGGCGACGGCGCGCTTGTACGCCCAATAGTCGGACATGAACAGGGAGAACGGCCACAGCATGACCAGCTTGAGGTTGGCGAGCCCGGCCATGGCCGTGTGGTAGCTGGTCGCCATATCCGAGTGCGGGTTCTCGAGCGCGTTGAAGTTGGTCCCAAACGCCGCCTGCTACAGCGCGTCGAGCGTCATGCGCTGCATGTAATCGGCGACGTCGACGGGCGTGCGCTGCGCCTCGAGCTTGTCGAGCTCGGAGAGCAGGACGCGCGCGGGCGGACCGAAGATGGACGTGGCCCACCCGCGCCGGAACGCCGGGTTGACGACCTTGCGCTGCCGCTTCCACACGGGCGTCTGCGACAGGGCAACGTTGTCGCCGAGGAAGTCACGCGTCGCCGAAAGCGTCAGGCCGCTGAAGTCGAACTTCTCGAACTGCTCGTGTCCCGTGAATACCTGCTTCATGTCCTCGGGGTTGGCCGTCACCACGCTCCACTTCCCGAGGCTACGCGAACGCACACGCGAACCTGTCAGTACGCGCCACGCCAGTAATGCCAGCAGCCGACCGATACATACAACCAGAACGCCCAGTGTTTCGGCGTCTCCTTGTCGCTGCGAATCACGCCGCGCCGGAGCGCGTCAGCGCGCACGAGCTTGATCTGCGCGTCGAACGCGTCAAAGAACCCGGCGCCCGACGTGAGCACCGTGAACGTCTGCGCGATCGAGAGCCGCGGCAGGTGCCGCAGGCCCGGCGGCACGCGGATGCTGCGGTACCAGAACCGCGCACCAAGCACCGTGGCCGTGGCCAGCGCTGTGAGGAGGGCCGACTTGCGCGGGCCGAGGACGCGAACAAGGGTGAGCAGCGGGGCGAGCCGCGTCTCGAGCTGCAGCGGCGCGAGGGCGGTTGTTACGGATGCGAGGACGGCGGATGGATCCATTGCAATAATGAGGTCGTTGTTGAGAGAGCGAGGGTGGGTCGCGAGGGCTGTTGGACTTCAAGGGATCCGGCGACCGCGCTCCCACGCGTCGTGCCGATCGGGCGCGTCGCGTCGCGTGGTGTTGAGATCGCGCTTGTGCCCTCCGCCGCGCGGCCCGCCGGATCAGTTGGCCATCAACGTGAGCTCATAAAGATCGGGGGCAGACGAGATTTTCCGCGATTACTCAGCCAATCGACACGTCAAACGGCGCCGGCCCGAAGCCCGCGTCCGGGGCCTCCATCGCGGCGCCCGTGGCCGCCATACCGAACAGCTGGCACATGGCGCGCCACTTGTTCGCGAGGGCGCGGTACTGCCCCGTGACACGGTGCACCTCGACTTGCTTCGCGTGCGTCGCGGCGCGGAGCTGGTCGTACAGCTCGGCCGCGCGGCGCTGGACTTGGGCGAGCTCGACGGCGCGCGCGTCGCGGTCCTGCTCGGTCGCCGTGAGCCGCGCCTGCGTCTGCTGCAGGAGCCGCTTGAGCTCGTCGACCGCCAAATCGCGCGCGGCGAGCTTGTCGCGCACGTCGCCCTCGGCGCGCTCGAGCTTGGCCGCGAACGTGGCGCGCAGTTTGGCGGCTTCGGCCTCGATCAGCGCCAGAGGCTCGTTGCGCTCCTCGAGCTTGGCGTGCAGCGCGGCAGCCTGGTCGCGCGCCTCGTTGCGCTCCGCACGGTACTGGCTCGCCAGGTCCTCGAGCTGCTGCACCTCGCGCTCGCGGTGCTGGAGCTACTCTAGCAAAAGGAGGTCAGTCGTCGAGTCGGGTGATGAGTGAGCAAGCGCACGCACCTCGAACTGCATCTCGCGCGCGCCCTCGGCCGCCCGCTTGACCTCGTTGAACTCAGCGACCTTGGCGGCGAGATTCGCTTTCAGCGTGCGCAGCGACTCGGCCTGGTCCTCGACCTGCTTGTCCTTGATCCGCACCGCCTGCTGCGCGGCCGCGAGCTCGGCGCACACGCGGCCCAGGTCCTTGCTCGCCGCTTTGGCCTCGCCGCGCACCTGCTCGAGCTCGCGGCGCACGCCCTCGAGCTCAGCGACCGCGCGGTCGCCGGCATGCACGCGGTTCGTGTACTGCAGCGCCGTCTGTTTTGCGTGTGTGCGCGCAGCTTCGGCCGCGGCGTGCGCGGCGCGCAGCTTGTCAGCGAGCTTCTTGGTCTTGTGCTCGTACAGCTGCTCGAGGTCGGTCACCGACTGCGCGAGCCCCGCGATCTTGGCCTGCTGCGCGTGCACGACGCGCCCGAGGTCCTGCTTCTCGCGTGTCTGGGTGTCGAGCTGCGCGCGGAGGTCGGCCGCTTGCGCGAGGGACTCGTCGAGCTGGCGCTGCAGCGCCGCGTTGCGCTCGTGCACGCGCGCGATCTCGGCCTGTGCGTCCTTGACGTGCGCCGCCTGCTCGGCCGTGGCGCGGACGAGGTCACACTCGAGCGCCGCGCGTGCGGTCTTGGCTTCGTCGACTTGCCGGTGCAGGTCGCGCGTGTTGGCCTCGTGCTGCTGCGCCAGTGTCGAGCGCACCGAGGCGAGCTCGGCGTCGTGGCGTCTATACACGGCGGAGTGGGTTGGCACAGGTTGCGAGGGCATTTGGTGGAGAGCGTACCGCTGAGCGTCTTGAAGCTGGGCCTGGTGCTTGCGCTCCTGCTCGCGGATCTGGTCGCGCAGCGCCTGCACGTCAACCGACACGTCGCGAACAATGTTTTTGAGCGACGCGAGCTGCTCCTTTGACTACACGAGCAATGAGAGTTAGCAACACTCGAGTGGCACGGACAAAGCCAGTGTACCTCAGCGAGCTTCTCCCGCGCAGCCTCCTTATCGCGGACCGCCTTGGCCAGCGCACGTTTCCCCTCAGTCTCGGCGATCCGCAGCCGCCGCTCAAGGGCGACGCGCACGGCCGCCTCGCGCGACAACCCGTCCTTGGCGGACGCACACTCGCGCTCGAGGACCGCAACTCGCGAACGCGCCGTTTCGAGCTCCCTGGCGACCGCCGCCGACCGCGCGCGCTCGGCCTGGAGCTGTTCCGCGATCCCGCGCATCTCGCGCGCGCGGTCGTGCTCGACCTGCTGCATGCGGCGGGTCTCGAGCTCGAGTGCCGCGAGGGTCTGCTGGGTCGCGGCGCGGGACGCAGCGTCGACTGCAGCGTCGGGAGCTGGTGGCGGCGGGGGTGGTTGCACGGGGCGGCGAGCGGTCTGGGCCTTGGTCGCGGCGCTCTCGAGCTTGGCGAGCTGCTGTTTCACGGCCGACAGCTCCGAATCGAGCCCCGCGGCCTTGAACTGGCTCGACATGGCGCGGATTAGGTCGGCCATCATGGTGTGCAGCTGCACGAGGGCCGGGTCGGGCGGCGGCGGTGGTTGTAACGTGGGTTTCGCGGGGCTCGGGAACTGGTGCGGCAGCGGCGCGGGATCAGCAGCCATGGGCTGCGGCGGCAGACAAACAGGTGCTGGTGCGGCTACGGCCGGAGCAGGCGGTGCTGAGGTCGGTGGTGCGGGGAGCGGGATGCTCGTGTCGGGGAGGAGGAACGACATGTCGATGCCGACCTGGACGGGCGCGCCGTTGCGGTCGATGCGGTCGAGCGACTGCAGCGAGCGCGAGAGCGACCACACGATGCCCTGCGTGCTCGCGTCGTCCGAGATGGGGTTGCCTTCGAGCAGCAGATGTCGCAGATTCTACTCGTAGCGCGCGTGTCAGCCGGCCAGCGATAGCGACAAGTAAGCAAGCGACGTACGATGAGCCCAGAGAGGTAATACAACTCAGGCGACGCCGCGATCGCGTTCCCGCGCACGTCGAGCACCTCGAGCGCGTATCCCGGCCCGTGCAGGTGGACGATCCCGACGAGCGAGTCGATGGCGTTGTGCGCGAGCACGAGCTTGCGCAGGCCCATCAGCGTCTCGAGTCCCTGGATGCGCGATATCTCTCCTCGCACGGGAATCGCGGCGCGGCGCGGCGCGGCAGGTGTCAGTGCCCACCGGGGAGAGTGCGACGTGCGGTGAGAGCATACCCGGTTGTTGGCGAGGTTCAGGATGCGCAGGAGCCGGAGGCCGGCGAGCCCCTCGATCTCCGAAATCTCGTTGGACGAGAGGTCGAGCGAGGTCAGGAAGGCCATGCGCTGCAGGACCGACGGGTCCATGCGCGAGACGAGGTTGCCGTGCAGGTTGAGCGAGCGGATTGGCGACGGGACGGTAGCCGTCTCGCGCTCGTCACCACCAGCGGAGACGGAGGTCGGGAACAGCCATGCCGCGAGCTGCGACAGGTGCTGGATGTTGGCGTCGACGCGCGAGATGGTCGTGGGCAAAGCGGCGGCGGTCATTGCATCAGGTTCACATTGAAGGTTTGGGGTTACTCGACTTGGGGCAGAGCTTGAAGGACGAGAGGCCTGCTCCCCGCAAAGAGCGACGCGTGGACGCGCCCGTCAGGTGACGCCCAGACGCCACGTTACCGAGTGTGGCTGTGGCGGCGCGATCGGTCGTGTCTCTTCCATCCTGCGCGCCCTCGCCGCCCTCTCCCCCGCTGTCCCTCCGCGATACCACGAAGCCGTGCACAGCACACGCAGACTCGCTGCAACGATACCAAACCACACCGCCACCATGCAAGAGCCGACGCGCCAGGAAATTGATGACCTGTTCAAGAAGCTCAAGGGGAAGCAGCGCGCCAACCAGGTGAGTGCGCCTGCCCGTCCGTGTTTGGGGGACCTGTGCCACTGACGCACGTCGGTGAATGCGTAGAACTGCTTCGACTGCGGCGCGACGGCCCCGACGTGGGCGTCGATTCCCCTCGGCATCTACATCTGCCTCGGTGCGCATTTCCCCTGCTGCCACGGTTCCTCCGACGGTACTGTGACTGACGACGCTCCATACGCGCCGCAGACTGCTCGGGCCACCACCGCAACCTCGGCGTGCACATCTCGTTCGTCCGGTCGACGATTCTCGACACATGGGTACGCCCGCTCGCCTCCCGCCCACGCGCAGAGACGCGACTGACATTCCCCCCAACTCCTAGACGTGGGACCAGCTGCGCACCATGAAGTGCGGCGGCAACCAGGCCGCGTCCGAGTTCTTCAAGCAGCACGGCGGCAACGCCGGTACCACCAAGGACATCCCCGCAAAGTACTCGAGCCGCGCTGCGGCCCTGTGGAAGGACCGCCTCAAGGCGCTCGCCGAGGATGACCGCAAGCGGTACGCTCTCCTTCGTGCATCCCGGGCCTCGGACCCGACACTGACCCACACGCTCGCGACTCCAGGAACCCCGGCAAGGTCGCCATCGAGGACGCGCCGGCCTCGGCGTCGACGTCGACGACCGACTTCTTCTCCTCGTTCGGCCCCGCCGCCGGCTCCACGGGCGCGGGCGGGATCACCGCGACCCCGAACCCGTTCACCACGACCAACCCGTTCACCCCGGGCCCCGCCCTCTTCGGCAGCACCGGCACTCCCTCCACCGTCGCGGCCGCCAACCCTTTCGCGCCCGTGGCCGCGCCCGGCGCCCGGCCACTCGGCCTGAGCTCGGGCCCCGTGCGCGCCAACAAGCCCAAGGGTCTCGGCGCGACGGCCGCGCCGTTCGATTTCGCGGCCGCCGAGGCCCAGGCCAAGGCCGTCGAGGAGACGCGCAAGCAGCAGCTTGCGCTGTCGCCGACCGCGGCCGCGTTCCCCGCCACCGCCGCGCTCGCGCCGGCTGCTCCGGCCGCTGCTAGCGCGATTGCGCGCCCACCGTCGGTCCCCACTCCCGCCGCCGCTGCTTCGCCCGCCCCTACCCCCGCCGCCCCCGTCGCCGCGGCCGCGCCGGCCCCCGCGCCCGTGATCGCGGGCCCGAACATGGACCGTCTGGGGATGGGCATGGGCAAGCTATCGCTCAACACGGGCCGGACCCCGCCGAAACCGTCGGGCCCGATGAACCCGTCGACGGACGCGCAGAACCGCTTCTCGGGCGCGAAATCCATCTCGTCCGACATGTATTTCGGGCGCAACGCGCACGCGCCCACGTCCGACGAGGACCGCGCACGCCTGTCGCAGTTCTCGGGCGCACGCGCCATCTCGTCGTCGGCGTACTTTGGGCGGCCCGAAGACGCGGCCGCGGGGGCAGGGCCGGCGCGGAGTCCGGGTGGGGGCACGGATTTCAGCGCCGTCGAGGAGTCGGCGCGCGAGTTTGCGCGCAAGCTCGCGACGCAGGCGGCCGCGGATATCACCACGCTCAAGAGTCTCGCGTCCGACGCCGCGAGCAAGCTGCAGTCGACGCTCAACGATATGCAGCGGAACGGCGGGTACTAGTCGGTCGTGACGCGGACGGGGAGGTGGAGCGAGGATGATATACACAAACTACTATGCATCAAAACGGGCCTACGCGAGTGTATTACAGCTAGTACGGGAGCCGGCGCGGCGGAGGGGGCTGCTGCTGCGGCTGCTGCGACGGCGGCGGCGGCGGGCGCTCGAGCGGCCGCGGCGGGAGGCCGTGCGACGATGGCCGACCAACACCGTCGTGTTGCTGCTGCGGGTGGTGGTGCCCGCCGTGAGCGGGACGGCCGGCCGAGTGGTGGTGGTGGTGCGTCCGGTTGGGTGGCGGCACCTGCGGCGCGTACGGCTGCTGCAGGGGCTGTTGATGCTGCGCGTGGTGCTGGTGGCGGCGGTCCGCGGAAGCCGAGTGCGAGTGCGAGGAGCTGCCGCGGTGGTGGTGCGGAGGTTGCTGGTGCTGCGGGTTGTGAGGATGAGGGTGATGGTGATGGTTGCCATGGTGGTGCTGGTGGTGATCATCGCGCGCCTGCGGCGGAGGAGGCGGTGGCCGTGCACTCGCTCCCGCCGCTGCCGCCGCGGCCGCGGCAGCCTCACGCTCGCGGTCGCGCTGGATCTGGGCGCGCTCAAGGCGCCGCTTCTTGGTGTTGGCGATGAACGCGTCGATGGACTTGTAGCTCTCCTCGCGGACGACGAACGAGAGCGCGTCGCGGGAGGCCCAGAGGACGGCGTCGATGGACTTGGCGTATTCGACGAGGATATCGAACTCGCGGGCGTTGGGGAACCCGGAGAAGAGTCGCCCGCGGGCCGAGTGGAGCCGCTTGGTCTCCATTTCCCACAGGCGCAGCTGGTCGACGACGGTGACGGGGAGGACGGGCGAGTTCTTGCGCATGAGCGGGTGGGCGTTGTTGGTGAGGAAGGCGATGATCTGCTCGGCGGTGATGCCCTTGGCGACGGCGCGCAGGATCGAGTCGCGGGTGATCACCCCCAAAACGAAGTTGGGGAACTTGGCCGAGATGTTGACGAACAGCTCGAGGATCGAGATCTGCAGCGACGACGCCGTGTACGCGTACAGGCGGAAGTTGGTCTCGAGCAGGATGAACCCGTCCTGCTCGCCCTCGGCGTGCCGGATCGCGAGCTTCCCGTTGGTCAGCGTGGTGGCGAGGCGCGTCGGGTAGAAGCGCTTGTGCTTGCTCTTGCGCTGGTACACAATGCCGAACGCCTTCATGTCCTTGAGCACGGCCTTTTGGGTGTCGCTGAGGACCTCGGTCGAGTAGGCGGCGCCGAGCTCCATGGAGCTGAGCAGGAACAAAAAGTTGAGCACGTCGACCTCGGCCATGCCGAGCTCGCCGCTGGTGATGAGGTCGAGGTACTGGAGCAACAGGGCCCAGACCTGCGAGTTGATGTCCTGGAGGAGGAACTGGAAGCCGTGGTGGGTGATGACGAGCGGGCCGTGCTCCGAAGACCGCTTCATGAGGTGCGAGTCTTCGAGGATCTTGAGGACGGCGAGCGGCGGCGACGAGATGTTGGCGGTGCCGACCATGAACTGCAGCACGGCCTCCCAGCTCTCCTTGGCCGAGTTGTCGAGAAACGGGATGTCGACGGCGTGGCGGTCGGACCCCGTGGCGAGGGAGCCGAAGCTGCTCTGCAGGCCGCGGCCCGTCAGCGCGTTCTGGAACTCGGACCGGAACGTCTCGTGCAGCGACCACTGGTTGGCGTCGCACTGCAGGATCTTGAACTTGCTGGCGCGCTCGAGGGCGGCGTTCATCTGGCTGTGAGTGGGGGCGGTGCTCTTAGTGATCGGTGGGGTGCGTGCGAGGCGAGTGTGCGTACGCAATCGAGTCCTCGCGCACCCACGAGTGCATCTCAGCGGTGGCGAGCGGGTAGTGGAGGTAAAGCATGCGCATGACGATCTGCTTGGAGAGCGGCGGGAGCAGCCTGGACAGTGCGATCGAGTCAGCGCAATCAGTGGGGTCGTGGACCGCGCGGCAACCACGCACCGGAAGATGGCGAGACATGTTGCGGGCTGCTTGTAGAGGCTGTCAAAGGTGGAGGCGGGAAAGTTGAGGAGGTAGGTGATAATGTCCCTCTACACCGTCATCCGAACAGGTTGGTTCGCGAACACGACGCGACGGGCGCGCAGGGCGCACACCTTGACGTATCCGTCGTCGGTTGCCGCTGGTGGCGAGTGATCCATTGCACAGACTGAGGTATGTTGCCGAGCTGGCACGGAGGGCCGGCCGGGCTCGCTCTCGAAGCGCGCGGTGCAGCGATCCCGGGCATCACGTGGGCGGTCCCCGTCACGCGTCGCGACCCAGGGCCAGTTCCCTTGCCAGGGCTGGCCCGCGTGGGCCGCGGCCGACTTCGCCACCATGCCGCCGCCGCCGTCGACTCAATCTTGCGAGAGAGGAGGCCAGAGGAGGCCGTTGAGAGTCGGAGGCACCCGATCCGAGGCGCGAGCAACCGTGCATGCGCCCGCCGCGCTCGCTTGCAGGGTTCCGAGTGCGAGGTTAAGCCGGGAACTGCTTCGTCTCCCGCTGCTCGAAGCTCGTTGAAGGAGGAGGTCCGTAGAGCCCACTTTCACGGCGGCCGCGGACACGGCGGCGTCGCCTGCGCCACTGCACCGTCACCGGGGCCCGCGTGTCCGCGAGTGCGGGGGTTGGCGTCCCGCGTGCGCGCTACGCCGGCGTTCCGGATCCGGCGCTGTTCCGAGCGGGAGAGGCGAGGTGAGGAGAGGCGAGTTGCAGCGGGAGACGAAGGACACGCCCGCGCCGCGCCTCGACGCCACCACCACACTGCTTCGGCGCCCACTCACGCTCTCCTCACCTCGAACGTAGCATACACCACCACGTAAACCGCAACGTAACATCAACCGCACACGCCGCAACGCGCCCGCCCCGCCCCCGTCACGGCCGTCCCGCCATGACCCAACCACCGCCGCCGCCACACTCGGCCGCGCCGCCTGCCGCGGGCGGCCCGAGCCCGTTCGCCTCCATCGTCATCCCGGGCTTCGAGGTCGCCGCCCAGTACTACGAGTCGCTGCGCCGCTTCCTCGAGAACCACCCCGATCGCAGTACGCTCTTCTCCGGCGCCGCGGACCGTGGTGGTGTCACTCACCGTCGCTATCTTTACCCTCCCCCTCGTCGCGTTACGCCACTACGTAGACCAGCAGTCCATCTCGCAGCAGCGCCAGAATGCCCGCGACAAGCTGACGCGCCTGTCCAAGCTGCAGTTCCAGGAGCTGTCGACCGACGTGTACGACGAAATGACCCGCCGCCTGCAGAACGACGCCGAGGTCCCCTTCCTGCCCGTGCGCGACGACTTCCACCCGAAGCGCAACCAGGCGCGCCAGAAGCTCGCCACCCTGCCCAAGAACCGATTCAAGGACCTCGCCGCCGACGTCTTCTTCGAGCTCGAGGTCCGCTTCCCCGTCCTCCTCGAGGTCAGCCAGCGCCTCGAGGCCGAGGCAGAGGCTGCCGCTGCGAACCGCCCGTCTATGGCCTCGCCGCCCGTCGCGCCCGCCGCGGCCGCACCGCCCAACGGCATCCCGCCCATCAACGCCGCGCGCCGCGGATCCAACGCGGGGACCAACTCTCTCTCTATGCCGCTGTCGCCCGCGTCCGACCGCGGCTTCCTCGCCCCCGCCCAGGGCGGCAAGCCCTCCGCATCGGGCCCCTCGGCCGTCTCGCCCGGCAAGCAGCAGCAGTTTGCCGACGACAACCGGTCCGACGCCGGGTCGCAGGCCGGCAGCGTCAACTTCCAGTCGCTCGACGCCCTCATGGCCGATCTCGGCAACCTCATGGTCAAGGACGGCGGCGGTAACCCCGCCTCGGGCGGCGTCTCGCCTGCACAGCTCGACGCGGTGCGCGGCGAGTACGAGGCCAAGATTGCGTCGCTGACCAAGACCGTCACCATCCTCGAGACCAAGCTGCAGAACGAGCGCGACCAGGTCCGCCCGCTGCAGGACCAGATCCACGAGCTGTCGGCCGTCAACGAGGACCTCGAGGCCGCCCTGCGCGCCGCCCGCGACGAGAAGGCCCGCATGGACGCCGAGTTCCGCGCGCAGCAGCGGCTCGCCCAGGACGTCAAGCTCGAGGCCGAGCGGATCGTCAGCCAGCTCAAGCAGGTCCGCGCTGAGAACGACGACCTCCGCCGCGCTTACGACCGCGACCAGGAGCTCATCCGCCAGCTGCGCGCACAGCTCCAGCAGCAGGCCGGCGCGCGTGCCGTGTCGCCCGCGCCCCAGCAGCAGCAGCAGTACCAGCAGCAGCAGCAGTACTCGGCGGGCGCCATCGCCGAGGACAAGCTCAACACGTACCGCGACGCCGTCGACGGCCTGCTGCGCGCCGCCCACAGCGACAACCGCACCGACGTGCTGGTCGCCATGAAGAACATCGTGTTTGGGTGCAAGACCATCACCGAGGACGTCGAGGCCCGCGAGTCCGAGCCCGGCGCCCTCTCGGTGCAGCAGCGCGAGGACCTGCTCCACTGCAAGACCCAGCTCACGGGCTGCCTCACGTCGCTCATGACCGCCGCCAAGGCCCACGCCACGGGCGCCGACCACCCGTCGCACACGGCGCCCGAGCTCGAGCGCGCCGCGCACGGGCTCACCGATACCATCTACCAGCTCGCGGACCTGATCGGCGTGCGCGGTGCGGGGAACGGGAACGGCGGTGGCATGTACGCGACGCCGCCCGCGTCGCAGTCGTCGCCGCTCCCGTCGGCAGCGGCGGCCGCGGCGGCCGAGGACCGGCGGCGCAACTCGCTCGAGCTCGAGGACCTGCGCATGTTCGTGGAGCAGCAGACGGACATGATTGTTCAGGCGATCCAGTCGCTGCTGATCGCGATGCGCAACAACACGTTCGACGACGAGTTCATGGACACGGTGACGCAGATCACGACCGTGGTGACGCAGCTGTCGAACGCGTGCTCGGCGACGTTCGACCAGTCGGCGGCGACCCGCCACGTGCGCGACCGCGGGTTCGACATCCTCCACCGGTTGCAGCAGTCCAACGACGCCCTCGCCGAGTACGGCGACGCCATCATGCGCGACCCCGGGCTCAAGCCGTCCAAGCAAAAGCTCGCGTCCGCGTCCTACGAGGTGGCCAAGTTCACCAAGGAGCTCGTCGGTCTCCTCGAGCCCTGATGGGCTGGGTACGCTTTCTCTGGCTTGTGGCCGTGCTTGGAACCCTCGCTGACTTTGTCGCTCGCCATCAGTCGCTCGTCCAACATGATACTTGTCTCTCCTTTCCTGCGTGTTCCCTCTCTGACTTTCGCTCCCATGACTTGAACGTTTTCCCTTCCCTCCCTTGTATCCTTGCTCTACTGCTCTTTTTGTAACCAACCCTTCCGCCCTCCCCTTCCCCTCCTCGATCGAATCGCTAGAACTCTCCTCTCCACCACGTAACGGGAACCTTCCGCCAACGAGCGAGCCCACGGGTCGTCAACGGCCGCGGCAGTGCCACGCGCGCGCGCGTCCCGCATCGCTCTCGAACGACGTAACGACGAAAACGGTTTATTTTATATACTACACATCATCACCATCATGCATCGCCTACGCGAGCATCTGGAACGCGAGCAGCGAGGTCCCCGCGAGGTACCCGGGGCTCGGGACCTTGAGCTCAGACAGCGCGGCCATGTACGTGGTCAGGACGACGGCGCGGTCCGCGCCGAACAGGTCCTGCACCTCCTTGACGTACACGGCGTCGCGCAGGTACGGCACCACGAACGGGATACCGCGCCCGTTCAGGTCCCACACCAGCGAGTCCATGCGCGACCGTAGCACCTCGAAGTTGTGCGCGTGGTCCGTCAGCCGGAATATGTGCTGCAGGGACTCGCGGTCGGGGCGCGCCAGCGCGACCGAGTCGAGGTCCGCGAACTGGAGTGCGGTCGCGATGGCTTGCAGCGACGCGTAGTTGTTGTACACTAGCAGTTTCTACACGTCGGTCGCGAAAGTCAGTATGGCCATGGTCACCGCGTGGCCACCACGAGTGGATCGTACCTCGCCGACGCGTATCAACTTCTGGACGAGCGCCGACCGCATCTCGTCGCCCGCGCCCGCGCCCGCGGCCTCCTCGTGGCCGAGCAGGTCGGCCTTGACGACGCCGACCACCTTGTTGAACCGCGACGACATGCGCGCCAGCGCCTCGGCCGACTTGCTCAGGTCGCGCCGCATCTCGCACTGCACGACCATCCACTCGGCCGCGTCGAGCGCCGTCATCACCGCCGCGATCTCCGACGACGAGTACTGGAACCACACTGACGACGTGTCTTTCTTGACTCCCGCCATCAGGTTCGTCATGGCGCGGAGGACGGTGCGGCCCAGCGTTTTGCGCGGCTTGACTGGATGGGGAAGAAGTCAGTCCATGGCCACGGACGCGGATCGCGAGAATACGTACACTCGTCCTCGGGCACCGGCTTGGCCCGCGGCGGCATCGCGCGCGCGGGACTCGTCGCGGGCGCCACGAGCCCCGCGTTGTCGTCGCACTCGGACTCGCCGTCGCCCGTCGGGCTACCCGACCGCGGCGACTCGGGCAGCGGCACCACGCGCTTCTTGCGCCGCAGCTTGAGCGGCTTCTCGGCCACCGAAACCGTCTCGTCGACCAGCGTCTTCTCGGACGACGACACGACCTTGGACTCGCTCGTCAGCGGCGACAGCGCCCCGTCGACCGGCTTGCGCACCACGAGGTGGCGCAGGCGGCTGATCAGCGGCGACTTGGGGTTGAGGGACGCGGCGGGAGGTGCAGCGAGCGCGTGCGCGCTGCTCGACTTGGGCAGCGCGTGCGCGCTGCTCGACTTGGGCAGCGCGTGCGCGCTGCTCGACTTGGGCAGCGCGGTCGGAGGGGACGGCGCGGACTCGGCGTCGCCCAGCTGCGTCGGCGCGCTCATCGCGTACTCGAGCGCCGCGCCGCCATCGTCGTCCGACGACGGCGACGTCGCGACGGACCGGTGGTGGTGCTTGATCGACGCGAGACTCGCGCGGGACGTCGCGGCGTGGTCGACTGACGACGACGTGCGTGTGCGCGGGAGCTGGAGCGGCGGGTCGCCCGCGAGGTGCTCGGGCACGACCTTGCCCATGGCGCGCGCGCCGGCGGAACCGGGGAGGTGCAGGCTGCGACGGACGAACGACGAGGCGCTCTGCATGACGGATGAGGTCCCGCCGCCGCCGCCGTGGATCGAGTGCCGCTTGCGCAGCTTGAGATCGGCGGTCGAGGGGCTCGCGGACACGGCCGTCGGGTGCGACTGCTGCGCCACCTCCTCGAACAGCGTGCGCAGCCGCCGCACGTTGCCCTCGGGCACGGCGAGGGGGATGGTGGCTGACATAGGTGTGGTGCGTCGGGTGGACGGGTTGATATCGTAAGAGTACTGCTCGGTCCGTTGCAAAGGTGGAGTGCGCGAGGAGAGCGAGGACGCGTCGCGGGCGCTGTATCCCAACGCGCGCCCCATTGACGCGTTCATTCAGTGGCGAGACATTGCCCCCCAAACCCTCGCGTCGGCGCGAAAAACGCGTCGATGCGACGCGCCGCGCGCGTGTGAGACAGTGAGACAACTGGTCAGCTGATCCCAGCTGACCGCGCCAATTCGCTTCGGAAGCTCAAAACCGCGCCGGTTCCCCGGAGACCCGCTCTCGCTCTTGCTCTGTCGAAAGTTTTCCGGGGTCACTTTTCTCGCGCTCTGGCTTTTACTGTGGTGCTCTGCGCTGAGCTGGTTTACTCGGAAAGATGACGCGAAAATGCCTTAGTTGCTTTGTGCGCGCGCCTGGAAAGTGGCCGATGACACCATATGAGCTCTGGCACATCTTTCGTTGCGGTTACGATAACCCTACGTTGCTACTTTACGTCTGGCCCAGTCTGATCTATAGCGGAAGCTCGACGCGAGGGATGCCTGCGCGGTCCGTACGCGCTAGCGCGAACCCTCTCCCCTCTCGGCCAACGTTCTGCAGCCGCGAGCGAGGCGTATGTCGGAGACTCCAACAACACGACGCGCACTGGTGAGGTCCGATTGAGCGCGTGAGAGGACGTGACGCGACGCGACCACTCTTGTCGTCAAGCACGGGTTGGTCCAGCCTTGTGTCGATACGTAGACCGTCGCTTCTTGCGGTGCGGGGCCAGACGTGAGGAACAGATCATCGCGGCCATTGACAACGACCACGAAACCGAGGAGATTGCCGCGGTGGCCGTCGCGCAGGCGGCTCTCTTATACACCAGCACGATCCGTCGGTTGCGCTGGAACCGCTTGAAGCGTGCAAGTCATCGTCGTGGCTCCGGCGGTTCACGACCGCGGCGGTGGCCGTCATCGTGGCCACAAAGTGACACGGACACGACGCGAGTATGCCTCGACCTCGTCCTCGCGAGGGCTGTGCTATGTATCAGTGGGATTAAACGGCTGGACCCCCCCTCTGAAAGAGCATCGTCACGAGCTTGAACAACTGAGTAGCTCGAGCTGATTGTCGGCCGTGGCAATGGCGGCGGCGCGACCGACACGGAGCGCGTGCGAGAGGGCGGGCGAGGAGTGAAACGCCGGCACGTCGTCGCCCGGAAGACGACACTGCCCAACGGTATATTATGACTCAGGCCGCTGTGACGACCACCACAGTAAAGTGATGGGGCTGTAGCTCAGTGGTAGAGCGTCTGCTTTGCATGCAGAAGGCCCAGGGTTCAAACCCCTGCTGCTCCATTTTAGCTTTTGCACCTGCTCAACCTGCTCAACGAGCCTCGTTTGCCATTGACGTCGGCGCAAGGAAGGCGCAGAGAGACCAAGGAGGTTGAGCTGTCACGTCACAGACCCACGTCGACCTCATTCACCGACCACACCCGCGCTGAGCGAAGGCGCACTCTACTCGCTCTACTCTGCCCTGTCGTGTGAAACGGTGAAGAAGCGCGGGACGACCCCGAGCACATGTGCGTGTGCCGAAGCGGGCGGGAAGAAGATGGAGGATGTATCGCTGCCCGCGGGCACGGTTTGACTAGCAGCGTGAGTGGCGCGGCCTCACGCAGCGCTCTTCCTTCGCCTCCTGGCTCCAACTTCGAGTGGATTGGCTGCCAGCGTGCTACCTGATCGAAGACCGCACTCATTTGCTGTTCTTGGGCGTTTTTATGTCTACTGCGTCGCGACAAGCGGAAGAACTGGCGCGTCGCGTCGTAGCAAACGCATCTGATCCGAGCATTGATCGTCGCCCCGTTTGCAACTGCCAGTCCTGATTCTCCCCCCGCCGTCAATCATCTGAACTTCTCACTTACCTGTAAGTCTTACAGGCAAACCGTGTGTATTCGATCGGTCGCTTGAGCGCGTGCGCTGGTTCACCGAGCCGTGAGAAGCGACACGTCGGGTCGCCTCGCAGCCGCTCCGTTCTGATCCTCGCTGTGATGCTAGCTCTCCTCCGCTCGAGCCCCGGCTCCTATTCCCCATCCTGCAACTAACTAAACAGCTTACTGAGTTTTGGATGATCTCAACTGAGGAGGGAGGTGAGGCGAGTCAAGAGATGAATAAGTGACTAGGGAGAATGCTATTGTGCGATTACATATGAGGGAGAGAAAACATTACAGGTTCAGGATCGAGCTGCGCGCGCGGGCGCGGAATGCCGAAGCCGAACACGCTGGGCAAAGGTGTTTAGCAGCAGCCGTTGTTGATGGGCAGGATCGTGACAACGTCGCTGCCGCAGTCGCCGTGGTTGTTGATGGGCATGATGTGGAAGTCGCCGCCGTTGCCGCAGTCGCCCGAGGGACCCCAGGTGGCCGGGTTGCCGCCGACGAAACCGTCGGCCGAGTGGTGGCCCTGGAACTGCGACTGCGACTGCGTCTGCGACTGCGACTGGAACGCGTCGCCGTGGCCGGTCGACCACTGGCCCTGCGACTGCGACTGGTGCTGCACGGCCGAGCCGTGGTCGCCGCCCCACTGGGTCTGCGACTGCGACTGCGACTGCTGCTGAGCGGCGCCGCCGTGGCCGGCACCCCACTGCGACTGCTGCTGCGCCTGCGACTGGTCGACCGAGCAGTGGTTGCCCCAGCTGCTCCAGTCGTTGCTGCCCTGGAACTGCGACTGCGACTGCGACTGCGACTGGGCGGCGTCACCATGCGACCACTGCGACTGCGACTGCGACTGCGACTGAGCGCCGTGGCCGCCGTTGCCCCACTGGGCCTGCGACTGCGACTGCTGCTGAGCGCTCGTGCTGCCGTGGCCGAACTGCATCTGCGACTGCGACTGGGCCTGGTCGACGGAGCAGTGGTTGCCCCAGTTGCCCTGGAACTGGCTCTGCGACTGCGACTGCGCGGCATCGCCACCGTGCGACCACTGCGACTGGCTCTGCGACTGCGACTGGGCGCCGTGGCCGCTGCCCCACTGGGTCTGCGACTGCGACTGCGACTGCTGCTGGACGGCGGGGACGTGGATCGGGGCGCAGAAGGTCATCTTGGTGTGTTGGTGGGTCGGTGCGACGGCTCGAGTGTGAGTGGTGGGTGATCTTCTCAACTCGAAGTGGGGCCGAGGGGGCTGTCCCTCTTTATACTCGGATCCGCTCGCGCTCGCGTTCTCGCGCTCTCACCGCTCACCAAGACGCGCGCATGCTATTCCCGAGAAATACGCAAGAGCAACGGAAAAACCGGCAGGCGCAGCGTTGAACGACGCGTCGCTATACGTGGCGACGGCATCGTCAAACCGCCGGCCGCTACGCCGCGACACGTTTCAAAGCGTCTTCGCTGCGTTGCCGTCGCGCTCTCACCGCTCCCCGCACTCCTCGCACTTCAGACGCATATCAACCGTTCGTGGGAGATCGCTCACGCGTTGGGGGTAGGCAGGCAGGTCGGATTGCAGCGGCCGGCGGTTCGTGCGTGTGTCGTAAATTCGGAGCGGGTGCGCTTTTGCCGCGGCTACGAAGTCCTCTTGTCGTGGGACGCTCGGTAGAGGCACATGAACGTGTGAATGGTTGAGTGCAAGTGGCCGCGAAAAGTGTCCCGCGCCAGTTGTCTCGCGGCCTGGGTCGCGTTGCGCCACACCCCACGTGATTGTTTGACGCGTCCTTTGGCGATCCACGGGCGCTCGGTTGCCACTGAGGGGAACCTAGCAGGGCCGTGTAACAGCGTGCTTGTACTAATCGGAACCCACTTGATTATTCTCGTAGGCTTTCGCTTCTGATGCAAACGTTGATCGTGACGCCGCGCGCGTTCCTTTGCCCCGAGACTCGCCCATCACCGCTCACCTGGGCAGATAGCTGAGCATTGATCCATTCTGGGTGATTCTAAGAGAAACCGGAGGTGTTAGAAATAGTAAGACAACTGATATTCTGCGATATAACTATGCGCGAGGCGACGCATTTCATCCGCAAGGTTTGATCCTTGCTGGCACGCGACCGAACAGATTCAGGTTCGCTTGAATACCGGCACAACTACGAATAATGTATGACGGTGGTTTGGGTTCGTCCAACGGCGTACCCGCGTATTCGCATGGAAGGCAGCCAATTCCGAGGGGCCTGGGCTCGGTGTCTCAACAACCATCCCACCCACAATCAAAGTCGCGTTGCACCGCATGAAACGGTGATTGTTTGCCGCGTGCCACATCCATCGACAATTGAGTCGGGAAAGTCGAAAACAAGCAGTAGAACGAGAATGGTACATTGTTCCTGCTGTCAAACGGAATGATCAGTTGCGACGGGTCAGCTTGATCCGAACGTCCTTGGCCTGCAGAAACCCGCTGCTGGGAGACGAGTTGGGGCAGCCGGCGAGCGCGGCCTTGTCGCCGACGACGGTCCACTCGTAGCGCAGGAGGAGCATGGACAGGATGACGCGCTGCTCGATGATCGAGAACTGCTGGCCGAGGCAGATGCGCTGCCCGCCGCCGAACGGGATCCACTTGAAGTCGTGCGCGCTTGGGTTCATGACCATGACCTTCTCCTTGGCGTCAGAATCAAGCCAGCGCTCGGGCTTGAACTGCACCGCGTCGTGGCCCCAGTACTCGCGCGCCGTCTGCAGCGCGTGCACGTCCAGCGCGACCATGGTGTCCACGGGCAGGCGGAGACCGCCAGAAAGAGAGGAAGGCGCGACTAGCTCGCGCATGCCAATGGCGGGCACGCTCGGGTACAGGCGCATGGTCTCCTTGATGACGGCCGTGAGGTACGCCAGATTTTGCTCGTTGTTGGTCGGAACCGGGAAATCGCGCGCCGCGGTGCCCTCGCTCGCGTCGACCATGTTGTTGAGAATCTCGGCGCGCGCCTTGCGCTGGATTTCCGGGTGCATGCCGAGCGAGTAGAGCGCGAACGCGAGCGTGTTGGCCGTCGTATCGTGGCCCTACAGCGAGCGAGTCAGTTCCGTCAGTTACATGGTGGAGAATCCCCGTCGTACAGGGAAACACGTGCCGCGATGAAGAACACGATCGTGTTAGTGCGCAGCTCATCGCGCGTGAACCCGCCGGCCCCGGATTCGCTGGCCGCGATCATGAGCTCGAGCAGGTCCTTGGCGTCGTCCTCGGGCGCCTCGGCGACGGCCGTGCCCTCGCGGCGCTCGGCCATTTTGGCGGCCTTGGCGTCGATCAGGGCGTATATGAACGCGTTGAAGTCGTCGACCGTGCGGGCGAAGCGGTGGTATTTCGGCAAGAGGACGCTGAAGGGGCCGAGCAGGAAAAAGGTAGGGTCCATGAGGCTCGACATGACGGCGTGGTAGGTCCTCACCATGGGCGCATCGGGCTGCTCAATCGAGTTGAAGTTGGTGCCAAACGCGGCCTGGGACAGCGCGTCGAGCGTGACGCGTCGCGTCCAGTCCGAGACGTCGACGGCCTCAGCCTTGGTCTCGAGCTGGTCGAGCTGCGCGAGGAGCGAGCGCGCGGGCGTGCCGAACACAGAGGTGGCCCAGCCGCGGCGGAACGCCGGGTTGATGACCTTGCGCTGCTGCTTCCACTCTGGTGTCTACCTCATCAGCGAAACAGGTGAGCGATAGGCTCGCAAGAGTTGTCAAAGTAACGTACCCGAGTCGACACAATGTTCTTGCCCAGAAAGGCGCGGAGCACGGCGTTGCGTCGCTTCGACGTGTCCATCTTCTCAAACTGCTCGTGCGCGTTGAGCATGAGCTTCGCGTCTTCGGGGTTGGCCACGACGACGGTCCAGAAGCCGAACCTGCAGTATGCGTTGCGACGGCGTGAGTGGCGGCGACACGGGATTAATCGCTGCGGGCACGTACATCCACTCGAGCCAGACGCGCGGAGTCTGTGCGGGCGACGTGATGGCGCCGCGGCGGAGCGCGTCCTCGCACAGCAGCTTGAGGAAGGCGGGCCGCGAGGTGAGGAAGCCCTCGCCCGAGAGCAGGAGCCGGACGGTCTGCAAGAAGGACACGCGCGGCAGATGGCGGAGGTGCGGCGGGACGCGGACCACCTTCCACCACACGCGCGCCGCGAGCATGGCCGCCGTCGCGAGGGCAGCGAGGAGCACCGATTTGCGCGGGCCGAGTGCCTTGACGAGTCGCGCGAGCGGGGCGAGGCGCGTTTCGACGCGAAGAGGCGCGATGGCCTTGCTCATTGCATCGAGTACATTGATGGTGCTTGTCATTGCGGTAGTTTGCTGGACAGCCTTGATAGAGAGAGCGCCGTGAGCGCGCGTTGCTCAGCTCGTTGGTCAGCTCGGGCGGATCGCCACGCGGAGAATGACGCCACGTGGAGATGATCGACGCGTCAGGAGCAGCCCGCCGTGACGGCGGAGCTACTCCAACCAGGAGTGCTGCCACTGTGTATGCCAAACAAGGGATGAACTATGCGTATATATATCTGCGCCGTTACTACGAGCGAACGCACAAATCAGTTGCGCCGCTTGAGCGCGAGCTCGATCCCCTTGGCGCGCAGCATCACGCCAGGCACCGACCCGGGCCTGCCCGCGAGCGCGGCCTTGTTCCCGGCGACCGTCCACTCGTAGCGCAGCAGCAGCATCGACAGGACCACGCGCTGCTCGATGATCGAAAACGACTGGCCAGGGCAGATGCGCTGCCCGCCGCCGAACGGGACCCACTTGAAGTCGTGCGCACTCGGGTGCATCGGGATCGCGCCGTCAGCGCCCACCCCGAGGTCGGCCCACCGCTCGGGCTTGAACTCGTCCGCGTCGTCGCCCCACTGCGCGCAGTCGCGGTGGATCGCGATCGTGTTGCCACTCACGATGGTGCCCGCGGGAACGCGCGACCCATCGGATAGGATCGCGGGGCTGGTCAAGATGCGTGGCGGGAGGTTGCCCACGCTCGGGTACAACCGCATCGTCTCCTTGATCACGTAGGTCACGTACGACATCCGTTGCTGCTCGTCGTTGGTCGGGTACGGGAAGTCCTCGGCGGGCGTGCCCTGTTCCACGTCGCCCATGACGGCGAGCACCTCAGCGCGCGCCTTGCGCTGGATCTCGGGGTGCATCCCGAGCAGGTACAGCGCGAACGTGAGCGCGTTGGCCGTCGTGTCGTGACCCTGTGCACATTCGCGAGCGCAGCGTCAGTATTCGCAGCTCGTGAAACGAGAGCGACGAACGAGCGTACCGCGACAAAGAAGGCGACCGTGTTGGCGCGCAGGTCCTCGCGCGAGAAGCCGCCCGACTGGCCCGCGATGATCATGGTCTCGAGCAGGTCCTTGACGTTGTTCTCGTCGCTGTCGTCGCCCGCATTGCTGCTGATGCTGCCGGCGCGCTTGGCAATCTCGTCGGCCTTGGCGTCAATCATCTGGTACACGTAGCGGTTGAACTCGTCAACGGCGCGCTTGTAGGCCCAGTACTCGGGCATGACCCACGCGACGGGCGCGAGGATCGTGAACTTGGGGTTGAACATGCCCTCCATGGCGGCAATGTACGAGCGCACAATGGGCGAGTCGGGGTGGTTGAGCGAGTCGATGTTGGTCCCGAACGCAGACGAGCACAGCGCGTCGAGCGTGATGCGCATCATCCACTCGGGCACGTCGACGGTCGCGTCCTTGGCATCCGCGATCGCGTCGAACTTGCCGAGCAGGATGCGCGTCGGCTCGCTGAACAGCGACGTGGCCCAGCTGCGGCGGAAGATGGGGCTCACAACCTTGCGCTGGCGCTTCCACCCGGCCGTCTACCATGAGAGAGATCGTCAGTGAAGTGCACGAGGAGAGTAGCAGCACCAGCGCGCGTACATTGGCGAGCGCGAGGTTCGTGCCCATGAAGTCGGCGGTCGCCTGCAGGCCCATGCGCGTCATCTCGAACTTGTCAAACACCTCGTGGCCGAGCAGCAGCGACTTGATGTCGGCCGGGTTGGCAATCACGACGGCCCAGCTGCCGAGGCTACGGATGGATCGAACGAACGTGAGGCCGCGTCAAAGACAGAGAACGCGTCAAGTACACATACAACCAGATCAGCCAGATCTTGGGCGTCTCGCTCGCGTGCTGGATGACGCCGCGCTTGAGCGCGTCGGTGCGCACGATGCGCAGCTGCTGGTCGACCGAGTCGAGGAAGCCCGCGCCCGACGTCATGACGCGGATCGTCTGCCACACGGTGAGCCGCGGCACATGACGCAGGCTCGGCGGCACGCGGATGCTGTGATACCAGAACCGCGCGCAGAGGACGGCGACCGTCGAGAGCGCGACCAGGAGCACAGACTTGCGCGGGCCGAGGATGTTGACGAGCGGGCCGAGCAGATCGGCCGCCTGCGCCTTGAGCGGCGCGACCGCGCTGGATGCGACGGCGAGATACTCGCTTGCTGTATTCATTGCAATCGGTTGTGGTGATGGAGGGCGTGGAGAGAGAGAAAAGGAGGAGCGCGCTGCTGAGGGCAGGGGTTCTGCGAGGGCGAAGTCCCGCCGATCGAAATCTGAGCGCGAGCAAACGGTTTCCGCTGCCCCGTGTGATCGCGATCGGGGCCCTCTTTGAGCGCACGCGCTGACAAAGGACCGGCAGAACTCCCCTGTCATCGCCTTTACACCCGCCTTTGAGGCAGCTTCACCGAATAAAAACGTAGAGGCAAGAGCTTTGTAGTGCGAACCTGACCAACGTCCGAGCAACTTCTCGCGGCGCAGAGGGAGCACGCCATTCGAATATCTCTGCATCGCGCGTGAACCGGCTTGCCGACTCAACACGCGCACCGAGGTGATTACAGTGCACAAATCCGCTGTTACACGGCCCTGCTCGGTTCCCCTCAGTGGCAACCGAGCGCCCGTGGATCGCCAAAGGACGCGTCAAACAATCACGTGGGGTGTGGCGCAACGCGACCCAGGCCGCGAGACAACTGGCGCGGGACACTTTTCGCGGCCACTTGCACTCAACCATTCACACGTTCATGTGCCTCTACCGAGCGTCCCACGACAAGAGGACTTCGTAGCCGCGGCAAAAGCGCACCCGCTCCGAATTTACGACACACGCACGAACCGCCGGCCGCTGCAATCCGACCTGCCTGCCTACCCCCAACGCGTGAGCGATCTCCCACGAACGGTTGATATGCGTCTGAAGTGCGAGGAGTGCGGGGAGCGGTGAGAGCGCGACGGCAACGCAGCGAAGACGCTTTGAAACGTGTCGCGGCGTAGCGGCCGGCGGTTTGACGATGCCGTCGCCACGTATAGCGACGCGTCGTTCAACGCTGCGCCTGCCGGTTTTTCCGTTGCTCTTGCGTATTTCTCGGGAATAGCATGCGCGCGTCTTGGTGAGCGGTGAGAGCGCGAGAACGCGAGCGCGAGCGGATCCGAGTATAAAGAGGGACAGCCCCCTCGGCCCCACTTCGAGTTGAGAAGATCACCCACCACTCACACTCGAGCCGTCGCACCGACCCACCAACACACCAAGATGACCTTCTGCGCCCCGATCCACGTCCCCGCCGTCCAGCAGCAGTCGCAGTCGCAGTCGCAGACCCAGTGGGGCAGCGGCCACGGCGCCCAGTCGCAGTCGCAGAGCCAGTCGCAGTGGTCGCACGGTGGCGATGCCGCGCAGTCGCAGTCGCAGAGCCAGTTCCAGGGCAACTGGGGCAACCACTGCTCCGTCGACCAGGCCCAGTCGCAGTCGCAGATGCAGTTCGGCCACGGCAGCACGAGCGCTCAGCAGCAGTCGCAGTCGCAGGCCCAGTGGGGCAACGGCGGCCACGGCGCTCAGTCGCAGTCGCAGTCGCAGTCGCAGTGGTCGCATGGTGACGCCGCCCAGTCGCAGTCGCAGTCGCAGTCGCAGTTCCAGGGCAGCAACGACTGGAGCAGCTGGGGCAACCACTGCTCGGTCGACCAGTCGCAGGCGCAGCAGCAGTCGCAGTGGGGTGCCGGCCACGGCGGCGCCGCTCAGCAGCAGTCGCAGTCGCAGTCGCAGACCCAGTGGGGCGGCGACCACGGCTCGGCCGTGCAGCACCAGTCGCAGTCGCAGGGCCAGTGGTCGACCGGCCACGGCGACGCGTTCCAGTCGCAGTCGCAGACGCAGTCGCAGTCGCAGTTCCAGGGCCACCACTCGGCCGACGGTTTCGTCGGCGGCAACCCGGCCACCTGGGGTCCCTCGGGCGACTGCGGCAACGGCGGCGACTTCCACATCATGCCCATCAACAACCACGGCGACTGCGGCAGCGACGTTGTCACGATCCTGCCCATCAACAACGGCTGCTGCTAAACACCTTTGCCCAGCGTGTTCGGCTTCGGCATTCCGCGCCCGCGCGCGCAGCTCGATCCTGAACCTGTAATGTTTTCTCTCCCTCATATGTAATCGCACAATAGCATTCTCCCTAGTCACTTATTCATCTCTTGACTCGCCTCACCTCCCTCCTCAGTTGAGATCATCCAAAACTCAGTAAGCTGTTTAGTTAGTTGCAGGATGGGGAATAGGAGCCGGGGCTCGAGCGGAGGAGAGCTAGCATCACAGCGAGGATCAGAACGGAGCGGCTGCGAGGCGACCCGACGTGTCGCTTCTCACGGCTCGGTGAACCAGCGCACGCGCTCAAGCGACCGATCGAATACACACGGTTTGCCTGTAAGACTTACAGGTAAGTGAGAAGTTCAGATGATTGACGGCGGGGGGAGAATCAGGACTGGCAGTTGCAAACGGGGCGACGATCAATGCTCGGATCAGATGCGTTTGCTACGACGCGACGCGCCAGTTCTTCCGCTTGTCGCGACGCAGTAGACATAAAAACGCCCAAGAACAGCAAATGAGTGCGGTCTTCGATCAGGTAGCACGCTGGCAGCCAATCCACTCGAAGTTGGAGCCAGGAGGCGAAGGAAGAGCGCTGCGTGAGGCCGCGCCACTCACGCTGCTAGTCAAACCGTGCCCGCGGGCAGCGATACATCCTCCATCTTCTTCCCGCCCGCTTCGGCACACGCACATGTGCTCGGGGTCGTCCCGCGCTTCTTCACCGTTTCACACGACAGGGCAGAGTAGAGCGAGTAGAGTGCGCCTTCGCTCAGCGCGGGTGTGGTCGGTGAATGAGGTCGACGTGGGTCTGTGACGTGACAGCTCAACCTCCTTGGTCTCTCTGCGCCTTCCTTGCGCCGACGTCAATGGCAAACGAGGCTCGTTGAGCAGGTTGAGCAGGTGCAAAAGCTAAAATGGAGCAGCAGGGGTTTGAACCCTGGGCCTTCTGCATGCAAAGCAGACGCTCTACCACTGAGCTACAGCCCCATCACTTTACTGTGGTGGTCGTCACAGCGGCCTGAGTCATAATATACCGTTGGGCAGTGTCGTCTTCCGGGCGACGACGTGCCGGCGTTTCACTCCTCGCCCGCCCTCTCGCACGCGCTCCGTGTCGGTCGCGCCGCCGCCATTGCCACGGCCGACAATCAGCTCGAGCTACTCAGTTGTTCAAGCTCGTGACGATGCTCTTTCAGAGGGGGGGTCCAGCCGTTTAATCCCACTGATACATAGCACAGCCCTCGCGAGGACGAGGTCGAGGCATACTCGCGTCGTGTCCGTGTCACTTTGTGGCCACGATGACGGCCACCGCCGCGGTCGTGAACCGCCGGAGCCACGACGATGACTTGCACGCTTCAAGCGGTTCCAGCGCAACCGACGGATCGTGCTGGTGTATAAGAGAGCCGCCTGCGCGACGGCCACCGCGGCAATCTCCTCGGTTTCGTGGTCGTTGTCAATGGCCGCGATGATCTGTTCCTCACGTCTGGCCCCGCACCGCAAGAAGCGACGGTCTACGTATCGACACAAGGCTGGACCAACCCGTGCTTGACGACAAGAGTGGTCGCGTCGCGTCACGTCCTCTCACGCGCTCAATCGGACCTCACCAGTGCGCGTCGTGTTGTTGGAGTCTCCGACATACGCCTCGCTCGCGGCTGCAGAACGTTGGCCGAGAGGGGAGAGGGTTCGCGCTAGCGCGTACGGACCGCGCAGGCATCCCTCGCGTCGAGCTTCCGCTATAGATCAGACTGGGCCAGACGTAAAGTAGCAACGTAGGGTTATCGTAACCGCAACGAAAGATGTGCCAGAGCTCATATGGTGTCATCGGCCACTTTCCAGGCGCGCGCACAAAGCAACTAAGGCATTTTCGCGTCATCTTTCCGAGTAAACCAGCTCAGCGCAGAGCACCACAGTAAAAGCCAGAGCGCGAGAAAAGTGACCCCGGAAAACTTTCGACAGAGCAAGAGCGAGAGCGGGCCGCGGGGCGACTAGCCTCACAGCAAGCGGTCAGTTGAGCGGTTATGCCTTGCGCGCGAGGGCGAGGCCGTGGTTACCGGACTCGGTGCACGAAGAAAGGGAGTCTCTTTGGTATAGATAGAGAGCGTCTGAGCGCACTATGAGCACGACACGAGGCCCATGCTGACTTGGGCAAGCTCCAAGACTCGCGCATCTCAGTAATCCAACTGCAGAGTCCGAATTTGTTAGACTGACGACAGGATGTGGTGCTTGTGCGGGAAGGGTCATCGCCGCAGCACAGTCGAGTAACCTGTCCCGCATGACAAAGGTAGGGTTCCTGCCTGCCATCGACCGGCCCCGATTGAGCCAAGCTGTATAGACCGTTTTGCATGGAGTTGCATTGAGAGTTCATGGGATAAGGGTTCAAGGGAGGGGGTGCGAGTTTGGAAGCGGCCTTGAACGCGTTTTGGTCATTGAATCAGGTCACATGGTCCGTCGTATCACTTTCCTTCGCCGAGGGCCGGCGCCCTCGCTGCGTCACAGCTGGCTGACCTCACGCTCTCTCTTGCCTCCCAACAGGGACCTCTGCTCCCAACCATTATCAGCTTCTTTGCAATGCCACGCTTTAAGAACCTGCCCGCGCGTCGCGACGATGAATCGGACGACGCTGCCGACGCTGCGGCCGTGACGCAGCCCGAGAACCAGAGCTCGGACGACGAGGTCGCCCAGGAGGAGCCCGCAGAGGACGAGGACGAGGACGAGGACGAGGATGATGAAGGCGAGGAGGACCTTGCGGCTCGCCGCCAGCGCAACATGGATCGCATGCGCGATCTTCTCGCCACTGCCTGTACTGTCAGTCGTACTCGCTTAGTCTGTAGCTCGTCGCTGACTCTATTCTTGGTATAGCGATTGACTCTGTCTCGACGCTGGCTCGCTCGTCCAGTTCGACGTCTTCCGCACCCGCGGCCAAGCAGACTCGCCGCCGGCGCGCTGCTGGTGACGACGACGACGACGACGAGTACGACGCCGCGAGCGAGCGGCCCGCTCCTCGCACGCTGCGCAGTGCTGCCCGCGGCCGCACCGCGGCGAAGCTCGGTCGTACCCGCGCCTCTCGTTCCAACGACGACGAGGAGTTCATGGAGCTCGTACGTGAGCTGCTCTTTCGACCCGTTGCAATGCCCCCCTGACACAGCGTGAACACTCGATGTAGGACGAGGACGGTAGCGCGGCGTCGCGCAGCGAGATCCGCCGCAAGCAGATGCTCGCCCACGACGCCAAGTCGGACACGTTCTTCTTCTCGCTGCCGTACGAGATCATGAAGAAGGAGCCGTCCCCGGCCAAGCGCAAGTTTGGCCCGATCCCCAACGTGCCCGTCGGCTCGCTGTTCGGGTTCCGCAAGTGCGCTCATGTGCGACTCACCTCCGTGGACCTCCACCGCTACAAATTGCTCACGAATGACGCTTTGCGGATGTGTAGGAAGCTGGCGTTCACCGGTACGGCGCACTCATCGCGACGGAGGTCGCCGGATACGACTGACTCGTTCTCTCTTCCAGTGGTCTCGTCCCTGGCATCGCGGGCCACCACGAATATGGCGTGTGGTCGATTACCTGCAACGGGGTACGTCTTTCCGGCTACCTCGCTGCCAAATCAGGCTAATCACGACTGGTCTGCTGTAGGGCTACGACGGCGACATCGACGAGGGCGACCGCATCATCTTCTCGGGCAGCGGCGGCCGCGCCCTCTCCGAAAAGAACCTTCGTACAGCGCCGCAAACCATGGACATGGAGCTCAGCTCGCGCAACGCGGCCTTCATCAAGTCGTACGACCTGGGCCGGTCGATCCGCGTGGTCCGCGGGCCCAAGTCCGGCTACGAGCACGCCCCGCACGGCCTGTACCGCTACGACGGCCTGTACAAGTGCACCGACTGGACGTACGAGGACGGGCCGACCGGGTTCAAGGTGTACCGGTTCACGCTCGAGCGCGAGCCCGGCCAGCCCCCGCTCGAGTCGCTGCCCAAGACGTTTGCCGACCCGCAGTGGGCCGAGATCCGCGCTGCCGTCCTCGCGGGCCGCGGGCTCTCCGAGGAGGAGTTCCAGGAGCTCTCGGTGCAGGGCGTCGAGGCGTTCCGCCGCCAGAAGGCCGCAAAGGACGCCGGAGAGACCACGACGGGCACGCGCCGGTCGACGGGCGGCCGCCGCAGCCGCCGCAGTGGGCCGACGGACGACGACGATGACGACAGCGACGATGACGCCCCCGCCGCGTCGTCGTCGTCCCGCTCGACGGGCACCCGCCGCTCGGCGCGCATCTCGAGCCGTCCCGCGTCGACCACGCCGATCGCCGCTGACAGCGACGACGAGGACGAGCTCGAGCAGCAGGAGGAGGAGGAGGAGATGGTCGTGGTGCGTCCGACCACGCGTCGCACCCAGCGCCGCATCGCGACGCCGCCGACGGCCGAGCGGCCGGACGAGCCGCCGACGCCCGAGTTCCCCGACACGCCGGCGTCGGACGACGACGACGAGGGCGAGGGCGAGACGCGCACGACGCGGTCGTCGGCGCGGCTGTCCAAGCGCAAGGCCAAGGGCGCGTACAAGCCGGGTCCGCTGTCGATGAAGCGTCGCCGCCTCGGGCAGTGATTGATCCGGGCACGGACACGCGAGCCAAGAGTTAACTAGTTTGGTTGTTGTTGTGCAGATATCTGTAAATGTATTTTTTTTTGTGGTTGTCATACGAGTGTCCAAACGGTTCAGGTTGAGAAGCGGGCGAGCGAGTCGTTGATCAGTGGCGCTTCTTGCCCTTGCCGCCACCGCCGCCGTTGCCGTTACCGCGGTTGCCGCCGGCGAGGGACGCGCCGTTGCCGACGAGGTTCATCTTCTGGGCGTAGGCCTGGGTCATGAGCTGGACGCCGCCCTTGCCCGAGAGGTCGACGGCGGCGTTGCCCTTGTTGCCGCCCTTGCGCTTGGACACGCCCTTGCCGATGGTTGATGGGACGACGAAGATGCCGGGCTCGGCGTTGGCCTTCTTGTTGCCGCCCTTGTTCCCGAGCCGCTTGTTAATGTCGCCGTCCGTCGCCGCCTTGTTGCCGTTACCGTGCCCGTTGCCGTTGCCGCCCTTGCGCGGGCCTCCTGCGCCGCCGCGGCCACCACCGCCGGGCGCGCCGTGGTCCATGCGGGTGCCGAACGAGGCGCGGGCGTTGCTGGAAGATGGTGCGCCGCCGTGGATCTTGGCGAGGGCGGCGGCCTTGCGGGCGAGCACGGGGCGGATGAACTGCTTGAGCCACGCGGCGTTCTTTGGCGCGTAGCCGTACACGCCGGGGCTGAGTTCTTCGCGACTATAGACGCGGGTCGGAGGGGGCGGGAGGTGAGCGCGAGGGGTGGTGATCAGGCGGTGATGATGAGTCGAAACGCACATGAGGCACACGACGTCGGCCAGGTCGTCGATGAAGGCCTCGACGTCGTTCTCCGTGTACTTGAGGGTCTCGACCTTGGCGCGCTCGTTCTTGAGCTTCTCCTCGAACAGCGCGATGATGCCCTCCATGGCCGCGTACACGCTCTCGTAGTCGTAGAACATGCGCGACGACAGCTTGTTGGTGCGCTGCATGAGCACCAGGGTATGCGTTTGCTGTTCATAGAGAGCGGGGACGTCAGGAGGCCGTCTGGTCGCGCGCAGCAGCAGCGGGCCGCGGCGTAGCGTAGCGCCAACATACAATGTCCATGGCAGATGTCGTGTGGGGGTCGTGCTAGGGGTAGGGTGTCGATGCAGTGCAGAGAGTCGGTTCCGGGTGCGGGAGGGCGGATGGCGGGCGGGGCGGCCGTGCTGAGAACTCGAGCCAGGGCGGGGAGAACACGCGTCGGACTCGCCGGACCGCGTCGGGTGAGCTCGCGTGACGGATCGCCGTTCCTCTCTCTTTCTGTTCGTCGCGAGCTGGCTTTCACTGCTCTCCTCCACGCACCCCGACCACCCTACCCGCTACGCAATCGACACCATGAGCAACGTAAAGCAAGCCGCCGAACCGGCACCCGCTTCCGCCGCCGCCGCGCCCGCCGCGCCCGCGATCCAGCTCGACGCCGAGGGCCGTCCCATCAAAAAGTCGGCCAAGGACATGACCAAGGCCGAGCGCCGCGCGTACCAGGAGGCCCAGCGCGCCGCCAAGGAGGCCATGAAGGCCGCCGGCGGTAGCGGCAAGGCGCCCGCGGGTGCCTCCGCGCAGGCTGGCGGCAAGAAGGCGGCGGCGCAGGGCGCGGCTGGTGGTGACAGCAAGGCTGCGCCATCCTCCGCTGCCGACACCACGGCGGCGCTCGGCGGGTCGTCGAGCTCGCTGCTGCGCGCCAACAGCTCGGTCGCGGGGTCGGTCGGCAACCTGACGCGGCCGGGGACCGCGGCCCCCGCGGCCGCGCCCGCGAGCAAGACCATGTCCCTGTTCGCGCACCTGCCGACGCCGCTGCACGAGCGCAAGCTCGCCGGGTACACGGCGTCGGGTCCGCACTCGCGCGCGCTGCACCCGGCCGTGGTGCAGGTCGGGCTGCAGATGGCCGACAACCGGCTGGGCGGGTCCAACGCGCGGTGCCGCGCCATGCTCGAGGCGTTCAAGAACCTGATCGCCGACTACGCGACGCCCAACGACGCGGTGCTGTCGCGCCACCTCACCCAGCACCTCGGCAACCACATCTCGTACCTGTCCGACATCCGCCCGCTGTCGCCCGGCATGGGCAGCGCCATCCGCCAGCTCAAGCACGAGATCTCGGTCCTCGCCCCGGACCTCCCCGACAAGGACGCCAAGGAGCAGCTGCTCGAGCACATTGACACCTTCATCCAGGAGCGCATCACCATGGCGCTGCACGGGCTCGCCGAGATCGGCGTGTCCAAGATCAAGGACGGCGACGTGATCCTGACGTTCGGCCACTCGTCGACGGTGCGCCACGTGCTGCTCGCCGCGCAGGCCCGCGGCCGCAAGTTCCGCGCCATTGTCGTGGACGCGCGCCCGCGCCTCGAGGGCCGCCGCATGGCCCGCGCCCTGCTCGCCGCGGGGATCCCGACCACCTACGTGCTCATCAGCGGCGTCGCGTACGCGATGCGCGAGGCCACCAAGGTCCTGCTCGGCGCCAACGGCCTGCTCGCCAACGGCGCCCTCCTCGCGCGCGCCGGGTCCGCCCAGGTCGCCCTCATCGCCGCCCGCGCCAACATCCCCGTCATCGTCACCTGCGAGACGTACAAGTTCTCCAACGCGATCCACCTCGACTCGATCGTCTTCAACGAGCTCGGCGACCCGTCCGACCTCCTGCGGTCCGTCGCGACCACGGGACCAGCGAGTAAGGGCGCGGCCCCGCTCAAGGCGCTCAACCTCCTGTTCGACGTGACGCCGCCCGAGTTCCTCACCGTCGTCATCACCGAGCTCGGCCTCGTCCCCGTCACCTCGGTCCCCGTTGTGCTGCGCGAGTACAAGCCGCTGCTCGAGTCGCACCGCTGAGCTTTCTCGAGTCTCTGTCTGTTACCATCAATCTAGCGAACCCTCTTTTTTGTGTAATCACCGCGGCGAAAAGCGCGACGAACAGTGAAAAACGCGACGGCGACGGATCACGCGAGCACGCGTCGCGACGCGTTTCTGTTCGCACGTTTCGTGAGTGACTTTCGCTCCCCCTCTTGCGCCAACTTGCTCTGCACTGCACACCACTTGCAGACCCACCATGCCGACCAAGGCGACGACGGCTCCCAAGGCCGAGACGCCCGCGGCTGCTGCGCCGGGCCGTGGGAAACCCGCGTCGATGCTGTTCGCTGCGCCAGCACCGGCCAAGCAGGTCCAGGATACCGATGATGGAGGCGACGACGATGATGAAAAGGCCGACGAGGCCGAGCCCGACGTCCACTTTGAGCCCGTCCTCAAGCTCGACAAGCTCGTCGACGTCAAGACCAACGAGGAGGACGAGGAGCCGATCTTTGTCGTGTCCGTCTTGCCCTGCACTCGTACGTCACTCCCTAGAGTCTGACGCCTTGACATGTAGCCGCGCCAAGCTGTACGCCGTCCCCGAGTCCAAGACCGCCAAGGAATGGAAAGAGCGCGGGACCGGCACCCTGCGCCTGCTCATGCACTCGCGCACGGGCAAGGTCCGCCTGGTGATGCGCCGCGACAAGACCCACAAGATCTGCGCCAACCACCACGTCGCGCCCGAGCTCAAGCTCCTCCCGATCATCAACTCGGACCGCGCCCTCACCTGGCGCGCCCTCGCGGATCTCAGCGACGGCGCCGCCGCCGTGCCCGAACCCGTTACCCTTGCCGTCCGCCTCCGCGACGCTGCCACCGCGCACCGTATGCTCGCCAAGTTCGACGAGGCCAAGGAGTGGAACCGCCGCATTGCCGCCGGGACCGCGACGCCGGGTGGGCCTGGCGCGCCTGCGGTCGTCACGGGCGACGAGGAGGGGCCCGCCGCGGTCGCGGGGTTCGCGGCGATCACGGTGCCCGCCGTCAGCAGCGAGGCTGTCTCGCTCGGCGACTCGCCCACGTCCGCGAGCGACAAGGCGGGACCGGCGCCCGCACAGTGGGTCTCGAACAATACGGCGCTCCCGCCGTCGCCCGTCGCGCCGCACAAGAGCGGGCCGGTACGTGTGGCCGTGGGTCGGCGATGTGTGCTTCGCTAACGCACCGTGTCAACTAGCCCGCGACCGAGGACGACGCGGCCGATGGCAACGACGACCAGCCCGACGAGACCGAGCCCGACGTCCACTTTGAGCCGGTCCTCAAGCTCGACACGCTCGTCGAGGTCAAGTCTGAGACGGACGACGAGACAACGCTGCTCACCATGTACGCCGCCCTCTCACCTGTCCTCACTTCGCCCGTTCTCACCCGCACCCCCCGTCGCACCTGTAGCCGTGCGCGCCTGTACCGCTACCTTGGCGGCGACTGGAAAGAACGCGGCACAGGGGACCTGCGGCTGCTGATGCACCGCGACTCGGGCAAAATCCGCCTTGTCATGCGCCGCGACAAGGTCCTCAAGGTATGCGCCAACCACCTCATCACGCCCGAGATGAAGCTCGTGCCCATGGCCAAGTCGGACCGCGCGTGGGTGTGGACCGCGCTCGCCGATTTCGCCGACGGCGTCGTCGCACCACAGACCCTCGCGATCCGTGTCCGCGACGCCGACGTCGCTAACCTGTTCGCGGCCAAGTTCAACGAGGCTGCCCGGTGGAACGCGATGGTCGCGGCGGGGACCGCCGTGCCGGGCGGGCCAGGTACGCCGGTGCCTGTGGCGACGCCCGAGGCGGGAGTGGGTGCTGAAGCGGTGGCCGAGCCCAAGCCGGCCGTCGCGGCCATCGCCCTCCCGCAGTCGCCCGCGCAGGCCGTCTTCGCGTGGCCCGCGGTCACTGACTCGGCGCCGGCATCTCAGCCGGCATCGCCGACGGTTCCCGAGACGCGGCACGCGTTCCTCAAGGGCTCCACGCCCGAGCGCAAGTCGCCGTCGGCCGAGGCTACGAAGCCCGCTGCTGCTGCGGCACCCGTCAAGGTGGCCGACGATGCGGACGCAGACGACCAAGGCGACGACGACGACAATGACCAAGCTGACGAGTCGGAGCCCAACGTGCACTTTGAGCCCGTGGTCAAGCTCGACAAGCTCGTCGGCGTCAAGCTCGAGAACGAGGACGAGGATCCCATCTTCGAGGCGTACGTTTCCCCTCCCTCCCTCCCTTCCTCACACGGCCACAACTGACACCCACTCACCGTAGCCGCGCCCAACTCTTCCGCTACCTCGCCGGCGAATGGAAGGAGCGCGGCGTCGGCGAGCTCAAGTTCCTCAAGCACCGCGCCACGGGCAAGGTCCGCGTCCTGATGCGCCGCGACAAGGTGCTCAAAGTGTGCGCCAACCACCTGCTGCTCCCCGAGATGAAGCTCGCGCCCATGGCCAAGTCAGACCGCGCGTGGACCTGGACCGCCCTCGCCGACGTCTCGGACGGACCCGCCGAGCCGCTCATGCTCGCGGTCCGCCTCCGCGATGCCACTGTCGCCGCGCGGTTCAAGACCAAGTTCGAGGAGGCTGCCCGGTGGAACGGGAAGCTGTCCTCGGGTGCCGCACAGCCGTCGGATCCTGCGGCACCGCAGCCCGACGGTGCGGCGGCGGCCGCGAGCGGGAAGGCCGCGGTCCATGTCCAGCCGCCGTCGCAGGTCAACTCGCCCGCGTCGCCGCAGCCGGACGTGGCCGCCGTTGACTGGGCGATGATTCGGCCGGCGAGTCCCACCGAGGTACGGTTCTGCACTCGGTGTGGCTCTTCCTGCGCGGAGGCTCACTAATCTCGTGTAGGCCCGAGGACTTCTGCGCGACCAGTCTCCGGTCAAAGAGCGCGCGATCCTGGAAATGTACGCTCGCACCAGCTCCCCTCCCCCAAACCCCCTCGTCTCACCCGTCCCGCTGTAGCCGCGGCATCGGGTACCGGTACGACAAACCGTCGCGGTCATGGAAACAGCTCGGCCGCGGCGAGATCCAGCTGCTGGTCCCGGAGACGGGCGCGGGCAAAGTCCGCCTGCTGATGTCCCTCGACGACCCAGCGCTCTCGCTGGCCCCCGCCTCGCCTCGCCGCGCCGTCGCCATCAACCACTACATCACGCCCGCGATGCACCCGATGCCGATCCTCGGCACCATGACGGGCTGGTCGTGGCACTCGCTCGCCGATTTCGCCGCGGGCCTGCACGTCCCGCCCGCCGCCGTCACGGTCGCTGTCAGGCTCGGGACTACCGACGCGAGCAACGTGTTCCACGCCGCGTTCAAGGCGGCGATCGCGCATAACGCTGCGATTGCGACCGGCGAGCGCCGGCCCGAGATCAAGGAGTTTTCCGTGCCCGGTGCTGTAGCGCGGTCGCCGTCGCGCGCCCGCTCGCCCGACCGCGACCGCGACCGCGACAGCGTTTTCGGGACCGCAACCGAGGACGAGCGTGGGCGGTCGACCGCGCGCACCGAGTCCGTGTGGGACCGCGCGTGGAGCGAGTCGCGCGAGTCGTCCGCGAAGCCCGTGCCGCGCCCGCCGAGTCCAGCGGGTGGGTCGCCGTCGAGCGTGCGGAAGCGTAAAGCGGACGGCGCCGTGGTCGCGCCGCCGTCGATCGATGCTCCCGCGGGCGACGAGACGCCCAAGCCCGCTCGCGCGGCCACGGGGAAGGCCGTCACGCCGATCAAGACCGCCGCGCTCGTCGCGCCGCTGCCGGCCAAGGAGCAGCCCGCCAAGCCCGCGGCGGCTCCGCCGGCCAAGGTCGCCGCCGCCGACGGTAGCCGCCCGCAGAAGCAGTCGACCAAGGACATGACCAAGGCGGAGCGGCGCGCGTACCAGGAGGCGCAGCGCGCGGCCAAGGAGGCCGCCAAGGCGTCCGGCACCACCGCGAGCGCGAGCGGCAAGCCCAAGGCCGTGGTCACCGCCGCCAGCAAGACGACGCCGGCGTCCTCGCCGCGGATCGCGACCAAGGACGTGCCCCGCACGCCCGCGTCCGCGCGCCCCGGCTCAGCGCGCGTCCCCGTCCCGCTCGCCGCGACCAAGCTCGGTTCGCGGGCCGGGAGCACCGCGAGCTTCAGCGGGTCGTCGCTGAACCTGTCGCACCTCCCGCCGTCCATCGCGGCGCGCGCGCAGGCCAACCCCGCCACGGCAACCGTGACGCGCAACGGGTTCCCGCTGCACCCGTCCGTCGTCACCGTGGCGCTCAAGACGGCGCACCTGCACCTCGCGGGGGCCAACGAGCGGTGCGCGGCGATGCTGGCCGCGTTCCGCCAGCTGATCGCCGACTACACGACGCCGCCGCGCGCGGTCCTGCCGCGGCACCTGACGCAGTACCTCGGCGCGCACATTGCGTACCTGGCCGAGACCCGGCCGCTGTCGCCCGGCATGGGCAACGCGATCCGCGCGCTGAAACACGCGATCTCGGTCCTCCCGCCCGACCTGCACGACGGCGACGCGCGCGCGCGGCTCGTCGCCGGGATCGACACCTACGTCGCGGAACGCATCACGCACGCGCGCGCGGCGATTGCCGAGCACGCAAGGGCCAAGATCAAGCCCGGCGACGTGGTCCTGACGTTCGGCCACAGCTCGACGGTCGAGGCGGTCCTCCTCGCCGCGCACGCCGCGGGCACCCCGTTCCGCGCCGTGGTCGTCGACGCCCGGCCGTGGCTCCACGGCCGCCCCCTCGCGCGTGGTCTCCTCGACGCTGGGATCAAGGTCACCTACGCGTGCATGACGGGGCTCGGGTTCGCCCTGCGCGAGGCGACCAAGGTCGTCCTCGGCGCGCACGGGATGCTGGGCAACGGTGCGCTCCTTGGCGGCGTCGGGAGCGCCGCCGTCGCGCTCATGGCCGCCCGCGCGAATATCCCCGTCATGGTCGCGTGCGAGACGTACAAGTTCACCGACGCGATTCATCTCGACTCGATGGTGTTCAACGAGCTGGGCGCTGGCGCCGCCGGCGGCAGCGGCGAGGACGAGGGGGGTAAGGCCGCCGGGTACGTGCACCTCCTGTTCGACGTGGCGCCGCCCGAGTTCCTCACGGCCGTCGTCACCGAGCTCGGCGTCGTGCCCGTCACGTCGGTCCCCGCGGTCCTGCGCGAGTACAGGCCCGTCGGCGGGAGTGGCGGGCTACTGGGCGGCGACGAGGATGACTGAGTTTCGTTCGCGGGACGGGAGGAAGAAGAAGAAGAAGAAGGAATACACTAGGCAGTTATGGATTCAAGACGAGGGCGGGCGATATGTATCAAAACTCGCGAGGAAGGGAGGGCCGGCGGCGGCGGGAGCGGGCTAGCTCGTGTCCATGTCGTCGTCCGGATCGTCACCACCGTCCGGCCTCCTTGGCGCTGCTGCTGCGCCGTGGGCGGCGAAGAACGGCAGCGCGGCCGCGGCCGCGAGCGACGACAGCGGGGATGGCGCCGCCGAAGACGACGCCGCAGCTGCCGCGGCGGCAGCGGCCTCGGCGATCGCGAGCACCGGGTTCGGCGCCGCGGGGCCCGAGGAAGCAGGGTGCGCGAGCGGGTACGCGTGGTGCGCGTGGTGCGGGTGCGACGGGGTATAAACCGCCGTTGTAGGCGACGACGCGGACGAGGACTCGGCGGGAGCGGGGTCTCCAGACGCAGCTGCAGCAGCAGCCGCGGCGGCAGCGGCGACGGTCGTGGCCCGCTTGCGCGGCGCGGCGGCGCGCTTGCGCTTGGGCTTAGGCGGGACGGGCGAGTCGCCGTCAGCGGTCAACGGGGACGAGGACGTGAGCGACGAGGACGCGGAGCTGCCATCAGCGGCGGCGGCCGACGAGTCGAGCGCGGCGGCCGCGGCGGTGCGCTTGGGCGCGCGGTTGCGCCGCTTGACGACCTTGTTGGCGTAGATCTCGGGCGGGCGGTGCTTGTTGTGGAGCTTCTCGCTACAGATATCGGACATCAGTGCGAGTTTGAACGAAGAAGCACGAGGGAGAAGCGTACTAGAGGGCACACGCGTTGCACAGGCACTCGCCCTGCGACCCCTTGCGCCAAAGGGACGCCTCGCTCGTGTTGCAGTTGGCGCACACGTTGGTGTTGACGGGCGGCGGCTTGGCCGGGTGCCGGCACAGCTCGCGCGGACGGTGGCGCCCGTTTTGCTTGACGCTACACGGGGGACGAGGGTCAGCGAGGGTGGCGACGGGCGCGAGCGAGGGGAAGCCGTACTAGAGCCCACACGCGTTGCACAAAATCTCGTCGCTGAACCCGCGGCGCCACAGCGGCGTGAACTGCACGCGGCAGTTCTCGTTCTCACACTGCTTGGGCGGCTCGTCGTTGGCGCCGAGGACGAGCTCGTCGCCCGCGCCGGGACTGCTGGCGGGCGCTGGTGTCGGCGCTGGTGCTGGCGCGGCGGGCTGGAGCGGAAGCTCGGGTGCTCCGCCGACAGAGGGCGGTAGTGGTGGCAGCGGCGGGAGGTCGTGCTGCGACTGCGGATGATGATGGTGGTGGTGCTGGTGCGACGGCGGGTGGAAGAAGGGGTTCTCGTGGTACGCCGGCCGGACCTCGTGCTGCTGCTGCTGTTCCTGCTGCTGCGGTTGAGGAGGCGGAGGTGGCGACGCGGACGTCGACACGAGCATGTCCGACGCAGCGACGACGACGGCAGGCGGCCGCGGCGGGTTGTGCCTGCGGTCCGGATTCTTGGCCGCGCGGCCGCGCTTACCTCGCGTCGTCGTCGCGCCGACCGCGCGCGGCCGTGCGGGCGCCCCGTCCTCGTCGTTCCCGATCCCCGCGGCCGCCATGGCGGCCTCCATGGCGTCATTGGCCGTGGCGCCGACAACCGATGCGGTTCGCCCGCGGACGCGGTGGCGCGGGGCGACGGCGCCGGACTCGGAGCGGCCGCTCGTGGACCCGCCGCCCGCGGTCCCGCCGTTGATGATGCGCGCGGGGGCGATGGTCGGCGGCTGCTGGTGAAGCTGGTGGCGCGACCTCTCGGCGCCGGCGAACCCAAGCGGTTCGTCGTCGAAGCCGATCGGGACGACGGGCCGGCGGCGCGGGTCGGCGAGGTCAGTGTCGGTCGCGGCGACGGCGGCGAAATCTTCGATATCGAGCATCGCCATGAGCTGGGCCTGGACGTCGTCGATCGACAGCGGGTCCGCGGCGAACGCGGACGGGCCGCCAAGCTGGGCGGCGGGCGGCAGCGCCGAGGACGACGACGAGGACGACGGGTCGGCGGCCATGGTCCACGACTGGTCAGCCATGCACGCCGAGGGGTCAAACGACTGGTTCGCGAGCGCCTGCTGTTGATGCGGTTGATGCTGCTGATTCGACAGGGACGAGGCGAAACCAGCAAGTCCAGACGCAGCGAGCGGGCCGGTCCCCGTGAGGAACGGCGACGCGGCGTGCGACGTACCCGCCGAGACGCTCGCCATGGCCGGCGTCGGCGGCGGGGGCGCCGGGCCCGCGAGCGGCGCGCCGGCCGACAGTCCCGCGGTCGCGGCCGCGAGCCACGCGTCCGTCACCCAGTTGGCCGGGTCGTAGAGCGCGGCCGCGCCCAAGAGCGGGTACTGGCCGAACGGGTCGTGCTGGCCGAACCCCGAGAGTGACGGCTGCGCGGGCATGATGGTGCCGCCGGCGGTCGGGTCGCACAGCGCGAAGGGGTCGTTGGGGAACAGCGAGTCGAGCGCCACCTGCGCGGCGGCTGCGGCTGCGGCGGTCGCCGCGTCCATGGACTGGTCCTGCTGCTGCTGTGGATGCGGGTGTGGCGGCGTCGACACGGCCATGGGGTCGGTGAGCGTCGGGGTCGCGGCGTGCGGGTGCGGCGGCGCGGGCGATGCCGACGTCGAGACGAGGTTCGGCGGCGCGTGCCATAGCTCGTCAAGACTGAGCTGCTGCTGCTGGGACGGCGGATCCGAAACCTGCATCGGCTCGGCGCCCGAAAACCGGTGCTGCTGCGACTGCGACGCCGCCGGGTCCGCGGGCTGACTCGTGGCGGCGGCGTTGAGAAAGTCGAGCCCGAGATCGGCCCCGTTCATCATGGCGAAATTCATGATGTTGAACGAGCTGGGCGCGTGGACGCCGACGTGGAGCCCGGGGAACTCGCGGTCGACGGCGATGTGCATCGCGCGGGCGGCGGCCGACGCTGCCGCTGCCGCGTCCGAGTCCGCCGCACCAGACCCCGTACCCATGCCGAAATCGTGTGCGTCAAAGTGCGACGAGAGCGGCGACGGCTGCACGGGCGCGTGGTGGATCGATCGCGGCGTCGTGCGCACGGCGGGCATCCCGCCTACCACGGGCGGCGGCGGAGCGGGCGCGCCCGCAGCGGCGAACGCGTGGCCGAACATCGGGTTGTGCGTCGACGGCAGGCCCATGATGCGCGGCGGCGGCGGGGTCGGGCTCGGGTTGCTCTGCCGGCGCACGGCGTGCGATGACGAGAGCGGAATCGACGGCGGGCGCGACGGCGGTGCCATGGGCGCGCTCGCGGCGGCGGCGGGGCTGACGAGGCGGCTGTGCGTGTCCGACGCGGCCGACGAGCCGGGCGCGGGCGACTCGGTGAGCTGGCGGAGCCCGTTGACGAGCGCGTCGTGCTGCGCCGAGCGCGTAGAGGACGACGCGGGCGCCGACGGGGGACGAGATGGCGGGGCGGACTGCGCCGAGATGGACTGGAGGTTGGTGGCGAGCTTGGCGATGGTCTCGTGGTCGACGCCGAGCCCGCTGAGGACGTCGGGCCCGAGTTTCACGAGCTCGAGCGCGGCGAGGACGTGCGTGGGCTGGATGGGGCCGGCCGACTCACGACCAGAGGCAGACGCGGGGGATGGCGGGCGGTGGGAGACGGGGTCGTCGCGCGCGTGCGGCAGTGGATGAGGGTACGCGGACGCGTCGCGGTGCTGGCGCGGATACGACGATGCGCGCGAAGCGGCGGGAGGCGGGACCGAGGAGGCAAAGTGCGGGTGCTCGTTCGGGTACGAGTCGTGGCGCAGCATCGACGCGTCGGGCGCGGGCCTCCTCGGCGGATGGTGGTGGTGGTGGTGGTGATGGGGCCGATCGGGGTACTGGTAGGGGTCGCCGTAGTGCTCGTGGTCGCGCTGCGCCAAGTGCGACGACAGGGCCGGTGGTGGGCGAGGAGGAGCGGGGTGGTGCGGCCATGCGCGACTCGACGGCGGCGGCGAGGGCTCGTGGTCGCGGTGCCGGTAGTAGTCGTGGTCGTCGTGGCGGTGAGCCAGCGGCGGCGGGTAGGCCGCGTGCGCGGGGAAGTGCGGGTCGGACGGCGCGGGCGCCGACGCGCGCGGGGGCGGTTGCGCGTAGTCGTAGGGGCGATGCTGGTCGTAGTCGGCGGGCGGCGCGTGTCCAGCGCTGGCAATGATGTCGTTGACGACGTGGGCGTGGCGGTACCCGTTGGCGCGCTGGTGGCCGTAGGGGTGGTGATGCGGGTGGAGCGGCGGCCCCTGATGCGACGCGGGCGGAAGCGGTTGTGCGCGGTCGATCGGCTGTGCGTGCGGGAGCAACGGGTGCACGCTGCCGCTGCCGCCGCCGCCGCCGCCGCTGGATCCGGGTCCAGGAGGCGGGTTCAACGGGGGCGGCTGCTGCTGCTGCGACGAATGCGAGTCGCCGTCGCCACCGCCACCGCCGCCGTTGGGCGACCTCGAGCGACCGATGGCGGCAACTATGTCCGAGACCTTGTCCGACTTGGACGCGAGCGCGGCGATGAGCAGCTCGCGCAGCAGCTCATTCTCGGCCTTGACCTTGTCCATGCAGGCAGGCCGGATCGAGGGCGCGAGACGGGCGAGGAGAAGAGGATGGCCGGCCAGCTCGAGCGGATTGCCCGCGAGTTCTGGACCGACAGAGGGTTGGCGAGGGTGCGGGACGATGGCGTTCGCGGGCAAAGTGGGGGAGGGAGGGAGCGCGGGTCGGAGCCCGGCCGCTGCGGCTACGAGGTGGCCCACGAGAACAAGGGACCAGCGACAACAACAACGGGAAGCCGACGATCGAGAGCGGTTCTCGGCGCTGTCTCGATGTTGAGCGCTCAGGGCGGACCGAGCGGAGCGGTATGGAGAGCGGCGCGTCCAGAGGAGCGATGGCCGATGATAGCGAGACGGTCACGGCGAGCGCGTCTCCGACGTCTACACGAACACATGGCGGACGAGTCGCAAGCCGTGAGTCGGCCGATTCTGGGTTTGCGGGCACGGCGAGGGACCGAGAAACCGCACCGGCGGGGCGCGCGAGCCAAATGGTGTAAGCCGGCGGGGCAGTCCTCGGTTCGACCCGCTGGCACCGTTGCAGTGAGACGGGCGGCGGCGCAGATGCATACAGCGTAGTCCGGGCGACCGGCCAGTAGGGTCGTGCGACGTGCGCGAGGTCGGCACGGGCCGCGGGCGAGCGTTGCACCAAGTCGGCGTTGGCGGGGCGAGCGGTCGCGTCGGCGAGTCGCTTATCTGATGGAGGATCGCCGCGCGGCGGTCGGGCGCCGGAAATCAAGGCGGGGGACAGTGCCTCCCGCACGTGAAAGTCGCGTGATGCATTCGCGTCCGTGTGGGAGCTCATGGCCGCCTTTTTTTAGCGCGAGCCAGCCAACCTTCGGCTCGGTTCGCTCGCCCGCTGCCCGCCGTCGTCCTCGTCGCTGCCCGCCGTGCTCCCGCTCCGCTCCCCGACGCCGCCCTCGACTTTTGCTCTCGCGCTCGCTCCGTCGATCCCGCTGCCTCGCAACCACCTGCACTCTGCCCCGCCACCATGTCTGACGCCCACGAGCCCACCGTTGTCGCCCACCACGAGGAGGTCAGCATCTACGTCGCCGCCGTTGCGCTCATCCCCTCTACCTGTCACAGCCGCAGCAGCAGCGGTACCAGCGCGGTCTTGCGCGAACGCGGCCCCCGCCGCCGCGTCGGTCTACGCGTCGCCCTGTCCGGAACCGAATCGAGTCGACTCGTTTGGATCGGGTCCGCGTCGCGCCGCCCGCTCTCTGGGGTGACTCGGCCGCCGTACTCGGACGGGTACCGGCATCTCGTCGTCGGTGTCCAACTAGCGTGCTGACACGGCCGCCGGCGGCTCGACCGACGCGCCGCCCGTCGCCCACACCAGCCAGCCAGCCGAGGTGCCGAATTCGCGTCGCACCGAGACCCTCGACCACGGACCTGCTCGCTACCCGTGCTGCTGCTGCTGCTGTGACCTGCCCTCGTTCCCCGCCTGGATCCACGTCACCGAGACGCGTCGTACTGACTCGCCCTCCCCTCCCCCCGTGCCGCCCCGTAGGAGAAGGCCGACGAGACTGAGCCCGATGTCCACTTCGAGCCCGTGGTCAAGCTCGAGAAGGTGGAGGTGAAGACGGCCGAGGACGACGAGACGCCCCTGTTCAAGATGTGCGTTTCTTTTCACGTGCCGCGCGTCTCCCACGCTATGAGCGACGCGTTTCTCGCGTAACCCAGCACTAACCCAGCACTAACCTCCCCCGAATAATCCAGGCGCGCCAAGCTGTTCCGGTTCGAGAAGGCCACGACCGAGTGGAAGGAGCGCGGCACGGGCGAGATGCGCCTCATGATGCACAAGCAGTCGGGCAAGGTGCGCGTGCTGATGCGCCGCGACAAGACGCTCAAGATCTGCGCCAACCACGTCATTGCCCCCGAGATGAAGCTCAACCCCAACGTCGGCTCGGACCGCTCGTGGGTCTGGACCGCCCTCGCCGACTTCTCCGAGGACGAGGTCAAGCCCGAGATGCTTGCCGTGCGCTTTGCCAACTCGGACATTGCCCAGCGCTTCAAGGCCAAGTTCGAGGAGGCCCAGAAGTGGAACAACGACCTCAACGCCGGCGCCGCCTCCCCGAACGGGCCCGGCGTCCCCGCCCCCGACGCCGACGCCGTCGAGGCCAAGCCCGAGGCCGGCTCCGAGAAGGCCAAGAAGGAGGCCGAGACCCCTGCTGCCGCCCCCGCTGCCGTCGCTGCCCCCGCCGCCCCCGTCGAGGACAAGGCCGTCGCTGAGGTGACCCGCGACCTCGCCGCCAAGTCGATCGAGGCCGTTGCCGAGGCCGCTGCCCCCGTCCCCGCAGCCGCCGTTGCCGAGGAGGCCAAGCCCGTCGAGGAGGCCCCCAAGGCCGCCGAGGAGCCCGCCAAGGCTGCCGAGGAGCCCAAGGCCGAGGAGCTCAAGCACGAGGAGGCCGCCGCTGCCCCCGCCGCCGCCGCTGCCCCCGCCGCCGCCGCCGCCCCCGTCGAGGAGGCCAAGCCCGCCGAGGAGGCCCCCAAGCACGAGGAGCCCGCCAAGGTCGAGGAGGCTGCTGCCCCCGCCGCCGCTGCCCCCGTCGAGGAGGCGCCCAAGGCCGAGGAGGCCGCGCCCGCTGCTGCCGCCCCCGCCGAGGAGGCCAAGCACGAGGAGCCCGCCAAGGTCGAGGAGGCCCCCAAGGCCGAGGAGCCCAAGCACGGGGAGGCTCCCAAGACCGAGGAGGTCGCTGCCCCCGCCCCCGTCGAGGAGGCCAAGCCCGCCGCTGAGGCTGAGCACAAGACCGAGGAGGCCCCCAAGGCCGCCGAGGCCGAGCCCAAGCACGAGGAGGCCGCTGCCGCCGCCCCCGCTGAGGAGCCCAAGGCCGAGGAGGCCAAGCCCGCCGAGGCCGAGCATAAGGCCGAGGAGCACAAGACCGAGGAGGCGCCCAAGACCGAGTAAGTTCGTCGCCGGCATCGTCCACGCTCTGTATCCCCGTTCCCCCACTCCGTCCCTCCCCTCCCCTGCTCGACCACCTGTTCCGTCCATCCCCCCGCTTCATGTCGTCCCCACGTAGCGTTTGAAAAACAAATTGAAACCGATACCTTGTTGTTCACTGCCGCGGCTTTGCGAGTGGAAGGAGGGCAGCGCTGAGCGGGGACAAGACGCGACGTTCATGCGCGAGGCTGGGCTGAAGGACGCGTCTCCGTGACCGCATCTCCATCTCTGCTCCCCCTCTCCCCGCAACTGCCATGAATCCACGCCCCTTCCGGCTGCGTAACTCGCAGCAGCGCACCCCACGAACCATGTACTCGACCGTCCTCGCGACAGCGACCGCCGTCGTCGCCATCACCCTCGCGTGCCTCGCGACCACGGCGCACGGCATGGCGTACGACGGCGACAGCTTCGTCCTCGGCACCGTCGACCGCATCACCCAGTTCTCCTACTTTTCGTTCAGCAACGGCGGCCGGTTCTCGGCCGAGTTCATGCAGCTGCGGTCCGCCGACACGCTGAGTTACATCCGCGTACGTCCGCTGAGCTGAGCTGGTGGGGATGATGATGGTGTGCCTGATGCCTCCGTCCGTGTCCCTCTAGACCAAGGCACCCGCCATCTTCGACGCCGTGACGCCCGGGTCCGAGTATGCGCACGCCGTCGACGCCTTCTTCTGCCCGATCCCCGACGCGGCGGGCGCCGGGTCTTCCGCGGTCCATGCACCGCCGCTGCGGTTCACGGCGTCCACGGGCGCCGCGCAGGACGCGTACGGCGACCCCGTGTCGGCCGAGACCCTCGCCTCCCTCCTCCTTCGCCCAGGCACCGCAGTCAACGCGTCGGTCCGCGCGTGGCCGCCGCTCGACCCGCCCGCGGCGACGGGCAGCTGTATCGCGGCGGGCGACCACGCGCCGGGGTGCGTCATCGCGAAAGTGTATCGGCGCCGGTTCCGCGTGCGCACCGTCAGCAAGCGCGAGGGCAACGTCGAGGTCGACCAGTACCCGACGGACGCGGGCGCGGGGGATATGGTGGCGCCGAGCCCGTGGCGCGTCGAGGTGCCCGCGAGCGGGATGTATATCGCGGGGATGGTCAAGTGCGGCGGGTTGAATAACTCGACGCTGTTCCGCGTCGCGGGCGGGGTACGGCTCGGCGCGCACGTGGTGTATGACGCGCTGGCTAACGCTCGCGACCATCTAGGTTGTGATGAACACGGAGAACGTGCTCGGCTGGCACCTCAGCCCGATCGACCCGGCCTCCTCCACGACACGTCTGCCCGACGGGACCCTGGCGCGGTACACGCACCTGCCGACGGGCATGCTCCCGATCCTCGCCGTGTACCCGCTGGTCTTCCTCGCGTACCTCGCCCTCCTCGCCGCCTGCGCCGGCCCCGTCGGTCTCGCATGGACCCGCCGCCGCTCGCAGCGCGTCCCGCTGACTGTCGCGCTGATCGCGGTCCCCGTCGTCCGCGTCATCTGGTCGGCGTTCGCGACGTTTGCGTGGACGCAGGTCAGCATCACGGGCCTCCTGCTCCCCGTCGTCGAGATCATCCGCGCGCTCGTCGTCGGCGTCGCGTGCGGCGTCCTGTACACGGTCATGCTCGCGGTCGCGAAAGGGTGGCATATCACGCGCACGCAGTACGCGGGCGTCGAGGTGCGCTCGGTCATGGGGCTCGCTATGTTTGTCAGCATCTCGGGTACGGTCTCACAGCGTGCGGTGTCGCTCGCACTTACTGACACTCGCGCGTAGATATCTTCACGACGCTCGTCCTCGGCAGCGCGCTGGTCGGCTCGCTCATCATGCTCCCCATCCTCGCCGCGTTCCTGCACACGACGGCGACGCGTCACTGCGCGCAGGTCGCGCAGTACGTGGTCGAGCTGCGCAAGGCCGGGCTCGTCGACCCGCGCGTCGTCACGGCGTACGAGTCCAAGCGCGCCCTCATCGAGCGCGTCACGCGCGAGTCGGTCGTGTACCTCGCGTCGGTTCTCGTGGTACGTTTGGGCGCGTGCGACGGAGATTGACATTGACTGACTGCCGAGCGGGTGCGGTGTAGGCCAAGCTGTCCATGATCGTGCTCTACCCGACCGCGTCGTGGGTCGCCATCGTCGCCGAGGAGACGGTCTCGCTCATCTTCGTTTCTGTTCTCGCGTACGTTTCGACGCTTTCGCATCGCGACTCCCTTCCCGCCTGACGATGCTCGTTGTCGCGTAGCTTCGAGCTCCGGCCGCGCGCACCCGAGTTCATCGAGATCAACTGATCCGACGCGACGCGCCACGCCACGCCGCGCGCGGAACATGTACATACTTGCAAATCCATGACAACACGAATCCATTGTGCTCGCGCGGTGCGTGGCGAGGGCTGCTGGGCTCCACCGAGGAGGCAGGGACAGGAGCGCGCGATCAGGCCGACGATCAACGGGCGCGACGCGACTTTCGGCTGCCCGTGGGCCGGCCCAGCCGCCTTCCTGATCCAGCGGCCCGCAGCGCGTGTCCAGACGCTGTCCGGCGCCACCGTCGTCCACCTCGAGCTCGCTGCTTCGCTCAACCGTGCCTCAGAGCTCTCCTTACGAACGGGCGACGCGACGGCCGCCACTAGAAGCACCATGGAACTCTCCCCGAAGCTGAGGCCGTACCAGACGTTCCTCGTCCGGCGAG